>JANJPE010000027.1:600000-922072 GCA_024586325.1 Stellera chamaejasme
TTCCGTTAAGTGTGGGAAAGTGGGCGGTAGTGAAGGTGACGGGTCGAATACCGGGTCCGGGGCAAGGAGTGTGTTGACGGCAGTTAGAGGGCCGTTAGCTTGTCTAAGTGGGAGAGCCGACCCGATGGAAGAATCATCCCGGCCGCCGCCGGTTTGACTCATCTGTAATACTGGCACTACATGTAAACTAGGGAAGTTGTAGATTTTCATTTGGATCCATAAATTTGTTAATTTTAGCAATTTCGTCCAGAAAAAACAAAGAGTTCAATCAAATTTCGAAGTTTCAGACATAGCTAGTTATGCAGACTCAACCTGTAGACAACCGGAACCTGGAGACAAATGGCAACCTTTAATAAGAGACTAAGAGTGTGTTTTTTGACGTTTGAAATCAGAATTTTGAGAGACGAGTGATAGTAAAATAAGAAAAATATCACATGTCACTAATAATTATACACATTTTTTTCTTTATACTACACTCATAGTTGAAATTGTCATTATAAGGAACGTATCCGTTATTTGGTTGTTATAAGGAACGTATCCGTTATTTGGTTGTCATAACTATGACGGTTGAGGCCCCGTTGTCTTTATTTTGAGCGTCATATCTGTGTAGGATGACGATCCAGATCGTCGTAAACTTTTTTACAAATATGATGATCATAAAATATGATGGTTTTTATTAATGCTCCACGTGGAAATGAACTTGGGCTTTGTGACTCAATGTCGCCATTCATTCATTAATTTTTATGATTAATTTACCAAATGCTTTTATTATTTATTTAGAAATTCTAATTTAAATTAATAAAGTATAAAAACATTAATAAATAAAAAATTACAAATTATAATGCATTAATAATATTATTCTTGTATGATCCAAAATCAAACTCATCTCTCAATTCGCCATGAGCATCCATCCCCTCGCATTTGTTTCGCATCGGACTGAAAATGGCCCAACCTTCACGAAGAAATCGTCCCTTGGATCTGAGATCTAGCAGAAATGACAGTTGAGTCACTTTTGAATTAAAGTTGGATTTTAGCCACATTAATAACGGCTTGGTCGCTATAGCGCGTAGTAGCAGCCTCGCCGCTGTTATTACCGCTATTAAAATTTCCTCAAGGATGTGGTGAAGATTTTAAAAATAAACTACTTCTATGACCTAGAATTGTTGTATCGCCGTACATCATCAACATCATCATCATCATCCAAGGCCCACTCCTTATCACACTACGTGTGGAAGCTGAAGTCTATTGTTGCTTATATTGCTGTATAGGCCACAGTAGACCTCGTACTACAGTAAATGGGGGTGAGTATGGCGTAGTGTGTGCTACTGCGGCCACGACCGCAGTACAACAACCCTACCCACCACCCAGGGACGAAGCTATTGTGTGGCATGGGGGGACAGTTGCCACCGTGAGATTTTATAAAATATAGGGGTATATAGCATATAATAGGGGTATATAGGATATAATTATAAAAGTTTAGGGATGTTATTTGTTATTTTTATTTATTAATTTAACCCAGCCCATTCTCTTATCCACTAGAGCCCATTACAGCCTATTGTTGGGCTTGGGCCATTTCATATTTGTCAAACCCTTACTCAACCCACTTTACAATCAGATCACACACAACACACGATTTCAAATGGGGGTGAGTAGCCCTCTTGAAAGATTTTCTAGGCGAGTTGGTGCTGCTAGTGCTTGCTCCATTGCTCGAGTTGCCTCTACCGTCTGCCCTTCAGTCACTAAGTTCGGCGTCTCCACACCACAATCCACTCTCCAAGCTCCTCGCCGTGTTACATTTCAAATATTTGAAGGAACGCCCTACCCATCACCTTTTGATATGTATCACTTTCATTTGTCAAACTACTTGGAATAATATTAATTTATCTATGACAATATTTCTGCAAGCTTTGCCGCGGCCTTACTACAAGCTTTGCCGCAGTAAGGCTGCTCTACATAAACTCCCTCCCTCTCCCTCCTTTTCTCACAACACTTAGGAAAAAATTTCTTCTCCTCTCCCCCTCTCAACACTTAATCAAAATACTTTCTGGCGGACTGAGTAGATATCCACCATCAACTGTAGCTCTTATTTGTGATTATCGTATCTGTAAGGTAAGAAATATTACTCCTTCCATCCCAAAAGTAATACAACATTTGTTTTTCAGCATTTGGCAGACTTTACCCTAGGAGAGCATTTTGGTTTCTCCCGTTTTTCTCGCTTCCGACTTTTGGCGCCAGTAGCGATCAATCAATGCTTGTGTTCTCCAGCCCTCACCATCTGACGTTCAGTACAACGACGTGGTGCTCTCCATCACCCCGGAGTCTCACCGTTTCTTGGTCCACAATGAGCCTTCGCTTCTCCCGCTTTTCTCGATTCGGTGGTCATCTACATGGTGGGCATGCAACCAGCACTCTGTCCACCGCAGGCGTACGATTACTTTCTCTGCTTTCCACGTTCAGCACCCCTCCTTGCACTAATGGAGTCGCTAGGTTCAAGGCTTGCAAGTCTCCAGCTTTGGCGGAGGAGGGGGTTACCCTCTGGCTTGGTGCTCTTCTGATGGCGGAGCTGGAGCCCACAATCGCTGCCCGCATCCTCACGGCCAGAGCTGTGAGGGCGGATCAACTTGAGACCGCCATGAAGTGGTTATGGCCGAGGGAGGTAACTTTTCGTACTAGGGCAGCGGGTACTCCGACTTCTTCTAATGTTTTACTTCTGGAGTTTGACTCTTCAATCCATGGGAAGCTGGTACTTGAAAAAGGTCCATGGTTTTTTTTATAATCGTATTATTGTCATGGTGTTGGTGAAGAAGGGTGATCGTATTTTTTCTATGGATTTCTCTTTTGCTACCTTTTTTATTCTTGTGTTGGACGTTGCAATTGAGTGGTTCTATGATTCAATGGTTCTTGTGTTGGGCGGTTGAACAGGTTGACTGTATAGGGGACTCGTTGAGGTTGCGTGTAGGTATTGATATTCGCAAGCCTCTGCGAAGAGTTCTTAAGGTGGAAACGGATGGGGAAGAGCATGCTTATCTTTTGGTTTATGAAAGCCTGACAGACTTTTGTTTTACTTGTGGAATGATCAGTCATATAGCCAGAGATTGTTTTTCTTGATTTGCGGTGGTGGCGGATCTGTATGGGCAGTCGCCACGTGTCTGCGTAGTTGACGCGTGTTGACATTACTTGATGCCATTGGGATTAGTGCGTTACGCGATTATCGGAATTCGAGGAATGAGGGTTGAACTTGTCGTGTTTTAGTTCTTGTCAACGAAGTGACTGAAAAAGATCGATCCCTTTGATTTATGCCATAAATGTCTTATATAGTCAGTATTAATGGTGGCAAAATCATAATATGTTAATATAACATTAGTGTACAAGTGTTTTATATATCCGGGTGCGTTCCTCGGGAATATCCAATGTCTTGTCCGGGTAAATTCTTATTAGGTCCGGGAATGTCATCGTTCCATTAGGTTTTAGTTCTTAGTATTTGGGTTTTTTAATGGGGCTCTTATATTGGGCTGCTGATAGCGCCTTTTTCTAGGCCTATTTAGATGATTGGGCCTGACGGCCATCAAGTCCCCCCTGTCATGCGGCAGACTGCAAGGAGTCAGAATAATTCGAGTGCTTTCCCGGATGGTTCAAGGTGCGAATGGTCCGGGAAAGTTAGAACGATTTTGTCAATGGAGTTTCTCGGACTTCAATGGTCGGGAATTTTAAATTGAAGATTTTGTATCCCCAATTGAATTACCCGAACCATTCTCGGACTTCAATGGTCCGAGAATTTTAAATTGAAGATTTTGTATCCCCCAATTAAATTCCTCGAATCATCATGGTTCGGGATTTTGAAATAAAGTTTTCCATCCCTTTGAATTCCTCGAACCATCATGGTTCGAGATTTTGAAATAAGGATTTTCATTCTTCCTTTGAATTCCTCGAACCTTCATGGTTCGGGATTTGGAAATAAGGATTTTCATTCTTCCTTAGAATTCCTCGAACCTTCATGGTTCGGGCTTTTGAATTAAAGATTTTCATCCTTCATTTGATTTCCTCGAACCTTCATGGTTCGGGTTTCAATAAGGATTTTCATTCTTCCTTTGAATTCCTCGAACCTTCATGGTTCGGGATTTGGAAATAAGGATTTTCATTCTTCCTTAGAATTCCTCGAACCTTCATGGTTCAGGCTTTTGAATTAAGGATTTTCATCCTTCCTTTGAATTCCTCGAATCATCATGGTTGAGGTTTTTGAAATGATTGGAGTTCCATTGCGGTTGGTGCATTAACCGCTACTTTTTTATCGGTGATGGATATGCATCGCTGACAGTTCGCCTTCCCGGACATCCTTAAATAAGGAACAGTTTTAGTATTGCTATCAACACCTCATTCTTGCTTCCTTACTTTCTTCCTTTGCTCTCTCTCTAGCTACTCTTTTTTCATGACGGACAACTTATCGCTCAAAGAGGTGATCAACTTTTTCCAGAGGTGGAGAAGTGTTGAGAAAATTGCCCCAGAAGAATACCTAGCACCTTTCTTCAACCAAGAATCAGTTCCTTCGAGGCAGCCAAGAAGGAGCTTCGGCGTAGAGAAATTCTCTGCCGATATCACTCCGTCGTCAGCCTTGTTGCAGTCTCGGTACCCCTTTGGTAGTCCAACCGTCGCTCTTTTCTCCGTCCTATTTATTAGAAGCGAGTGACCCGTGCCGAAGGATGGTGGTCGAGGTTGACCATTTCCGAGCAAAGCCACTCCCGAAATTGTAAAGCTCTAGCAACGCGATTTCTTCCTCCCGAGCCGTAGCCGTTAGAGTGCCAACGCCGGAGTGTCGTGTATACGAACCGGGCGTTGGAAGTCTTGCCATTTTTAAGGGTCAATTAGAGTGCGAGCTTAGGTTTCCTCCGCACCCTTTTGTTCGAGTTGGCTGAATCGCATGGGCTAGCCATTAACCAACTGAGCACGAACACTTTTTGCCACCTACACGCATTCCTCGTGTTGTGCAAAGTGTTCGGGGTAGAACCAAGAACGTCCACCTTCCTGCAGTTTTACAAAATAGTCCTGAACCCAAGGAATTGCTTTTATTACTTCGGGGCTAGGGGAATCCCATAAAGAAGTTTAACCTTATGGGACTGCCTTGGCGAGAAAAGGGTGGCATGGAGAGTTTTCTTCTTGAAGCCGAGCGTCGTGAGACCTTCAAACTGTCCAGAAGGTAGAGGAACTTGTGGACGTGAAGGACCCTTCTGTTTGTTGGAGTTAGAAGGCACTCGAGAGAATTACGAAACTTTTCGTAGCAAAGTGGGGCATTTGGTTGGTGGTTGGGGATGACCATCCCAAACCATTCCATGTCCCAATCAAGCTGGGTTCTTATCACCCAAGGAGTCTTATCTCACTTGGGGATAATTCAGGTGACCTCAAGGTACTTGGGATCTGGAAAGTTGCCCCTCCCTCAAAACTTGGCTTTGGTCCGGTGTCTGCGGGCGAAATCCCACACAGGATCTTTGTGGAAGGTTCATATCATTTCCTTCACTTTGTTGCACTCTTTTTATTAACTAATTCCTTCTCTTCTTGCAGAAATGACCCGAAGATAGACCTCAGAGCTGTTCAAGGGCATTCAAAAGCCAAGTCGCCAATGAGTCCTCTAAGGTGGCCCTTCCCGACCTCCATTGCAGAGTCGAAGAAGAGAAAGAGGACTGCTAAAGTCAGAGGCTATTGAATCTGGCCCTCCCAGGGTTCGTTCTCCGGTTCGCACTGGAAGACACGAACACTACTTTGAGGAACACGGGCCGCGTATGACCAGGCTGGTCCTTCTCTGAACAAGAGGAGGCGTCTCCGGGGAAAATACAAGGCTATTCCGGTCGCAGAGGAGCGGGCTCGAGAGTCTTGCCCTCGGACTTTGAACTAGGTAAACAACACTTAACTTTGGAGAATAAGTGCTTCTGGAACATCTTCGGGAATCTTTCCTGAATGTTCGGAGATGATCCTATTCATGAAGTCAACCGGAGGCATTTCTGTTGTACAGGTCCAAGCTGGAGGGAAGACCAAGAGAAGGCACGGCAAGAATGGGACTCCGAGCTAGCACGATGCAGTGCGATCGATCCCCAGAGGCTGAAATGGCTCATTCATGAGGACCAGAATCTCATGGATGATGAAGATGCCAAGGAGATGGCTCGAAATCAGCAAAGGGATCTCAGCTGCACTGGACCATGGACTCCCTCGAGCACCAACTCCGGATCTTGCCTTGACCTTGGCTCGTATGCACGTCCCGAGTTCCCAAGTCGATTTTCTTCTTCTTTTTGCTAAGTTATTATTACTACCTTGTGTAATGCTAACATCCCTTCTATTGCTTGTTGAGACAACTTGCTTGGCAGGTGGGCTTCTCAAGTCGTCGAGAAGATGGATGACGCCGAGTAGTGAGCAATGAGCTACTAAGGCGATGGCTGTAGTGGCGAAACTCATCCAAAGAGTTTCCCACTACGAGCAACTTTCTGCGGGCGTCCCGGACGTCAAGCTCTTCAGCTCGACTCTCACGGAGGATGTCCGGGTGATCTCACTGATCCTTCCACCGCATCTCAACTTGCCGCGGTTGAGGCATTCTTTCCGAGTCTTGTAGCTGCTCGGAGGATTACGAGGAAGAGCTCAGAAGGAAGGTGGAAGCTCTTGAGAAGGAGAATAGGGACCTTGCGATCGACCTTGAGAATCTCAAGAATCATGCGATCAAGACATCGGGGATCTCGAGAAAAGGTAAAGTCAGCCGAGGAAGAAACGGCGACCGTCCGGTAAGAGAAGGGCGCTGGGAAGAAGGCATGAAGGACGCGCTTGGGATGGCTTGTGAAAAATTTGATGAAGGCTTCTACCTCATCCAGAGGCAAATTGTGGAGAGGAACCCACGCGCTGATCTCTCCGGGTTGGATAGCCATGATGAGCGCCCGCGAGGAGTTCTTGAAGGCTCATGTGATCCATCCGGACCAATTTAGCATCCCTTAGTATTTGTTTTTCTTCATTTTTTTGTTCCTTTGGAGATTTTTGTTAACTTGTTTGATCGCAACAATCTTTTTTCCGAACGTACATATATAAGCGACTCGGGCTACACATAGTACTTTCGCGGTGCTTGAATGAAACGAGTTGGAAAACTCTCTTCCTTCGGAATCTGATAATTTGTAAAATACCCTTCTTTCTTCGGCGACTACTCAAAACGGGCCTTCCCAGTTCGGGGCGAATGAGCCACCTTGTGGTCTTCGGGAACCCAATTTGGTTTGTCGTAGGACTAGGTCTCCAACCTTGATACTTTTTATCTTCAAAATTGAATTGGCTTAGGCAGCGGTACGTTGCTGGAAGGCCTTCCTCCGGAGTTGTTTCTTCTCTTCTTTTCGAGGAAATCCAGGTTTGTCCTTAGCCCTTCTTCGTTAGCGTTTTCATCAAAAATTGTAACCCGGAGCGATGGGTTTGTCACTTCAATTGGGACGAGGGCTTCGACTCATAGGCTAAGGAAAGCGGGGTTTCCCTGCCGACTGCGGGAGTAGTCCGGTAACTCCATAAGACGTTTGGAAGTTCTCCGGGCTATTTTCCCTTGGCACTTACAAGTCTTTTCTTTAGACCGTCTTTCAACGTTCGGTTTGACACTTCAACTTGACCGTTGCTTTGTGGGTGAGCGACCGGAGCAAAATGAAGCTTGATGCAGAACTCTTCGGCGAAGTCTTGGAATCCTTCATCCGTGAATTGGGTACCATTGTCTGTTACAACTACTTTCGGGCACCCGAATCTGCAAACGATGTTCTTCCAAACAAACTCCTGGATGTTGTCTGCTGTGATCGAAGCCAATGGTTCGGCTTCGATCCACTTGGTGAAATAATCTACGACGACAACGCAGTACTTCACCTCCGGAGCCCTTGGAAATGCCTCAATCAAGTCTATTCCCATACGGAAAAGGGTATTCGGTAGTCCGAAGACGAAACATACTCCAAAGGAACCCTCTGTATCCGGGCATGCTCCTGGCACTTCTTGCACTTGTAGACCAACTTCTTCGCATCTTCTTTCAGATTCGGCCAGAAATAGCCTTGCCGGAGTATGACTACTGCTAGAGCATCTGACTTGATATGGGACCCGCAGGTACCTTCATGTACTTCCCTCAAGATTTCTCCTGTTTCTTCTTCGCCGACGCACTTACGGAGGGGCGAAGAAAAGCCCTTGCGGTACAAATGACCTCCTACTATCACGAACTTGCTGGATTTTCTCTTCACTTGTCTTGTCGCGACCGGATCCTCCGGAGCATTCCTTGATGATGAACTTCGAGATGGTGCCCTCCATCCCAGTTATGCTGAATACCCGGAGGTAAGCGATGCATGGGCTCTCTCTTTCTTCATCATAGGATGATGACTTGGAGAGCAAGTCGCCGAATTAAGAGCCCGTGGAATCTTCTCGATAGTCGAGTCTTTGCGCGATTAACTTCTTGACAACGTCGACATACTTCTTGAGTCTTTGCTAATTGACCTCGTATTCCTCGTTTTGTCTGCTGAGCGAGGAGGTTCGAATCCACCGCATGCCCGCGAGGATCGAATTCTGGCTTTCGAGCCAATTCCGATCCGGAAATCAAGGCTTCGTATGCGGCCGCATTATTTGTTACCGGAAAAGTAAATTTGATGGACCGGGTTTCTTTCATACCTTGGTCCTTGAGTACTAATCCCGCTTCTTATCTTTCTATTCCCGAAGCACCGTCTACATGAAGAGTCCATACGGGATTATTCTCAACTGTAAGGTCGACTTCAGTTCCGAGGTAATTCGGTAATGAAATCTGCCAAATCTTGTGCCTTGATTGATCTTCTTGGTTCGTCGTATTTCGTATTTCTTGAGCTCGATACACCATTTCGGATCTTCCCGAATGATCAACTCGCTTCAGGATATCCTTTACCGGACGTTGCTTCGGACCACTATGGAAAACCCGAGGAAATAGGGCTTTAATCTCCGGGCTGAGAGGACCAAGGCGTATACGACCTTTTGGATCAACGGGTAATTGAGTTTTGCTCCATGTAGAGACTTGCTAACATAATAAACCGGCCATTGCTTCCCTTGGTCGTCTTCCTAGACAAGAACCAAACTCAGGGCTTTCTCTCCTACTGCCAGGTATACGATCAGGGGCCTGTCTTCGGTTGGTTACCGTAGGGTGGGCATCTCCAACAGATAGGCTTTGATCTTCTCCCAAGCCTTCTGGCAGTCGGGATTCCATTCGAATTTCGCTCGGTCAGCTGCATTTTCTTCCTTCGATTTTTTCTCCCCCTTCTTCACTCCTATACATCCGGGTTCCGCACCTTCTTTGATTAGCAGTTTGAAGAATGGGCGACATTTGTCTCCGTACCGAGATATGAAGCGACTCAGGGCCGTGATTTTCCCGAGTAGCCTTTGCACATCTTTGATGGAAGAGGGTGTCTTGGAGTCGAGTAAGGCTTTGATCTTGGTTGGGTTTGCATCGATTCCATGTTTGGATACCATGAACCCCAGAAACTTTCCCGTAGACGGCACCATTTGGTGGCGCATCTGTATGGGCCGCCGCCACGTGTCTGCGTAGTTGACGCGTGTTGACATTACTTGATGCCATTGGGATTAATGCGTTGCGCGATTCTCGGAATTCGAGGAATGGGGGTTGAGTTTGTCGTGTTTTAGTTCTTGTCAACGAAGTGATTGAAAAGATCGATCCCTTTGGCTTATACCATAAATGTCTTATATAGTCAATATTAATGGTGGCAAAATCGTAATATGTCAATATATCGTTAGTGTACACGTGTTTTATATATCCGGTGCGTTTAGAATATCCAATGTCTTGTCGGGTAAATTCTTATTGGGTCAGGAATGTCATCGCTCCATTAGGTTTTAGTTAAATCTTGAGTTTTTAATGAGATCGCTTATATTAGCATTGATTGGGCCTTTTATTGCGCTTTTCAAATGACGCGCTGCAGCAGCATTAGGGGCTGAGGCACAATATGGTGATTGGATGCGGTACCGTGGGGGACGTCGTGGGGGATCTCTTTGGTGTGCAACGGTGGCGTCGGCTGTTTGCTTCTGAAAAAAACTAACTCATTATGAAAAACTACACTCATTCTGAAAAAAAAAACTACCCCTATATGCAAATATAATTAAAAACTACACCTATTCTGAAAAAAACTGACTACCTAAGTAATAAACGAGGATCTAGGCATATTTCTTGGGGCCAAAACAACATTTTTCCAATTAACTTTTATGGAGAAGATCACAAAATGCATATATGCGAGTTTCATACCGGAAATATTTAACTTACTTTCTCATTTCAATGTTTATTTTTCAGTATCCAATTTATAAGTTTTTTTAAAATATTTTGTTATATGATGTCAAATAATTTATATACAGAAAAATATTTTTTCAAATTTATTTAAAAAAAATCTTCTTAATTAAAAATTAAGTCAAATAAAATATTTAAAAAACAAAAATCTTAACTAAAAAAAGTGGGGCGGAGGTAGTAATTAATAGCAGTAGTAACTAGTAACCAACTCTTTAAAGGAGGCCCTGCATCTCCTCGAGCTCACCACCACCACCACCATTACCAATCTTCCTCTTTGGCCTCGCCCTACTTATCCTTCGTCACCCTCCCTCGCTGGCTTACCCCACGCCCACCACACTCCTTTACTACCCCGCCATGAAGTGGTTCCGGTGGCTGGCCTCCACCATGGAGTGGTTAAGATCGCTGGTAGCCTCAATTGTCTGAGACGCTAAGATGGTGTAGTTGAAGATGATGGTGTTATTGGATGAAATGAAAATATATTGTCTCACTAGCGTAGAATTGTTAAGTTATGGATAGTTTATGAGTTTTACCCTTGAATCCCGTTGGTCAGGTGAGTGGTAGTGGCCAATTCAGAACACCTTAGTGTAGTTGAAGATTTTTTTGAACAACAATTAAAACTTTTATTAAAATAAAGAGAAATATTACACATAATTATGTGTAAAAACCAGAAGCACCCAAGCCCACACAGAGGAAATTAAAGTTGGCAAACAAACGTTTAACCCCTTGAACTTTTAGGTTAAAATTACTCCTATAGTAGCACACGTCTTCACTTTGAAAACATGCACCACCCCTCAATCCCAAAAAGCACGCAGCAGCCTCCACCCCTGAAAATACGTGAATGATGACAACACCTTGAAACCAGCACCTCCACGTTCAAAGCAACAAGGCCAGGAAGAAGAAACTGGATAGCCTGTACGGCTGCCTGTATCCAAATGATGGCGGTGATCGGGAAGATGATGGTGTTATTGGATAAAATGAAAATATATTGTCTAATTAGCGTAGAATTGTTAAGTTATGGATAGTTTATGACTTTTACCCTTGAATTCCGTTGACCAGGTGAGTAATAGTGGCCAATTCAGAACACCTTAGAGAGTTTGGTGTTTTTTGTTATAATGTTAGTTTAATGGCCAAAATGAAACATAATTGATAGTTTAGTGTTTTTTCTACACTTTTTGCCTATTGTTTCCCTAGAAATATTTCCACATTAAATTTACGTTATTATGCTCATTTTCTTCCACACTAAGAAACGTTTTTTTGAGCAAGAAAGACCTATTTCATTAATGAAAAATTATTACAAAATAAGTTGTAGTCGACGAACTAAAACACTCATAATGGGTAAAAATAAATATGCCCGTAAATGGGGAATACTTTACATAAATGGAATTACTTAAGAAGACCAATACCACTACGATTAGGCTCTCATCGTCTAGCCTCCAAAGACAAAGCAAATACTGACGATGGTCATGATCACTATGGCAAGAAAAAAGATCTTAAATTCGACTCTCGTTACCCCTACATGCCCAAATGATAAATAGTACTGGTGCACCATAGTGGGCTAAGAAGAAAACTAACCACAGAAGTAGTGGTAACCAAAGCAACACACCTACATGATAATAAACTAAACAAAGCAAAAGTAAATGAAGTCTAACGAAACAAAAGAACCTAAACAGAGACACCAAATAAACAAAAAAAACTGAGATTTGCTGACTAGCCCTCATAGCTAACAAATCTTATAACCATATGATCATGGCTTTAGGCAGGGTGAGGCAACCCTCAACCCCGCCGAAGACCGTGGAGAGCTAAACCGCCCACCACCTGAAACACGAAACAGAGCAATATTTCGTCGCAGCGGAGTAGACCTGCACCAGGGAGGAGATCGAAACGGCGACAACAAAAGAGCCACACACACGCACCGGGACTGCTCGGTAGAAATGGCATGCCTGAGCGCAAAAAATGACAGTGTTGGATAGCCGCTACGAGTTGAGGCAGGAGGGAACAATCGCACCAAGAGGCCGTAGAATGAACCAGGCCAATCGTGTGACTAGGAGGAGCGCAGGGATGAAGGGGCTATACGGGAAGCCGATGAGAAGGAAGATCGAAGGAAAGGAAGCTATAAGTGATCACTGATGGCAACCATGATTGACCAGAAAGGTGGCCCTCGATGGCAACCATGATTTTTGCTTTAAACTGATTTTTGTGGCATGCAAAGGCTATGGAGCTGCTTTAGGCGTCAGACGGTAGATGAGCAAGGTGGAGGCTGTGGCTTTGTGTCAATCGCATTAGAGACGGAGAAGTGGTGGTGACGTTGTTTAGGTCTTTACCCTTTTTCTTTTTCTTTTGCGCGCATCAACCTTTCACGCTATCAGTTTACATGGATTTAATAAGCAAAACTCAAAACACTTTCATCATATATGATTTTTTTTAACTCTCAAATCAATAACACTTAACTTAACCTACTCATACAGTCAAATGGTGCGACATGGGGAGTACTTTTTGTTATTTATTCATTGGAGAACGCGTGGCCCACCTTTTGGGTGGTATACCCAAAAGGTTGCAGTTAAAAATAGACGGAGAGAGTAGGCAATAGACTGAGATTCTGTGCATAGCTTTTTTTGTTAGATTGAGTGTACAACTTTTTTTACCAATGCAATCAATTCAATGTAATCAATGTGTTAATGACAAAAATCTCATTCATAATTTTTTTGAGAGGGAATGATTTTTCATTTAATGGCGAACAGCTTGAGGCTGGATAAACAGACTAAACCGGGATTGAACCCAAGAAACTTAGCGTGCTCTAAACATGACATGAGCATTAATAGGCTGCTCAATCGGTTATTTCGGTTATAACCGAAACCGAATTTGTTGATGTATTTGGTTTTCGGTTTTCTATTATTAGTAACCGAATTAACCAAATAAAGTCGGAAACCGTAAAAACCGAAAACCGAATTCGGTTCGGTTATTTCGGTTATTACCCAAAATAACCGAAAATTTTCTCTTCTTCTTAACTCAAAGGTGGGCTGGGTTAAAGGTGGGCTGGGCTAGTACTAGTATATGAGTTTGGGCATATTATTAATTCGGTTAATTCGGTTAACCGAATTATTTAAACGTTAACCAATAACCAAACCGAAAACCGTATAAAAATTTCGGTTAAACTGAAAACCGAACCAAACACCGAATTATCCAAACCAAATTGACCAAATCCGGAAAAAAAAATTCGGTTATTTCGGTTTAACCGTAAAGTTGATCAACCCTAAGCATTAACCAGAAGCAAATACCTTAAGCCTGGACCTAAAAAGTTCGAATAGCTAAATAACATTCAATAACTAGAAAACTGGAAAAGTACAAATAACAGGTGAAACAAGACTACAAGAAAAGCATATTGCCACCTAAGGAGATTCCTCAGCAGATGCAGAATATGATCAAAGGTTCTTCCAACCTACCTCATGGCTTGAAACAAGCTTACTTCCGCAGCATCCTCAGGTGTGCTCGAGGCTATCGACCTCCTCCTCCTCCTCCAAAACTCCACAATGTGGACTAAGAGCCTATTCCCTGCAAGTAAGCATGGGAATAACCATAAGTGAACAAACTCCGTCAACAAAAAAACCAACTCATACTAGCATGGAAACCCTATATTCAGGCACACCATAGTCCATCTTAAATTAAGAGTGAATGGAGCTCCTCACTGGTCCAGGCAGGGTGGGCTTTTGCTTGTCCCTGTCGTCTCCTACATCTGCTCCTGTTGACTCCTTTTTGTTGTCTCTACCTGAGTATGCTTGTGGCTCCCTCCATCTTTGATATGGTTCTAGATGGATGGATGGTGACCCGAAACCAAAGATGATCTTTTCCTCCTTGTGCTTGGTGAAAGTTGATGATGGTGGTAGAAATTGAGCACTTGAAACCTCCAAGCTCCAAAAGAACTTGACAATCACAAGTATGGCGCCCGGTGGGGCTGGATCCAACTTCTCTCTTCTTTGGTGGATTTGAGCAAGATGAGAATGATGAATTTGAAGCACACTTGAGCCTCAAGAATGGAGTTGAAGATGGTAAGAAGAAGACTAAATTAGGAGCTAATTCCACTAAAAAAATTAAGCTAAAAAGAAATGTAGAAAACTAGTTAGAAAGATAAAACTTAGAGAACAATTTTTGATGTATTTCTTGATGAAGAACAAGTGAGGCAAGACTCCTGTTTATACTAGTAGGAGCCGGCCTTAGGTTACAAAAGAAACCTATAGAATTATTACAATTAACTCCTAGAATTAACACTAGGAATAACTCATAACATTAATACTAGAATTACTCCTAATAAAACTTGATACTAAAGGCTAATAGCTCCTTCATTTTATTTCTTGTAACTCATGAGAAGGAAGCCTCTAGATGCTGGAAATTTACGCAAAAATTGATGACAAAATGAGGTTCATAAAGGAGTTACAAAACTCAACTTCAAATCAGAAACTGCAACAAGGTGTCACTTCGAAGCTTAATTGGGCCTTGTTATCGTCTGAATTGTGTTCTGACCTCTTCATATGAATTGTAGATCCAGATGTTAGCTTTCCAATGCAATAAGAATCATGCAATTCCGATAACTGTAGCTTGAGTTATGAATTTTATACCAACATAACTCCAATCTGACATCTCCATCAATGTCCTTCATTATGATACCCATTGAAGCTTTTCATGACAAGAAAATGACTTGGAGTAGTGGATGAGCTCACACTTTGTGAATAATGTGCGAGTTCAAGTCACATTCAAGTCATTTTGCTCATTCGATTTTTTTTTAAAGATTTCCAAACGTTGGAGTTAGGTTTTGACGCAGTTGACCCAACCTTCTCTTGAAATGGTCTTCACAAGCAGGTTGAAGATTTGATCAAATGTGTAAGCTCCATGAGTTGGGTCAACATTGGGTCGTTGACTTGGGCCGGATTCTTCAAGGTACTCCTGGCTTAAGACTTCCACTATAAAAATATTCAATGGGTTGTAGGTGGAGTTTGGGCCCAAATCTTCAAATGTGATGCTCAATTCCTTTAATGAGACTTCGAAATCCATGGTCTCATCTTGATGCTCCATAAATCTCACACTTGTACGTATGAGCAAGTCCAATGCCTCCCGGATCTTCTTTGCTTTGGAGCGGGTTTGTGGACCTACAAAGCCCATTAATAGGTCTTACTTGTTTAATCTTGTATTGGGCCGGGTTGGAGGCCAAAGGTCCGATTCCGGTCTACATCAATCTTCCACACCAATCCTTGACCAAGCTTTGCCTAATTGGGCACTGCCACGCCCACCTGCAACACCGATTCCACCGCCATGCGGGTTCCTTCTCTTTCCCCCATTTTTTGACTTGTTTCCCCGGCCTTTGAGAGCAACCCGAACCAACAGCGAATGGCCTATCACCATAACACGCCACGGTCCTCCACCAATTAAAGTCTGTTGTGCCCAGCATGAGAGAGCAGTCGTAGATGACTGCACCGCAGCGTGCGAGGCCAGCGCAAGCGGTGACGGCGCCGACGCGATGTCCACCGGGCGTTGAAGGCGATGAAGGCCAGGAGTAAGCCTGGCCACGGGGATAGGTGCCAGACTCCGGCGGGATCGAGTTTACACGGCATAAAAAGATCCTCATAGTTTTTAAAATGATTAAATGTCAATTTAATTATTCAAAAAAAATTCCATATCCTCATAGTTTTAGGGTTTTGTTGTTGAATTAGTCTTGGAGTTTAATGGACTAGTAAGGAAACTCAGCTAGATAAGTTATTTAGTGGACTTTGTGGTATTAGTCAATTGGAAAAAGAGATTTCTTTCATAGTTGTTGATCATTTGGTTCTTTGATGCTGGTGCTGCTGATGGTTTTGTTTAAATAGAAAATCTCATATACAAGCACCCCAGAAAAGAAAAAGAAAAATGAAAAGAAAAGAAAAGAGATAAAGAAAGAGAGAAAGAAATGGTGTAAATCTCATATTTTGTTCATTGTTACTGTAGGGATCCAAGTCACCTTACAAGGAGTTGGACTTGATGCTACCTTTGAAAAAACAGTTAGCAAATGAAATTATTCTGGAGTATCCTGAAATTCATGTGTTTCTTCCTTCACACAAGTGCAGTTTTGAAATTGTCAGGGATAGTAATCAACTTGGCCATAGATCTAGGGAACATAGCAGCCCTACTATCGAAAGCCCGAAGGGCATTCCATTCAGAGTAGAAGAAATAGAGGAAGAGAATGCCTGTGAGGAACCAAAAGTTGTTGATTTTATGAAGCATGGTGGTTCTAGCTCAGTGAATGAGGTCTTAAATCAGATGCTTGGAGAGGAAGCAACATGCAACTTAGATGTATTGGAAGATATGGATTTCGATTTTGATCAAGGGTTAATCGATGCGTACTCCGATCTTATTAGGGAGATTAATCCTGATGACTTCTTGGATTTGGAAGGTGAGATTAATGGAGGAGTGAAGACAAATGAGAGATCCATGGGTATCATTGAGGATGAGCTGGAGGAAGGGGAGATTGCAGAGTAGTTGATGCCTGTGCTTCATGATACCATCATGATATTCTTTACTTGCAGCTCTGCTGGGCTTTCAAGGTCTCAGCTTGGCTCATCATCCTGCCTGCCCTGTTGTCGTGCACCTTGCGGTAGGTTTTCTGGACTCAAAATCTATAGCGTTGGATCGCTTTTTCTGTCGAACAAATGGGCAAATGAAGATAGTCACAAGGGTTCTTGTTCTTTTTCTTGACTTACGTGGTGGCTCATTGCTCATGCAATTATGAGCATGTGTTTCTATCTTAAGCAGAGAAGATATTGCAGGATCACTCATTTTCGGTCAGTGGGGTTAATGTGGTTATGTTTTTCTTCTTCAAATTGTGTCAATGTGTAAATTTACTATCAATGTTACCTATTAGGTGCATATTTTTTCATTGGTCTTTTATTAATTCAAATTTCCATGGGTCATTAAAAGCCAATTTAGTCCCAAATTTTCTGCCATAAGAAGATGCCGTTGCTGCTGCTGTGTCTGAGAGCAGAGATTTAGTCCTAGAATGTATGGTTATTACTTCTGGGTCTCAAGTGAAGCAATATTATAATTAAAATTGCACATGTCCATCATCCCTGTTAATCATCAACTAGGTGATATTTCACTCATTAGTTCAAATGGTTAAGTTACAAGGTAATCTGGAAGCCAAGTCCAATTATCCGGACAATTACATATCTACCTCTAATTATCCAAGTGCTCTAAGAGCATCTACAAAAATTCTAGCTATCACTTCTAAGTTAAATATTACTAGAAAAAAAATAGAAAAAATGCACAAATTTTTTATCCAACAATACTAGTTATCATGCTAATCATAATAGCTTTTACTATTTGGCTCTCCAAATTTAGGAGTGAAGAGAGAATTATTGCTAGCCAAAAAATAAATGTGATTGATTTCAACATAATAATAAATATGACTACCTATAATAGCTAGCATTGATATGGTGACAATGTTAAATTCACTAGTAAAAATAGTTTTTTTGTCATTTTGGCTACAATTTAATTTAAAATTAGTTAGTATTGTTGTAGATGCTCTATATGGATGAAAATTCACTCGGATGATAAGTACTGCATATCGTCTAACCATCACAGCCAAAATCACACGTACTACCTTTATCCTAAATAATTGTAGTATTTGATTTTAGTATTTGTATTTAACTCGAATATTATTGGAAAAAAAATTGTCAAAGAATTTAAAAATAAGTACTGTATATTTGGAAATACAATGAAATTACATTTAGTTATAAATTATTTAAGCTTATAATATCAAAACTTAGACAAAAACAAATTATAGGTTATGAGTAAATTAAATTTTTTTAGAGGACTAGATGGATTAACGTAGTATAACGTTGTTGGTGAAAAATTCCTACCCCTATACACCCACCCAAAAACACAGAAAAATTCGTTTTTTAATTTCTTCTGTTTCTATTGACAAATTGTTTTAGGCAAGCCTAGTTAACTTAGGGAAATTGGCATGGGAAATGGTAAATGATTACCGAAACAGCGTTCAAGGAAATTATATATGGTAAATTCCAAAAATTCACCCCAATCAAAAGTGATATTGCACAAATTACTCGGAATCTGAGGAAGCTTCTACCAATGCCGTCGTAGTATAAAACAAAAGAACATACAGATGGACATAAAACAATAAACACACAACAACGTAACACGATTCAAAAATGGTTGTTAACTGACCAGCAACGAAGCTTTCAGTGAAACAAAGCAAACAACCATAACACAAGTCGCCCTCTGACCACCGGAGACTCAACCCTTGTCTTGTATCCCAAGTAAGAGTGCCGTGTGTGTCAAGTTTATAAGAGTACTTTCTGTGAGAGGTTGAGAGCTAGCTGCTTACTGTGCTTGATCATGGCGGAAGGCGGGACGACACTGGAGTACACACCAACCTGGGTGGTGGCACTCGTCTGCACCTTCATCGTTGCCATCTCTTTCGCCATCGAGAGGCTCCTGCACAGCCTCGGCCATGTGAGCCTAATCTCCTGCACAATCCACTCTCACAAATCACAAGTCTTGTAACTGATCTTCTCATCTTGTTAAATTTGGATTCTTGTGTTGCAGTATCTTCTCAAGAAGGAGAAACGGAAGCCGCTCTTCGAGGCATTGCAGAAGATCAAAGAAGGTACTGGTCTGGTAAATCTGGCTGCTAATTCATGTCAAATGTAAAGAGTTGCAGAGATGTTAATGTTGAAATTAACTGCTACACAGAGCTGATGCTTCTGGGATTCATTTCTCTGCTACTGTCTGTGTTCCAAACTCGGATCAACAAGATCTGCATTCCGAAGCATTTGTCCACAACATGGCTGCCTTGTGCTGGCCCTAGTCCACAAGCCACCACCACTAAACACTTGCAGGCCTATTTCGGTGCCTCACACCGCCATCTTCTAGCTGCTGATCAGTCTGGTTCTGACCCCTCTGCTGCCTACTGCAATGAAAAGGTCTGATATTTTTCATCTCACCTTTTCCGCTTAACAAATTACTCGGTATATGATGTTTTCTTTGCAATTTACCATAAAGTTGGATAAAAATATGTTTAAAGATAGTAAAATTTTAATCACATAAACAACTTAACCCAATGGAATGCTCTGCTTAAATAATTTCCGGCTTAATCCAATGGATTCAAGTCATTTTATGTGATTGGAAATTTGAAATTTATTCTCAAATTGAGTAAATTTATTGTTTTTGAACGTATATTTATCAAGTTTTAGGTTAAGGTTATACAAGAAATATCATCTAGTACTTGATTAGATTGGACTAAGCCACTGACTTAAATCCAACCAAATGAGGCATAAAGCAAGCTTTTAAGGTGGAAGTTGTTTTGCACCAGGGAAAGGTTCCATTGTTGTCAGTGACTGCCTTGCATCATCTCCATGTCTTCATCTTCGTGCTGGCTTTCGTGCACGTGGTCTTCTCTGCCCTCACCATTTTCTTTGGAAGTGCAAAGGCATGAGTAGTCTGTAGTGCTGAATACATACAATTCTATTCTATGGAAGCTTTTACTGCATTTGACAAAGTTGTTGAGTTTGGCTTTCTGATCATGTAGTTACGGCAATGGAAACGCTGGGAAGAGGCAGCATCAAAACAGGAATATGATCTAGCTGAGGGTGATCTGTTTGTCATTCTTTCTGTTCTTGCTTACTCTTTTCTGTTCTTGTTTTCTGAATTGCTGACATTTTTTTGGCTCTTTCTTACTGCAGTTTTAGATAGAAAGATAACACATGTCCATGAACATGATTTCATCAAGAATCGATTTCTAGGGTTTGGAAAGGACTCAGCTGCTATGTCTTGGTTGGTAAGTTAGCAACCGAATCGCTACAGTTCGAGTTCTTGCACTACGTGCTAATGCATACTGATTCCACTTTTGGTTCAGCTTTCATTTCTCAAGCAATTTTATGGATCAGTGAACAAATCAGATTACATAACATTGCGAACTGGCTTCATCATGGTAAATTTTCTTCAGGACTTGACTTATATCCGATTGATTCTCTTTCTCATAATGTTTTTTGAAGAATATTTCTTGTGCACAGAACCATTGTCCTGGAAACCGAAAATTCGATTTCCACAAGTACATGATGCGCGCCCTAGAAGCAGACTTCAACAAAGTTGTGGGCATAAGGTCAGTTCATAACAAGAGATACACCATATGTATATCTGTGTAACATTTGTTCTTCAATCTTCATTGTTCAAAGATGAAAACTTTTGTATGCTTGCAGTTGGTACCTTTGGGTATTCGTTTTCATCTTCTTGCTGTTGAATGTCCATGGTAAGAAACTCTATCTTCAGTGTGATCATAAAATACTCATCTCGCAGAACTGCGCTGATATAATCGCGAAATATTTTGTTTTCTGTGGAATTGCAGGTTGGCATGCATATTTCTGGATATCTTTCATCCCGTTTTCGGTAAGATAAATCAGCTAGCCCTAGTTATACTTAAACATAGTATAACACATGATGGTTTCTAATTGGTTTTGTGCAGCTTTTGCTTGGCGTGGGGACCAAGCTAGAGCATATAATAATGCAGCTAGCACAAGAGGTTGCTGAAAAGCATGTAGCTGTTGAAGGGGACTTGGTGGTTCGGCCTTCAGATGATCACTTCTGGTTCCATAGGCCACAGATCATTCTCGTTCTCATACACATTCTCCTATTTCAGAATGCCTTCGAAGTCGCGTTTTTCTTCTTCGTATTGGTACTGAATGATCAGTGTTTCGCTTGCATCTCATACCGTATGATATGGAAAAGTTTTGACAGGTTTTGCTTGTCCACTTACATTCACAGTTCCAGTATAAATTTGATTCATGCATCATGGGAGAAGTGGGTTACATTATCCCCAGACTTGTGATAGGGTAAGCACAAAGCAAGCTCCGGATTTTTCGATTTCATCGGTTTTCGCTTTGTTTTGCTCATTGATTGTTCATCTGCATTCATCACTGGCATGATCAGGGTGTTTGTTCAGTTCGTCTGCAGCTACAGCACCCTACCGCTATACGCAATTGTGGCACAGGTACTTCTGCAACCTCTTTGAGTGTATAGCTTGTTTGAGCTGAACAAAGATGACAGATCATCTCTTTTGTTTCGGTTGTTTTTCTAAAGATGGGAAGTTCGTTCAACAAGGCAATATTCGAGGACCATATTCAGCAAGGACTCGTCGATTGGGCGAAGCAGGCGAAGAGGAAAACCAAAGGGTTGAGAAAGAATCCTAATGGCCCTTCTTATGTGACCCCAAAACCTTCCGAGCTTTCAAGTCCAGAGAGTGGAGCACTGGAAGATGAAGATATGAGAAGGAGACAAAGTGAGGTTGAAGTCACTGAGGTATAGGCATCAGGAGTTGAGTTATGCTTCTGTTACTGTGATTATGCCATTTTGGTACCCTGTAAATCTTAGTTTCCGAGCAATACCAAGACTCAAACTTATCCATTGGTATCACAATCATATATGGTTTTGATACTAACTTCTTGTTTCATTTTAATGGCTTAGACATAAGCTTTTAGGTTAATCAAGTGAATGAAATTTTCTTTTGCAATTTCCCCTAGAACTTGGTAAATATATACTTAATAACAAAAACTTACTTAATATGAGAATAACTCTCAAATTTCTTATTGTATAAAAGCATCTATAACAATGCTAGCCATCACACTTCCAAATCAAATATAACTAGTAAAAATAAGATAAGTGGACAAATCTCTTATCTAGCAATAGATTACAGCGCACCGGTGGTCCCTTAACTTTAATTATCGTCTTGTCTGGGTCCTATTTTAAGTTTTCGTCCTCTTAAAGTCTAATTTTAAAAATTATGGTGCATTCATGGTACTTTATGACAATTTTACCTTTAAAGACAAATGGTATAATAATAACTACAGATGAAACTTTGATGATAAATTACAGAAATTGTCTAGATGATTGTGGATTGATAGACCTCGGATATGCTGGTCCAGACTTCACTTGGTCGGGTAAGCGAACAGGAGGGACAATTGTGTGGTGTCGACTTGATCGTGTGGTTGCATCCCGAGATTGGATTGATCTATTTCCAGAATATGGTGTCTTACACCGCGGAGTTCCTTTTTCTGATCATCTAGCACTCTTGGTTCATTTGACTCCTAAACAACCGCGGCCTAAACGGAGGAAACGATTCAGATTCGAGGAGATGTGGCTGAGGGACCCTAGTTGCAGTACCATTGTGTCCAAGGCTTGGCATAATTCACCCAATCACAATGCAGCGGTAATATCCAACATAAGTGCAGTCTCTAAAGCTTTAACAAATTGGAACAAGGAAACCTTTGGACATGTGACCACCCGTATCAACCAGCTGGAGGGAGAGGTTGAGACATTAATCAACTCCCGCCCCGGTGATGAGACTTACCATACGCTCAGTGTAAAAAAGAAGGAATTATTTGAGTGGCGACATCGGGAGGAAATCTTCTGGAAGCAAAGATCGCGCATTGACTGGCTTCATGAAGGAGATAAAAATACTAAATTCTTCCACTCACATGCGACAACTAGAAGAAAGAATAACAGGCTTGAGAGAATCACAGATGCGGATGGGAGAATTTGGGAAAGAGAAGAGGATATAGCCCAAGTAGCAATACATTACTTTGAAGATTTATTTTCTCCACCCGTTCCAGCTTCAAGTAGCATCCTAGACATGATTCAACCCCAAACTCTGCAGACTCATGTGAGGAACTTTGGTATCACAATCATATATGGTTTTGATACTAACTTCTTGTTTCATTTTAATGGCTTAGACATAAGCTTTAGGTTAATCAAGTGAATGAAATTTTCTTTTGCAATTTCCCCTAGAACTTGGTAAATATATACTTAATAACAAAAACTTACTTAATATGAGAATAACTCTCAAATTTCTTATTGTATAAAAGCATCTATAACAATGCTAGCCATCACACTTCCAAATCAAATATAACTAGTAAAAAATAAGATAAGTGGACAAATCTCTTATCTAGCAATAGATTACTGTACCGGTGGTCCCTTAACTTTAATTATCGTCTTGTCTGGGTCCTATTTTAAGTTTTCGTCCTCTTAAAGTCTAATTTTAAAAATTATGGTGCATTCATGGTACTTTATGACAATTTTACCTTTAAAGACAAATGGTATAATAATAACTACAGATGAAACTTTGATGATAAATTACAGAAATTGTCTAGATGATTGTGGATTGATAGACCTCGGATATGCTGGTCCAGACTTCACTTGGTCGGGTAAGCGAACAGGAGGGACAATTGTGTGGTGTCGACTTGATCGTGTGGTTGCATCCCGAGATTGGATTGATCTATTTCCAGAATATGGTGTCTTACACCGCGGAGTTCCTTTTTCTGATCATCTAGCACTCTTGGTTCATTTGACTCCTAAACAACCGCGGCCTAAACGGAGGAAACGATTCAGATTCGAGGAGATGTGGCTGAGGGACCCTAGTTGCAGCACTATTGTGTCAAAGGCTTGGCATGATTCATCCAATCACAATGGAGCGGTAACATCCAACATAAGTGCAGTCTCTAAAGCTTTAACAAATTGGAATAAGGAAACCTTTGGACATGTGGCCACCCGTATCAACCAGTTGGAGGGAGAGGCTGAAACATTAATCAACTCCCACCCAGGGGATGAGAATTTTCATAAGCTCAGTGTAAAAAAGAGGGAATTATTTGAGTGGCGACATCGGGAGGAAATTTTCTGGAAGCAAAGATCGCGCATTGACTGGCTTCATGAAGGAGATAAAAATACAAAATTCTTCCACTCATATGCGACAACTAGAAGAAAGAATAACAGGCTTGAGAGAATCACAGATGCGGATGGGAAAATTTGGGAAAGAGAAGAGGATATAGCCCAAGTAGCAATACATTATTTTGAAGATTTGTTTTCTCCACCCGATCCAGCTTCAAGCAGCTTCATAGACATGATTCAACCCCAAACCTTGCAGGATCATGAGAGGGACTCTTTAAGTCGCCTGTATACCGAGGAAGAAGTTGCAGCAGCTTTAAAGGAGATGCATCCTTTTAAAGCACCAGGCCCAGATGGGTTACCAGCGGGTTTTTTTCAACAGTTCTGGCCCCAGGTAAAATATGATGTGATTACTTATTGCTTGAATATTTTAAACCGTGGAACTTCTGTGCAGGACATCAACACCACCAACATTGTCCTAATTCCAAAAATCAACAAGCCTGTTAATATGAAGCACTTCCGGCCAATTAGCCTTTGTAACGTGGTTTACAAGCTAGTATCAAAGACGGTGGCTATGCGCATGAAATCAGCTCTCTCAACACTAATTTCGGAAGAGCAAAGCGCCTTCTTACAAGGTAGATTGATCTCGGACAATGTGCTTGTGGCTTATGAATTGCTGCATAAACTAAGAGGAAAGAGGTCGGGAAGAAAGGGGCAGTGTGCGCTTAAATTGGATATGTCCAAGGCCTACGACAGAGTGAGCTGGGCTTTTGTGGAAACTATGATGAGAAAGATGAACTTCCCAAACAATATGATAACATTGGTGATGGACTTCATCTCTACTGTTCGGTATTCAGTACTGGTTAATGGGAATAATTATGGCAATATCTCCCCAAGAAGAGGCTTGCGACAAGGTGACCCGCTCTCCCCGTATTTATTCTTAATATGCTCGGAGGGGTTATCTTGTCTTCTTCATAGAGCGAACCACCTGAAGCAACTTACAGGAGTCCGAGCTAGTGGCAGTGGACCTATTATCTCTCATCTTCTTTTCGCTGATGATAGTTTGGTCTTCTGCAAAGCGACATCACGAGAGGCAGGTAATCTTATGTCCACTCTCAAAAATTACGAAGCAGTTTCAGGCCAAGCAATTAATTTTGAGAAATCAGGTCTGTTCTTTAGTCCAAATACCACCCAGGTAGACCGTACACAGTTCATGCAAATTTTTGGTGTGCAAGAATGTCAAAGTGTTGAAAAGTATCTTGGTCTTCCGACCCATGTTGGTCGAAACAAGAAGGGAGCATTCCAATACATTAAAGAACGCATATGCCAAAGAACTCAGACTTGGCACTCGAAGAAATTATCCAGGGCTGGCAAAGAAGTTATGATCAAGGCAGTTGGTCAGGCAATTCCGATCTACGTCATGGGTGATTTTCAGATTTTGGAATCTTCCTGCCAAGACATGGAGGTTACTTTAAATCGCTTCTTCTGGAACCATGGAAAGAGTGGAAAGGGGATGAACTGGATGCGGTGGAATAGGCTGACTCCCCCAAAATTAAATGGGGGACTTGGATTTCGGGACCTCTCTGTATTCAACCTGGCGATGCTCGCCAAACAAGGATGGAGATTGCTTACTAATGATAACTCTTTGTGTACCCGTGTCCTAAAGGCCAAATATTTCCCCACCACTTCCTTTCTTGAGGCGCAAGACAAGGACAATTCTTCTTATACTTGGAAGAGCATCCTTGCTGGTCGACAGGTTTTGGAGAAAGGGATCCGATGGAGGATAGGGGATGGAAATGCAACCAGAATTTGGTGTGATCCTTGGCTGCCGGGTGGGAATAATTTTCGGCCTTCAACAATCCCGAATATTATTGACCTCACGGCTACAGTAAGTGAGCTCCTTCTTGATGATAAGAAGGATTGGAATTGGACTCTAATCCGCCAGACCTTCGCTCCTGCGGATGTTGCTTTGATTGAGCGATTGCCCATTCTCAACTCTACGGAGGAAGACAAAATAATTTGGCACCACTCGGGAACAGGCAATTACACGGTTAAGAGCGGCTATGATTGTTTCATGCAACACCGGCAGCATGATAATATTTCCGACCCCTCTCCGGCTCCAATCTGGAAAGGAATTTGGCAAAGTAAAGTTATGAACAAGCATAAACACTTCATATGGCGTGCAGCACAGTCTAGCCTACCCACACGGTCGAATCTGAAGTATAGGATGGTGGTTGATGATGATTCCTGCCCAGTTTGCGAGCAGGGACCTGAGTCTACTCTTCATCTTCTCCGGGAATGCCCCATAGCCACTGAGCTGTGGATGAGCAGCCACCAGACCCATGTACGAGCTATCAACGACAACTCTCTGATCGGCTGGCTGCAGCAGGTGTCTCAGGCAGCCTCGGACGAAGAATGGGCAAAGTTCATCATCTCTGCTTATCTTTTATGGCGCAACCGCAATAACATAGTTCATGGAAAAGGCAAATGGACTATCACTGACCTCAAGTGGATGATCACGCAACAAATGACGGAGCTTAGCTCTACTCCAGTGCGGTACATGGCAAACCGGCGGGATTTCCACTGGACTCGGCCACCAGATGGTTGGGTAAAGGTAAATACAGATGCAGCCATTGGGGGAGACGGTTGGATTGGGATAGGTGTGGTGGTACGAAATGCGGAAGGGGTGGTTATTGCGGCTTTGATGGCTAAGGTGAGAGGGCTGCCAGATGCTTTCTTGGGAGAAATAATGGCCATCCATCAGAGCTTGAAACTCTTTAATTATATCAAGATGGACAAGGTCATTTTCGAGTCAGACACACGTTCTGTTATTGAAGCCATACAGACGCCGGGAAAGGGGGAATCAGAGGCCGCGGTTTATATCAGAAGTATTCGGGAAATCCTTTCAGATCACACTTGTTGGAGCCTCTCTCATACTTTCAGAGAAGCGAATCAGGTGGCTCACCAGCTAGCTCGTCAAGCTTTGCAGGGATCTGACTTTTCGGTGTGGCATTAAGCCCTACCACGGTTCTTGTCGGACATTGCTCCGGAGGTTGTCTTCTTGATGTAACTTTGCTTGTTGATGCTCCTCTCTCGTTTTTTTCTCTCTCTCTCTCTCTTGTTTTCCCCCACTGGGCCCTCGGGGTTTCTACCTGGTATCTTTCCCCCGTTGTTCTTTAGGTTTAGCGAATCCAGGCCTAGGTAGCTTGTTTCTTTTTTGCGAGAGGAGCTTTCGGTTGGGCTCCATTCTGGAGCCCTTTCTTAATCAAAAAAAAAAAAGATGTGTACATAGATAGTTCGTTTATAAATAGTAGAAAACTTTATTTCCTAAAATTTGAAAATTTATTGCTTTAAAATGAAAAGCTCCAACATAAAAATTTTCTATTCTAACAAATGAGTTTTTCAAAGGTTATACTAAAGTAAATCTTTTTTACTTCTTTACTGATTTTTTTATTATTTACTTTAAAAAACATTCTTTCTTACTTTCAATTTTTTGTACTAGAATTTGAAGATAATTACTCCTCCGTCCAAAATATAATAAGCACAACAATTGATTTGACACAAAGATTAAGGTAAGAAAAATTTGGTATTAATTTTTTCATTTTTCCCTTTCTATATTGAAATATATAATTAAATACGAGAATTGAGAAAAAATGGTAAAACAAAATTAAACTATAATGATAAATACTACAAGAAATTATATTGTTAAACAAAATCTTTTATTTGGAGAAGAGAGACCCATATTGACTATTTTTGGTGTTTTATTTCTTAAACTTTAGATATAATGATGATTTGATAAATTAATATGTAAAAAATTACCGAAAAGAAAATTGTTGCATTACTTTTGAGACGTCCCAAAAAAAAAGTGTTGTAATAATTTAAGGACAGAGTGAATAACAAACTCCAAGTATTGAAATTTTGATTTGATATTTGTGAAAAAAATTAATGCAAAACATTATTTTCATGTTTTTGAATGGTTTGAAGTTTGTGACTAAAACTATTGATAATAAAGTTTCAATTCAACAGATGAGGATTTTGTTGTTGAATTAAAGTAAATAATTTACACGCTATTTTTAAAGAAGAAAAATTACTAGCTGACATGACTGAAGTCTCAAGTCAACCTACTATGCAGTCTGCACTACTCCGTATCATTTTTGTTTTATAGGTGATCCATATCAATTTTTTCACGGAAGTGCAAAAATTTATAGATGCTCAAAATTTACATTTTATTCTATCCGGTCATGAAAATTTGATGTATTTCTTTTCTGATATTGTAAAAGATTTAAATTATCAATATAAATAACTTATCAAAAAAAGCGAAACAAATATATTAAGAAACAAAGATTAATTTATAATTTACAGCTAAATTGTTTTACCTTGTATATTAAAATGTTAAAGAAATAAAATTATAGTAAATTAAATGTTGAAAATAAACACATCATTTTTTAGGACAGATATAGTATATATGGAGTATAAAAGAGCGTAGCTCTTGCACTATTCATTGAACATTACATGCTGTCGCTTCCCCGCCTTTTTTGTTTACCTTTTTCTTATGCTTTTCATCCGGCTTTTTTTGTATTATCTTTAAAATAGCTCATTCATTATCTTTTATTTTGGTGTTTCTTTTGCATAATTACCCCAGTTGTAACAAAATTAGACATTTCTCCAATAAATTTGGGAATTGGATTTTGATGTAAAAAAACTTGAAATTAACCATTACTTAAACAAAATTGCAGATAGGATAATGCTCTGACAAAATTGGAAATTAAAAAAAAAAATTGAATTAGGCATGGTTCAAACAAAATTGGAATTAGATATTGCTCTAACAAAATTGAAAATTTCTCCAGCAAAAATGTAAATTAGACATTTCTAAAAAAAAAAGGAATTTAACTTTGTTTCAACAAAATTGGAAATCAAACGGTGCTCCAACAAATTTGAAAATTATTTTTTTCTCCAACAAGATTGAAATTAAACTTTGCTCCAACAAACTTGAAAATTGGATATTGATCCAACAAAATTGGAAATCATACAATGTTCCAACAAAACTATAAAATGATTATTACTCTAATAAAATTGGAATTGGACTATAAAATGATTATTACTCTAATAAAATTGGAATTGGACTTTCTCCAAAAAAATAGAAATTTGAGTTTGCAAAAATAATAACAACAAACTAACAATTATTCAAATTTATCCAATTCTTCAAAACTTTTCTCTAAACCTTTTCTCTTATTTTTAAAGCAGTTACTTTTTGCCAAAAAGTCATGTTTAAGTTTTGAATTAATGTGTTTTTTCTTAACTAAAAAAGTAATTGTTTTTTGAACAAAAAGGAAAAGTAGTTAAAAAAGACGAAAATAAAGCTGGTAAAAAACATGGCTACTGCTCTAACTGACATGGCAGAAGCCTCAACGGAAGCCTCAATCATGACCCATCTCATTTTTATAAGGGGTGTATATTTGGAATGGGAAAAAAATAAAGAAATTTTGGAGATGTGTTTTTGATTAATGAATGAGATATTTGTGATTATAGAAATTTGAGAAAAATGCTATTTTATAGATAATTGATGATAAATTGACTAAAGGCACAGTTTAGCTGCAAGAATTAGGAAAAATATTTCTCATTTATTAATTCTCAATACACAAAATAACTTTAAATTCATAAATTTACCATCAATTTTTTATAAAATAATAATTTTCTAAAATTCTCTTATCCACATATATCTCATCTATCAATAAAAAACATATCCTAAATTTCTTAAACTTTTTTTTCCCAATTCAAATACACACACCCTAAGTCCAAATAAGTTCTTTAAGAGGCAGTGCTCACAGGGACTAACTTGTGTCACATACATATAGCTTTAGTGACCTCCCTTGCAAGTGTCAATACTTACTCCCACTACTAGAAAATGTGGTAAAACCAACAGACTATACCAACGGGTAATTTAGCCCGTTGGTTTAAACCAAGGATTGACACGTTGGTATTCTCACCGGTAAGAACTAAACCATCTCCGGTAGGACTTACCAACGAACGAACCTTTGATCCTACCGGAATACTAATCATACCAACGAGCAACCCGTTGGTACTGTGAATAATACAACAATTAATTTATTATGTCAATTTAATTTTAATTTATTTATAATATTTTAATAAAAAATATCAAAAAATTATATTTATAAAATCAAGTCATCAATTTTTAGTTGTATATAAAGTTTTAAATTTATAATTTGAATTGATTTGGAAAAGAAACATAAATTAAATGGTAAGAAATCAATATTATATATTTAATGTATAAATATTAAATCATCAAATTTTTAGTTGTATATAAAACTTTTCATATCTAATATCTAAAAGTTAGGAAATCAATATTATATATTTAATTTTACAAAATATAATGTATTTTTTCGGCTAAACCGAATAATTTTAAAATAATGTTAAAGTTCGTTTAAAAGTGCGAAAAATTGATATTCAAATCAATGTCAATATTTAATTTGCATTTATTTAGTTTCTTTATTCATCTTCATTCAAACTAATGTTATTTCTGTCACTTTCAGGTTTTTCGTTCAAAACATTTCAATTAACCCATACTAAATTAAAGAAAATGGGTCGAAGACAATAAGTAACGAAGATGACAAAAAATGAAGAAAAAAAATGCTAACAAGACAAGCATTGAAAAATAACATAGGAGAAATGACGAAAAATGAAGAAGGAAAAGGAAAAGACATGCCTACTACTACGTACTACTAACTGACATGCACAATCCTCAAGACAACGTACTGCTGACTAGACTGGAGAGAGAATGCGGAGTGGGAGAGAATTTATAAAAAAACCCCAAAAAAGAATTTATAAAATGGCTTTAATAAAAAAAGAATTTATAAAATGACAATTGAATGGGTAATGTAATAAATGGAAATGTACAAAAATAGTAAAGCGGAAATGTTGATGTTATAAATAATTATTGTAGATGTTCACATTGCTACTCTCATCCCTTCACATTATAGAGTGGTTCATCTCTTTGTAATTTTACTTATGCGATTCATGATTTTTCACTACCTCCATTAATTTTACATTGATTGTATTAGAAGTTTTAGAGCCTTATTTTGAAAAAATAATTAGGGAAACTATTGAACATGTCCTAAGATATTAACTAAATTAACTAGTTAAATAAATTTGGGTTGTAAATATTAGGTATGTGGCAGAATTTAAAAGGAAGAGTGTTATTATTAACGTTTCTTTTATTAAATTGGTGCGATGAATCCTAAATTTTGTAAAACGGATCAGTAAATTCTTAAAGGTTATCATTATAATCCTACTTTGTTTTGGTAACTAGTTGATACTCTCTCTGTCCCGTCCCAAAACTTTTGGAATACGCAATTTTAAGCATTTAGTTTATCATTTGATTTCCCAACTTTTTTAATCATAGATTCAAACTCTTTGTACACAGATGGTAATTTGATGTATTTAATTTATGAACATTTTTTTTGAATTTGTTCCTCTGAATAATTATGGTAGATAAATTGAGTCAAATGGATATCAAAAGTCAAACATTTCAAAAGATTCAAATAAAATTTTGTGAGCTAAAAGCTGTAAATAATTTATATATAAATAAAATAAGCAGTGGCTTAAAGATTAAATTGATCAAAACATATATGATTCGATAAGAAGACTCGAGATGGATTTACTTTCTAGATATGGTTTTATTTGAATATATTATTTATTAAAATGTTTTATATAAAACATACTATAATATTTAAATTAAAATGAATAAATTAATTTGGAATGAAATTAGTATACTTATTAGGGGTTCAATCCTTGCAATTTAGGGGTGAATTTATAAAAATTCACCCCCAAATTTTCGGTGAATCACGTCCGCAATTTTCAGACCTAAGGTGAAAAACGGAGTCGTGAACGTGAGAATCAAACGTAACTCACGCCCTCGTCTCCTTCAACCGCTGACTCCATCTTCTCCTCCTCTCCTCCAACACTTTCGATTCCAAACTCCAACTCCATCATCACCGCCGCACCACCACGAGTCAGGAGAGCCATCCCTCGTCGCCGGAGGTGCCCGAACGGAGGAGAACGCGGCAAGAAACCGTTGCCGGCTCGGACACCGTTTTCTCTCCAACCGGAGCTCCGTTCGCTGTGAAACCATCGCCAAACGTCTCCCCATCCGCCTCCGCACCAACCGCCACCTGAACTGCCGCCGGAATCCGTCACCGCCGCAGCCGCCGCCGCCGCCGTCGCCGTCGCCTGTAACGAACTCCGGTGAGCTTGTACGTGAAGGGCTGGGGAGGTGAAGGGCTGGGTGAGGGCCTGAGGGTGGGTGAGGTTTGAGAGACCAAATAGGATGGGATGAATTTTAGTGGGTGATTCACAAATTTGGTGAAAAAGCTCAAGGATGGAAGGATTGAAGCCCCCTATTAACACCATTTGCGATAAATTGGTTGTGCTGATATTTGACCCTGCCTGTTCAACACTTATTGCACCATTTAACTCTCCGTTTTATTTTTCATCCATGGTTTTTTTGTCTTTTTATCTGGAGGTAGACCACTAGGAGGGTGAATATCCATTTCTCCGTATTCAACTCTCGCGGACATTTGTCGGTGTAAAGGCCGTACCTACTCATTTACACGTGTCTTCAACTTGAAGGCGACATGACATCATAGATTACTTATATTTATGTTTTATGTTGAGTTATCTAAACAAAATGTATCAATTAATGGAATATAAAATTAGTCATGTTTAATTTTTATATTTATATTTAATTCCAACTTTTATTAAAAATAAATTTTTAAATTTTTTTGAAAAATATATTTAAAACTAGTAGAAAAGAAGTAGAGAAGCGCCAGTGAGGAGGGTGGGACAGGCAGTGGGGAATTTTGGCAAGGAAAGGAGCATCCCACCAAAAATTCAAAGCCAAACATACAAAAATCTACTAATTAATTCATCAAACTCATTATCTAAATTCACTATTCTCATGATATAATCAAATCAAACCTCTCATACACTTCTCAAATCCTTCATCGATCATGGGCCGTCGGATGATCATCGCAACTCTGATCGGCAAGATCAAAGACGGCGTATCCCAGAGCAAGGCGGCGCTGTCACTCACCGGCCACCTCACCCTCCTCCGTGCCACCACCCACGACCCCTTTTCTCCGCCCGACCCGAAGCACCTCGCCGCCGTCCTCTCCTTAGGCCACAGCTCACGCGCCACCGCCTCATCCGTCATCAAGGTCCTCATGGACCGCCTCCAGACCACCGGCGACGCCTCCGTCGCCCTCAAGTGCCTCATCTCTGTCCACCACATCATCAAGCACGGCAGCTTCATCCTCCACGATCAGCTCTCCATCTACCCTTCCTCCGGCGGCCGTAACTACCTAAAGCTTTCTAATTTCAGAGACGACTCATCCCTTTTGTCTTGGCATCTTTCTTCTTGGGTCAGATGGTGAGATTTTTTATTCAATTTTTTCATTTTCCTGAGCTTAACACTTCATTTTAAAAAATTTGAACTTTCTTTCTAAATTTGATTAAAAAGAACCCACCATAAGTTCTCTAAGCAAAGTTCAAATTGATATCAAGTCTGTTTTTTTTTGGAAAATTTTAAAGTAAAATATGGTACCCAAATTTCAAAACTCTAGCTCCAAGTTTTCAGCTTTTTGTTCTGTTTATTTTTTCCCAGGTATTGTTTGTACTTGGAGCAAGTTCTTTCAACTTCAAGATTTCTAGGGTTCTTCCTCTGTTCATCTTCAAGCAGCATGGAGAAAGACAGAGAAGAAGAGAGACTATCTTCCACAACCAACACAGATCTGCAGAGAGAGATAGATTCCTTGGTGCGTTTGCTAGAAGCAATCTCCAAGATCCCAGATCCTCTTGATAACAAGGTGGTGGAAAAGATCGTCGGACTGGTGAGTGAAGACTTGCTGTCGGCGGTGAACGAGGTCTCTGTTCGACTCAGTGAGTTCAACGAGCGGCTCACCTGCATGACACTGGTTGACTCGGTCGAGTTCGTTTGCGCGATGAAGAGGCTTCAGGATTGCGCGGCGGCGCTCGCGGCGGTTCCGAACCAGAAGCGGGCGGTGATGGAGGGTTTCTGGAATTTGGTCGGTGAAATGAAGGGTAAATTTGATCATGTAAATGAAAGGAGGATGTCGTTAGATTTGAGATGGCGGGGAAGCGGCAAGGGGAGTGAGTCGGCGCGGTTTGATGGGCGAGTCATGAGGCGAGTTGATGAGTTGACTGGGGTCTCGTCCAGCAGATTTCCGGGATCGTGATACGACAGAGAATGTGCCGTTTTATATGCTGAAAGTGTGCATGGCGGTGTTGTGATGCACACTATACGTTGTAAATATGTTCTAGGCTCACTTGACTGGTTAATTTAATTTCTAGAAATTAATTTCTAGTTTCTAGTTTCACAATTATCGAGGTGGATAAAAAGTAAGGCAGAATAGGATTTTACTATTTTATTCTTTATTTGTGATTTGTAAATTTTTATTCTTTGCATTAACGAAAGGTACAAAAAAATAAATTCATCCTGTATTCAAAATTTGAAAATATTCAAAATTTTCTAGAAATTATTTTCTAACACGTGATGTTGAAACCAACCTTAGGCAAAAGTTATTATTTGCTGAAGTATGATTGCGTTTGCTTTTGTATATGTTTTGAGGGTAGACTTTAATAAAAATTATTAAAATTATAGAAGAATATAAATTGGCAAGTCAAATATGCCAAGGATGAATAACAACTACCCATTTTCAACCATTCAAAATCCTTATTCTATAATTATCGAACATACAATTAATTATTAGGTTTTTAGGTCAATTACTTTAATTGTACCGGAACATTTTGAATTCTATCCAAATATGAAATCTTTCCCTTTCACCTTCATATCACTTTTTTTTGAAGGTGAATGTAATTTATTTAAAAGGAAAATTCCAATTCAGGGACCACCCCATGTACACCAAACAGCTTTAAGTAGAGATGAGCATAACAAGATCTACCTTTCCTGCAACTTAAGGTTGCATGGAAACTTGAAACTAAATAAAGTTTAGTGAAATAAAATCTAAAAACAGATAGCAGGCTTGCATCTCTGAAACAATATGAATGGAAGATAGTCAGATCGACTCCATTCTTGGGGAGGATATATTCTTCATAACGATGATATGTTGTAAACAAGTATCCATGCGCAACGTCTCTCTCGTAATACCCGGCCACCGATCTCCTCCACCAAATTAGCTGCAAAAAGCAAGCAACACAAGGTCTGGTCCCTGCATAAATACATGGAAGAATATACATAACCACAAAAACATATTCCGAGCAAGCTATCAAACACCCATGTCAGAGAGAAACCTGAGTCAATTTGAGAACACAGGTGAAAGAGGAAGACTTCAAACCCCCTTCACCCGGTAAAATATCACGCATTACTCCAGGCAGGGCAGGCTACCACTGCCCACCCCTGTTGCAACAATTTTCTGAACCGCTGCGTCATTATCACCAAATGGTCCACTCCAGTCTTCTCCACCGTTGGCGCGACCAGGCCAAGGAGGGGCCCTTCGTATAGCGCGGTGGCGGCCTAGAGTATAAGGCAACCCTTTGACACGAAGGATTCGTCGGATCGAAGCAAGCTCCAACTCGCGACAAGAAACCATCAAACGCTCGACCATCAGGAAAGCATCCTCATCCAATATACGTCGAGAAACAAGCCGGTTGTATCTTCCGCCCCGCTCCGGGATGCGGCGGCGGCAGCTCTCCAATATCCAGAAAAACTTAGGCATTCATAAAGCTCAACAGTTGCTCCTATTAATAAATATATCAAGATAGAGAATAAAAAGAGGAAGAAGAGGGTGGCAGTAAGGGGATTCAAGATAAAAACATGGGAGAGAAGAAGAAGAAGTAGAAGAAAAAAAAACTAATGGAAAATGAGAAGAAATCAAGGGTGGAAGGACAAGGGTGGCTAGGGTTTGGTCGGTTCACCTTTCTTTATGCCCAATCCTAGAGCGAAAAGAACATTTGGACAACTTTGTTTAGGTTTTAAAATACTCCATAAAGGATAGAATTATTTTCAACTCGCACTAAAGTAATTGAGTACATTTACTTTTAATGATCATAGAATCTGTCTAAGTTTGAAGTATATTGTAACAATACTAGATTAGCAGATTTCCCACTAGCTAATTAGCCTAAAATATCAAACCAAAGAAGTACCGCTGTTTTTTTTTGAACAGCATAGCACAAAAAACAAATTCTAGAAAACTAAACGCAGCTATCTATTGAACCAGTTGCTGCAACCCATCAAACCAAAGAAAATAAACCAAGACACACACACACACATATATATATTATATATACACACACACACACACACACACACACATATATATATATATATATATATATATATATATATATATATATATATATATATATATATATATATATATATGTCCGATTGGTAGAAACGATGGTCCAACAAAAGTATTCGATGCTCATAATAAAGTGTAGAAAGGAAGGAAGATGATGGACAAGCGAGGGGTAACTGATTAAGCTTGGAAAGTTGCAAGAAAGTTCATTGCATCTTATTAATAAGTGATGATGACAATTACTTAAATTAGATTTATATAATTTGTTCAAGACATTCTGCTCTAATTAGGTTAACTAATTAAGCTTGAAGAAGCTGAGTCAATGTCTCTGGTTTACAAACAGAAGGATGTTTGAGCAAGCTGAGTTATCCTAATAATTACTTATTGTTTATAATTTAAAGATATATATATATAGTTGATTCTAAAAATAAAATCTGACCATAACGAGTCGGCATATGGAAAGCTTCATCAAAGACCTTGTAAAGATTTGCAACTACAAAGCTTGAGCCATGGAGGTTAGCACGTAACTTGGCCAACAAGTCAGAAAGTACTAGCTTGTTGTACTTACTATCCTTTTGTTTAATGGGTTGTAGCATATATGGTTCACACCCTACCGGATATGAATTGTGCACTACAATTTTTCGTGCACCAAGTTCATACAATCTCTGAAATTCACACAAAAATTAGTTATATATTGTTTTTTTAAAAGGATGAAAATATAGATCACTAAAATTAAAATGAATGAGTTTATATGAACAATATATAGTATGCAATACCTGCAATTGTTTCGAGAATGTGTCCAAGACTATATCTGTTTATTGGGGAAAATAAATATTCTTATAAGGACCAATTTCGTAAGCAAGTCCAAGATCATTGGATCCAACATGAACAAAAAAGAGTGATCTTGAAAGATGGTCCGAAATGAGTTTATTATCCCCTTTGAATTCAGCCTTTAGGTCTGTTAATTAGTGTTGAATTCTCAAATAGATCGATTTGCTCATCCATAATATGTTACCCTAAAAACACAAAGTATAAAAAAGATGTCATACTATATATATGCACAATGCAATTAATTATTCATTTTTAAAAAATTCTTTTGTTTTTTAGTTTATATGAGCATGTCATCTTACAACAACTTTTCCAGTGCTTGGTAAAATTCCAGCTGGTGTTGATGCATGGTTTATCCCGGTTGAAGTGTTTGTCCTTTGGGAAGATGATAGATGAGAAAGGAATGCCGGAGGGAATGGCAAACCAACCACTTGAGCTATATATATATATACATTTCAAAAAATAATATAAATGCTAATTTGATGTTTTACTTTATGAACATATTTTTTTAGATTTTTTTTCAGCGAAGAATAATTTCGAGAAATTGAAATCCAATGACATCAAAAGTCAAACATTTCAAAAATTTAAGAATGAAGGGATAGTTCAATTACCAAGAAATAATAACTAAATAAATAAATAAATAAAATCTAGTATTTTATGCTGAAAACTGCTTTTTAAAATTATACAAATAAGGAACATGAGTGTTTAAAAAGCATAAAGAGCTGGTATGTTGATGTTAATATTCTGTAATCCCAAGTACTTGAGTAGTGATTTTTGATCTACTTATGGTGGAACACCTAAGCTATCTTTAGATTGGCAAACGACGATTCGTAGCTAATCTTTCACTCTTCTTATTTCAACTTGAATAGTAAAACTGTATTTATTGTAGGGTAATAATTTATGAGGAATGAAATAGTATCAATGCTATGGAATAAAAGCTATTAAATTTGATGACCAAACCGCAAATATATAGGATTTAACATTAATTTGATCATTTATATATAGATGGAGAAATAACGGTTGCTTAGGTCGTATGATAGTTTAAGTGTTCAACAATGTGCCACATAAATTTAAAGTTAAAATCATATTGGTCCCGACTTCTTATTCACATGAGCAAGGTATTCGATGACAATGTGCCACATAAATTTAAAGTTAAAATCATATTGGTCCCGACTTCTTATTCACATGAGCAAGGTATTCGATGACTTCAAAAAAAAAAACTAAAAAAAAACTAAAGGCCTTTTTTAGATCGGCTAGAAATACGAGTAGTAATTTCAAGGATACCATAGATATCCCCACCCCTCACTCCATGTGCATATTAGTTTAAGGACTAAATTGTAAATTTACCATATCATCAAATTAGGTAAAGTGAAACAGTGGTTTTATAACTTTAACTATTGTCCTACTCTTCGTTCTAAAAAAAAATCAATTGTATCTTTTATTGGGTTGTCCCAAAAAGATTTGATCATTTCCTTCTCCACCAAAAAGTTATTTTTGTCATATATGACAGTTTTACTTTATTATCTTTAAGTCTTTAACACTGTTTAATCTCCGTATCCGGTCAAATGCTTGAAACATTTTGGGATGGAGGAAGTATAAGAGTTCCATTAATTTTAAGTTTTTATACCATCAAAGTCTCATTTTAAAAGTTACCGTGCACTCGTAGTCTTATCATTAACTTTTTTCTATTATATTTAACGGATCCTTACGAAAAATAATAATTTTATCTACTGAAATTTTCTTAATCACTCTATTAGTTTGCACCCTAAGTTTTGAAAATAACAATTTAATCATCTCCTAACAATTATTACCATAAACTTTTCAACCTTCATCGGTAGCCTACCACACTTCTGGCCACAGCCGGGCCGTCGCCCTCCTCACCAGAATGCCGCATATATAATACCGTCCCAAACACCTGTAACAACCAATGGGCTGCAGATCGTGAGCTCCGAGCGGCAATTAATTTGTGAGGCCAAAGTCGCGGATCACAATCGTTGCTCTAGGCTCGTGATCCACGACATGAGGCATGCGATCTGCGGCCATTGGATGGTTGCAGCGGTTTTGGGTGATTTTTCGGCATTCCGATGGGAATGATGGTGGTTCGGTGATGGGCGGAAGGGTGGTAGGCTTGAAGGATGAAAAAGTTTAAGGTAAAATTTTTATGGTTTATATGGTGGAAACACGATGTTTTCGACCTCGCTTAATATCCTGGTGGCCTGATTTGAACTCACATCTTGGCCTTCGATCTGTATGTTTCCATGATTGCTTGTTGTTACGGAGCGCATGTCGTTGCGGTAAAAATCTTCTATGACAACCAAACCAACTCGTTTTCTTCCCGTTAGTCAGCTGAAAACTATGAACATCCTCCATACAGTACGGGCATGCAAGTCTTCCATGCGTGCTCCACCCTGATAACATTCCGTACGCTGGGAAATCACTAATTGTCCACAGCAGACAGGCCCGCATGTTAAAGTTCTGATTACGATGTGCATCCCAGGTTTCCACGCCTGTATTCCATAGATGTTTCAACTCGTCAAGCAGCGGACGTAAAACACATCAATGTTACGGCCCGGTGACTTTGGACCAGGATTAGCATCGTCATGATAGTGTAAGCCTCCTTCATGCATAAATCATGAGGCAGGTTTTAAACCACGATGAATACATGCCACATAGAATATGATTGTCCTGAGTCTGACAACGGGTTGAAACCATCTGTACATAACCCCAATCGAACATTTCTATACTCACATGCAAAATCAGGATAACACTTATCAACATGTTTCCATGCCTCGGCTTGGGATGGATGTCCAATAATACCCATCGAATTCTCACTAGCTCTAAGATGATACGTCATAAATTTAGCGGTTCTCGCGGACTGGTAAAGTCGTTGGAGCCGCTCAGTAATTTGTAGATAACGTAAAATCTTTTTAGCTTTGGGTTTTGATTCGCCTCACGTTCTTCAAGCTGCCCGCACCACATACCCTACAATTATTTAACTTTTCATATCTACCATCAAACAACATGCGCTTGTTTTCGCATGCATGAATCTTTCAGACGGTAACCCCAACTCTTTTCATCGCTTTTGCACTACACATGCTCGTAGGCAAGGTTGCCTCTTCTCCGGGCAGTATTTCGTTGATAAATTCAATCAACTCCGAGAAAACGCGTCCGATACGTTATGCTGACTTTTCATGCTCAAGAACTTAGAAATAACAGCCAACTTGGTGTGCTTATCACATCCCTCATATAGAGGCTGCGACGCATCGCGTAATAAATCAAAAACTTTTGAGTCCTTGCATTTGGCATTTCGGGTGTGACGTCATCCTCATCCATATGCTCCATATCATCACCCTCAAAATTATTTCCATTATCACGAATCCCAAAAGCCTCGCGAACCATTTCCACGGTAATCATCACTCCTTCCTACATTACCCTCAAACAAATTATTCGTACTTACAATATTCGATGATGATGATGATGAATGCCACATCAAATTGGTAACCTCGATAAACACATGGATTTATTTGACGTCGTTCACCATGACAATCCCACACATGATAATTTAGTTGAAATCCATCTAACAATGCTTGCCAATAGTTTCTCGATCACGGTAATATCTATTTTTACATTTTCTACAAGGACATTTGACAAATTGTTCTCCCTTTTCCCGAGCAACACGAAACGAGAAATTCCACAAGCCCGTTCCAAAATCTCCGACTAATATCGCGAGTCCCCTCCTTGATACATCCAATCACGATCTTCGGCCATTATATAGTTCCTATAACATTTGTGTCAATAAAACAATATGATAAATAAAAAACATAACAATTATAAAATATATATATTCAGCAGTACATAACTTAATTAATTCCACAATTTACACTACCGGTTTATGTCCTAATTCAAGGTGCATGGGTCCTAACCTATTCATAAAAGTACTATTAGTTAATCAAACTTTTATCCTGTGTATGGAGAAACTGATATTATTACGTAAAGGCATTTCGCCTTAGTTCCTCGTTGTACCATTTCTCCCGTAACGCCAGAGCGGGTACAAAGAGGAACAAGACGAAATATTGCTTCCAAAATTTAAGTAATTCTTTTCATTTATACATCCACCATCATAACAGATTACTTAACCGATATTATACTTTTACAATCTGTCTAGTGGTACAATCCATGAAATCTTGGTAGAATATATAATTTTACACCGGTGTAAAATAATATATTACTACAAGTTTTCATTACTATGGCTCATGAACTACTTTAATTAATTTAACTACATAATTAGGCAACTCATGATATACATTATAAAAAATAAAAGAAATGATAACAATTTTTATAAACAAATCTAAAATATAATATTTATTACCTGAAAGAGATAGGAAATAACGAGATGCTATATATTTTCTTCAATTAACAAGAAATTGAAAGGAGAATAGTTGGAGGAAGAAAATGTAAGTGTTCGGCGAAAATGTGAACCCGAGTGCTTATATAGGGAGTTTTTACCCCGGCCACGGCCGCGGTAAATTAACGGACCGGTCAAAGGACCTCGACAAAAGTTTACACAACTTAGGCCTGCAAATGACAGCCGATCACAAGCCGCCACTTATGGCTGACAGCCGCGGTAAGTATTTGTTAGGGGGTAACTAAATTGTTACGTTCAAAATTTAGGTTGCAAATAAAGTGATTAAGAAAACTTCAGATCTAAAATTATCATTTTTCACAAGTATAGAACTAATCCATAAAATTCAAATTTATATTAACACTTAAAAGTAAAACAACTTCTATTTATATTTCACTGAATAAAATATAGTGTACCATAATAAATTAATAATTTGGGGAAAAATTCATAAAATTATAATTTAAAGAAAAACATATATTTATGTATTTATATACATTTTATAACACCATTATAATTTTTTTGTTTAAAAACATGGAATCGCGGAGGAGGGCATCTGGGACGATTAGATATTAATTTCAGTATTCAAGAAATAATTAGATTTTGTTATCAACCGGATCGCTTCATCATGAAGTGGATATCCATCAAAGCTCCATTAATTGACATTTTTTTTTACATAATAATCCTTATAAATTTTTAAAAAATTACATAATGGTCCCCTAACTTTTAAAAAAATTTAAAAATGGTGCTGAAACTTTTAAAAAATTTACAAAATATCCCAATTTGTTTTTACATATTTAATCCCTGGACTTTGTTGAAAAAAATGAAATAAGGATCGAAACTTAAAAAAAAAACACTTTAATCACTATGTGAGTGGCGCAGATTAGATCGATTCACCAAAAGAATGGAGCAGATCGATCCATAGAGAAGGTTAACCCGCTCCAATGCCCATCTCTATTTGTACGGAGTGAGGGAAGGGAAAGAAAAAAATTTAAGAGGTTCTTTTGAAGAAATAAAATAGTATAGGAGTATTTAATTATTAAATAATGATTATAAAGTTTCTAAAGTTATTTAATTGTATTTTTTATGATCTAAAACTATATTGTGATTTATAGGTTGGTACCAACTGTTAGAAATCTAACGGCGTTAAACGAGTTACTTTGCATAGTTGGGGTATCTAGCCAAAGCGAGTAATAATCCAGACTCTTTCTTGAACGAGTCGTGAAAGTTCAGAGTAGTAATTAGTAATTAGGCCAATAGTTAATATTATTTTTTTGTTTTTTTACAATAGTCAATTTATGCTACTTTCGTCCCAAAAAAATTCAAGTGTTGACTTTTGATACTGTGCTTGACTCAAATTATTGTTATGAAGAACTTGTTAAAAAAGTTTTAAAAAATATTTAGAAACTAGAAACATTGAATTATCATTCGCATATAAGTTATTTAATTTTTCACATCAAAATATTTAAGAAAAAAATCATAGATTAAATACTGAAAATGAAATGTACGAATCTTTTTTGGACTAGGGAAATATTATTTTTATGAATGTTTGGATATTTAAAGTTAAATAATTCAAATATATATATAATTTGCATTATACTACTTGATGACCGTCAGACCCAATCTACTTAAAAATCCCAAAAATGCCTAGCAAATGGCCCAAGCAGTAGCCCAAAATAAGGGCCCCATTAAAAACCCAAATAATCCATAAACCCATACGAGACAAGGACATTACCGGACATAATTGGCCCGAACATATGGAGGACATTCCCGAACCTACTAAGGACACGTGTCCTCTGACACTATATTGGAATATTACAATATTGTCACTGTAACAATGGACTATATAAGCATTTATTGAGGGAATTAATGGATCTTCTTCGAAACGATCATTAAAAAACTACAAGCAGAGAACTCCTTTATCTCCATTATCGAATTCCGAGTCAAACGTACATTGCACAAATCTCCATGGCGTCCATCAACGTCAAAACACGTCAATATAGAAAGATTGTGGCGGCTGCCCACACGGATCCGCCACCAAATGGCGCCGTCTGTGGGAAACGTGGTGGCCCCAAAGACCAGGTTCCTTCAACGGAGTGTGGGTCCCACCTATCTAGGGCGGAAGGAGGAGGCTCAACTGACAGCCGCACGGCCGATCCCAGCTACCAGAGTTCCTCTGAAGACACAACTCACGGAGCAACCTCTTTACGGCCAACCTCTAGCCTCCGTCGAAGCGATATTCAACAACTAGACCCGGATCTAGTCCAAGCAGTGCGGGTCATGCTCCGGGAAGAACAGAGCAACCTACATAATCGGCCTGGACTATCCCACATGCCATGAGACGAGCAACATTCACAGCAAAGATCACTCGGTCGTGCGATCGGACGAACAACGACACAACAGGTTCTCTTCCTGGACCGACAGAGTCGGCAGAGGTCCAGGCCCCCTAGTGAACATCAAAGAGCGTGGTCCCCAATACCATAGAAATTGACAACTAGAGACCCCCGGGACGAGGTTATCCGGCAAATGCTACACCGCCTAGAGCAGGTTGAGAGAAATTCGAGCAGGCCAGAGGCCAAGTATGAAGCGGCTTCTGAGGATGGACCATTCACTCGTCGAATTCGGGATAGCCAGATGCCACGAATGTTCAATTTGCCTCACCCGCTTGAGGTTTACAATGGTACGGGAAACCCGGACGCCTTCATACGGAAGTACAAGAGGGCGAATTCTATTGCTTCGTTCAGGGACCTGGCAGCCAAATTCACCACCCACTTCATCGGGTGCAAGAGATCGGCCAAAAGGGTCATCCATATGTTTAATATCAAACAGAGACCAAATGAGGGCATCCGGGAATATGTTGAGCGATTCAACAGGGAAGCAGTCTGCGCATCAAACCTGATAGATAATGTTACCCCCTTACGCGGAAGCTATCGTAATGCGGAACGCCCGGTGGCGTAAGTGGGAACCAGAGTCGGGGGAACAGTAACCAGAGTTCCCTTGGTGTAGTGGTCCAAACCCACCCGATTTAAAATTATACTCTACTCTACTCTACTCATGCCATCAACTTGTAGTACAAGTAACGAGAATCATCCGAACTCAAACATACTTATACACACACATACAGATACATATGTGATGGAACATAACTTTACATGCACATGTTTACATATACAGAGCTAGAACCTAATATCCAGAATACCTACGTGTGTCGAGGGATATGGTACACCACGATCCTCAGAAAGTAACTCCACGTAGATCACCGCTACTACTGAAAATCAATCACCAGAAAGCACCAAGAGACTCTACTCCTCAGGCTTCTTATCAGACGAGCCTGAAAAAGTGAACAATATAAGGGTGAGTCCTTGATGAGAACTCAGTAAGAGTCAAGCATAGGGTACGGTTTTTGAGGTCCGAAGTATACCGGACCAACATACCTGCACAGAAACACAGATACAAACAGATACAGATATACAGATAATAATAACTATCAGAAATGTCAGTAGTTAGACAGAATCGGCAGACCTCTGAGGCTCTTAGCCTTACAGAAAAGGTTTTACAAATATATCAGAGGCTTGGTACCAGCCCGGGGTCCGGAATCCCCGCTGCCGAAAAAACAGATCCAGATAACAGAATACAGAAGGAATTTGTTAGACAGATTATCCTGAAGCAGATAACATAATCCACCCGCATACCCTAGCCTATGCCATAAGCTAAGTTCGGTATTACCGAGGCTAGAGGGAGCAGAGGGCCGCATCGCAATACTGAAAGTGTAAGGGTGAGGAAACCCCTAGGTGAAGGCGAAGTCCCTCCTGGCGAAGGTGAGGCCTCTTCAAGCGAAGGCGAAGTCCCTCCTGGCGAAGGCGAGGCCCCTCCAGGAGAAGGGAAATCCCCCAGAGTGAAAGCGAAGCCTTGCAGAGCGAAGGTGAGGTCCCTCCAAGTGAAGGCGAAGCCTCCCAGAGCGAAGGCGAGGTCCCTCCAAGTGAAGGCGAAGCCCCCCGAGAGAAGGCGAAGTCTCCCAGAGCGAATGCGAAGACCCCAGGGCAAAGCTGCCCTTGAAGATCCTCTCGCACAAAGCGCGCATACAAAGCCTCCTCAGAACCGGCGTGGCTCCTTCCTCAGAACCGGCGAAACCCCTTTCTCAGATCATGCGAAGCCTCTTTTCAGATTCATGCGAAGCCACTTTTCAGATTCATGCGAAGCCTCTTTTCAGATTCATGCGAAGCCTCTTCCCCAGATCGGCAATGGCTCTCAGACACCCCCTTTAGCCAGACTTAGCCCCAATTTACCCCGATATGCATATTATAAGCATCGCAGAATGCAAAATCAAGGAAAAACTGAACCCTTCCCTTATACACCGAAGATTTCCATGCCAACCCATTCGTTTCGCGCAAGAGAAGGCAACGTAGTTCATGAAACAGCGACGGAGAGGAGCATCCGCAATTCCAGTTTCAGCAAACTCTCAGTCCTCTTTCTCTTCACAACTGATCAACAGAGCATGCAATAAAATTTTAATCCGTAGGAGGCGCAAAACTCTTCATCGTGAATGACATATATCATTACCTCAAAGTTTACTTCAAGGATTCACCAAGAACACGAGAGGTGCCTACTTGCTTGTTTGCTCGATGATGACGATCGGCCATGAAAGGAGGAAGAAGAAAAAGAGATGAAAATCAATTCTCTCTCCTCCTCTCCTTTTATATTTTTCCAATTTTTCCGACCTCTCTCTCTCTTTGGCACTATTTTTACCTTCCCTAAGGGGAAACCTTTCACAATTATTTTTCTTCATAACATCTGAATCATGGCATTCACAAAGGCGTTCCTCCCACACTCTAGGTTGGCTTACGAACTATCCCAAAATAACTTCACCGACGTCGAAGAAATGTACGTGGTCACCCAGGAACACATGATCGCACATGAGCTGCTGTCCCAATGGGAAGGGAAGTAGGAGAACAGAGACAATAGGGAGTAAAGGAGAGATAACCTGAAGCCTACAGTCATGAGGCACTTAGGGAAGTGGAGGGGCCAGAAGAAACCCTTCGAGAGGAGCAAAAATTTCACACCACTCAACTCCACCCGGACCAGCATCCTCGCAACACTATAGAGGCAAGGAAGCGGAACCATCAGATGGCCTAGGACCATGCCGGAGGAAGTAAAACACAATTCTTCCAAGTACTGCTAGTTCCACAAGGATACTGGACATGATACCGGACAATGTTACCAGTTGAAGAGGTACATTGAGCACCTTATCAAGAAGGGTTCCCTGAGGGAGTACTTGAAGATGTCTTTAGACGAATGAACATCCCGAGGGAAGGGGAAGGTCGAAGGGGATGCTCGAGGTCCAGATAAGAAGAATAAGGGAAGGAAATCCCCTCCTCAAGCTACCGTAGTACTTAACTGAACCACCATGGGATCAAATGCGAGGAAAAGGAAGGCAAGGGAAATAGCTTCTCTAAGTTTCGGAAACCAAGCCTCGAATGTGAAACGTGCGGACTTAACTGAAGTACAATTCCCGCATTATGACCCACTCATCATCACTCTCTGGATTGGAACCATCGATGTCAGAAGGGTCCTTTGTGACGACGGCTCGAACGTTGATTTGTTGTTCGCCAAAGCTTACGAAAGACTGAAGTTGAAGTCAAGCAGATTGAACCCAGTCAGGACCGCGACTTATGGAGTTGGCCCGGAAGAGCTATTAGTACTCGGGTGCATTGAGCTCCCAGCCATGTTCATAGGAACCGGGACCGAAGGGCAATCCTGGTGTACGACACTAATGGTCAAATGGCTGGTCATTGACGTCCCTTTCGGCCTATAACGCGATCATCGAGAGAGAAACTCAAGGGGCGATCCACATGAGAAGTGACGTGAAGTACCTCATGGTCACTTTCGAAACAGACGAAGGGTAGGCCTCGATTTACGTGAGCCAGGGGAGGCAAAGGATGTCATGGCTTTGGCTCAGAAGGGCCCGAGGCCGGGCTGCTCGAAGGGTGATGAGGAGGAAGCAACCAAGACGGAAGAAGTCATTTTGGAGGAAATCCGGACCACCAGGATTGCCGAACACATGCCTGAGAGCAGTAAGGCAAAACTTGTAAATCTCCTTCAAATGAATAAAGATCTATTCGCCTACTCTCCTAGTGACATGCACGGGATCGACCCGAAAGTAATCCAACATAGCCTCCACATCGACCCGAACGCGAGACCCGTAAGACAGAAGAAAAGAAACAACACACCATTCAAAAGAGCCTTCATCAAAGAACAAATCTTGAAGCTTCTCGATGTAAAAGTCATAAGAGAAGTATCCTATCCCAAATGGTTGAGTAATCCCGTAGTGGCGACCCGGGAAGACAGTGACAAACTACACATGTGCATGGATTTCACAAATGTAAATGACGCTTGTCTGAAGGATTCATACCCTACACCCCCAGTTGATAGGCTCGTAGATTCTACGGCGAGGCATGCAAGACTTTGCTTCCTCGATGCCTACAGTGGATACCACCAAATCCGGATGAATCCTGTGGATGGGTGATGGATAAAGTATTCTCCGAACAGATAGAGAGAATTCTCAAAGTATACGTTGACATCATCATCAAAAGCAAAGAGGAAACATATCTTATCCGGGATGTCGAAGAAGTGTTCAGTTAGATTCGGAAGTACGGACTTCGATTGAACCCGAAAAAGTGCATTTTTGGTGTAACAGCCTGGAAATTCCTCAGATTCATGGTATCCGAACGTGGCATTGACGCAAATCCAGGAAAGATCAAAGCTTTGTTAAATTCAAAGACACCTTCTTTGGTCAAAGACGTGCAAAGGCTGCTTGGGAGAATAACAGCCCTGAGTCGCTTCATATCTCGGTACAGGGACAAGTGCTGCCCATTCTTCAAGCTCCTAATTAAGGAAGGTGCGGAACTGGAAGGATAGGTGTGAAGAAAGGGGAGAAAAAACCAAAGGAAGAAAACACAACCGAATGAGCGAAATTCGAATGGAACTCCGATTGTCAGAGGCTTGGGAGGAAATTAAGACTTTTATTTTGGAAATGCCTATCCTTCGGCAACCAACAGATGATAGACCATTAATTGTATACCTAGCGGTAGGAGAGAAAGCCGTAAGTTCGGTCCTCGTTCAGGAAGACAACCAAGGAAAGCAGTGGCCGGTCTACTACGTGAGCAAGTACGGTGCTTCGGGATTAGATAGACAAGGAGTGAGATTAGTTCTCGAAGGACCTGAAGGTATAAGAGCCACCAGATCCATCAAGTTTACTTTTCCTGTGACAAATAACGCGATCGAATATGAAGCCTTAATCGCCAGATTGGAGTTAACAAAGAAGGCAGGTATTCGGTCCCTAACGACATGTAGTGACTCGAACCTTTTGGTTCAACAGATAAACGGGGAGTACGAGGTCAAAGAACCCAGTCTCAAAAAATACGCCGAGGTTGCAAAGAAATTAGTCGCACAGTTTGAAAGATTATGTATCGAGAAGATTCCATAGGCACTTAACTCCGAAGCTGATCAGCTCTCAAAGTCCGCCTCCTACAATGAAGAAAGGAAGAACCCTTGTATCAACTACCTCCGGGTATTCAACATTACTTCGGGATGGAGAGCTTCCTATTGGAAATATCTCACCGATGGAAGAGGCCAGAAAGTTGGTCAACAAATGCAAGAAGTGCCAAGAGCACGCCTGGATACAGAGAGCTCGAGTTCTTTTGGAGTATGTAACATCTTCGGACTACCCAATACCCTTTACCGTTTGAGGTACTGACTTGATTGGAGCACTACCAATGGTGCTCGGAGGATTGAAGTACTGGGTAGTTGTCGTAGATTACTTTACCAAGTGGATAGAAGCCGAACCACTGGCATCGATAATAGCGGACAACATCCGGAAAAACATTATTTGCAGATTCGGATGCCCGAAAGTGCTTGTTACAGACAATGGAACATAATTCACGAATGAAGGGTTCCAAGATTGTACCGAAGAATTTGCTATCAAACTTCATTTTGCTACGGTCGCACACCCGCATAGCAATGGACAAGTTGAAGTGTCAAACCAAACGTTGAAAGACGGTCAAAAGAAGAGGTATGGAAACGCAAAGGGTAAATGGCCCGAAGAGCTTCCACGGGTCTTATGGAGTTACTGGACCACACCCCGAAGGTCAACCGGAGAAACTCCATTTTCCTTAGTCTATGGAACCGAAGCTCTCATCCGCATCGAGGTAATGAATCCATCTCTTAGGGCAAAAGTCTTTGAAGAAAGCACAAATGAACAAGAGTTAAGGACAAATTTAGATTTCCTTGAAGGGAGAAGAGAAGAAGCAGAACTCCGAAGAAAGGCATTTCAACAAAGGACCGCAACCTCGGCGAATTCAAAAGTTAGAACAAAAAATATCAAGGTTGGAGACCTAGTCCTAAGGCAGATCAAGTTGGGCTCACGGAGACCAAGAGGAGGTGCATTCGCCCGGAGCAACTATCGTAATGCACACTCGAAGCAATTGTTCGTAATGGAAAAATCTCTGAACGAGTTTTGCCATTACAACTACAGCTTTTGTAGCCCACTGCTCAGCTTGGCTCCGGGCATCGTCCATCTTCTGGACGACTTGAGAAACCCAACCTGTGAGGCACATCATCTACAACAAGTAAAAAAGAGGGGGCAGGACAGTTAGGCAGTTTATTGATAAGGATCAAAAGAAGAGGACTGAACCTGGGAGCCTAGGACATGCATCTTAGAGATGGTCACGGAAAAGTCCGGGAACTGGTGCTCAAGGTAATCCATGGTCCGGGCAGTGGACATCCCTTTCCAGAGTTCTGGGGCCATTTCCTTAGCGTCCTCGTCATCCATGAGATTTTGGCCCTAGTGAATCAGCCACCTCGGCTTCCGAGGGATCAAGTCTGATCCATACCGAGCAAGCTCAGCATCGCGCTCTTGACGAGCCTTCTCTTGGGCCTCCTTCCAGTCTGGACCTATACAGCAGAAATGCGTCTGGGTGATGTCATGAATTGGATCATCTCTAAACATCCAGGAGAGATTCCTAAAAATATTCCATAAACACTTGTTCTCTAAAGATAAGTGTCGATTACTTAAGTCAAAGTCCGTGGGCAGGACTCCCGGAGTTTGTTCTTCGGCGATTGAGGTAGCCTTATACTTTCCCCGGAGATGCCTCTTTTTGTCAGGAGAAGGACCTGCCCGATCATATGCATCGAACAAGTTCTCGAATGTAGTGTCTGTCTCCTCCAAACGAACAGGAGAGCGGACCTCAGATGGACCGGATGGAGCAGCCTCCGGGATATCCGCTCCATCCCTCTTCCTCTTCTTCGGCTCAGTCACCGGAGGTTAGGAGGGACCTACCTTGGAAGACTCCTTTGCAGGGTTACCCTTCTTGATATGAATCCAAGCTCTATGACTCAAAAGGAGCAAGAGCCCAAGCCCACAAGATCAACCCCTAGCCCTTTACACAACATCGGTGGACCTATGACAAGGGCTAGGGCAAAGAAGACTAGAGAAACATTGGGCTTCTTCATGGGAGCAATGGCAGAAAGAGTGGATCAAGAAGTGGAAGTTCAAGTTGTAAAAGACAAAATTGAAGCTTTAGGGCTATATTTGAACAAGGAACAAATGTTGGAGGACAAGGCTTGGAGTTTGAGCACTTTATATCAAGTCCTAGACCAATAACAAGAGCATTGACCCTATTTTGGCCAAGGCCCACTCTCCTCCTTAAAAAGTGGCACCCCTTTTACTTGGAAAACAAGTTGAGAAGCTTCTTGGAGAGGAGGGAGGCGCCACCTTCTTGCTTGGAGAACAAGTTGAGCTTTGCTTCCAAGTTACTCCTATTTTACTTAAGGAAATTGTAATATCTTAGATTTATTTCTTCAAGGCTCTTTTTCTAACCCTAATCCACCTCCTACTCCTATAAAAGGAGCCTCTTGTTCCACTTCTCAACTCAGAACTCAATTAAAACATTTGTGAGCTTTTCTTCTCCAAAGCTTTTGTTCTCCTTGTTTGCTATTTTCGCCCTCCCCTTGATTCCATCAAAGTGGTTTCAAACTTTATTTCTATTATTGTTCTATCTTAGAGTAGAAAGGTGCTAGAACCATCTACACCCCGACATTATCTTCTCCATTGCCAAGTCGAAAATAGCTTGGAGGTGGTGAAGGCCAGCCTTACATTATCACTTTCTCAACAAGCTAGATCCTCCCAATTGTGAATCACTGAAGGTTCATATCAATTGGTATCAGAGCCTAAGGTGCTTAGTGAAGGTTTTTATCCCTTGTTACTGTTTTCTTCTCTTTTCTTTTTCGTTTCTTTTTTTGAAGAAGATGGATTCGAGGTCGAATCCTTTTGAAAATGGAGGGTATGATATGAACCTACGAGAAAATTTCAAACTATATGAATCTACTTGGAAAAGAATCAAAACTTGAAGGACAAAGCATGGAGTTTGAGCACATTGGGAAGCTTCTTGGAAGTTACTTGGAGATCAAGCTCCTAGGAAATTACTTGAAGAGCAAGTTTGCAAGTTGCTTGGAAATTACTTAGAGAGCAAGTTAGAAAGTTGCTTGGAAGTTACATTTTGTACACATAAGGAAATTATAATCTTTTAGATTTGGAACTTCCTAGTCAAGTCTCTATGGCTTTACGCCACCCCCTCTAGTTATAAATAGGCCTCTTTGTTTCATTTGCAAACAAGAACTGAAAATGTAGAGCTTGAGTTGATTTTTCCTCAAGCATGGTTCTCACAAATCTTCCATTCCATCTCAGCCCTTGGGCACATTTCCTAGTCTCAAGACTTTTATGTAATATTGCCTTGTCACCCGAGCTCGGAGGTGTTGGATCCGCCATCTTCCTTGACCATTATTCCTCTTGTTGCCAAGCCGAATATAACTTAGAGGTGATTGGAGGCCGCATCAGATCATCATCCCCATCAACCTCCTTCATCAAGCTAGATCCGCCCTCGTAGAATCTCACCCTACCCTTGGGAGATCACTTCTTTTGGACACCTTTGAACAGGTCCTGAAGGTTAATCTTCGGGGAAATTTCTGCAAAAGAAAACATAACTAGTTAATACAAAAGTGAATGCAAATGAATCAAAGAAGAGATATGAACCTTGAACGAAGGTCTCGTGCGGGATCTCGCCCCACAAACGTTGAATCAATGCAAATCCTGTGATGAAGGGGGACTCTCCCTGATTCCAAGTGCCCTCAAGTCACCCCGAATGATCCCTAAATGGGATAAGACTCCTTGGGTAATGAGGGTTCAGTTAATTGGAACGGCGAACGGTTCGGGATGCTCATCGCCGAACCAATCGACCAGTTGTCGCAACTTGCTCCGAAAGGTTTTGTAGTTTTCCCGAGCGCCTTCCAACTCCAACAAACAGGAAGGGTCCTTGATATCCAGTAGCTCTCCAACCTTCTAGATAGTTTGGAGATTACAGGATGTTTCGGGCTTCATGAAGAAAAACTCACTATGCCACTCTTTCCTACTCGAAGGCAGATCCCAAATAAGGTTGAACCTCTTTGAAGGGTTCCCCCTAGCCCCGAAGTAGTAGAAACAGTTCCTCGGCTTCGGCAAAATTTTGTAAAATTGCAAAAATGTGGAAATCTTTTGGTCCACCCCGAACACCTGACATAACACGAGGAACGCGTTTATATGACAGTAGGTGTTCTGGCTTAGTTGGTTGATGGCCAGGCCGTGAGATTCTGCTAATTCATGGACGAAATGGTGTGGGGGAAATCGGAGCCTGCACTCCAATTGGCTCCTAAAAAGTACACGGCACTCAAACGTTGGTACTCTAACAGCTACGGTACGGGGAAGAAAGAACTCACGTTGGCACAGCTTATTAGTTTGGGAGTGGCCCTGCTTCGGAAGTGCTCGACTTCCGACCACCATTCTTCGGGTACAAGGCTACTTGTTTCTAAAAGATCTTCCGAATGGCGAGCAGAGGAAGGAGTTGGAAAAGGAGGGGCCATTTATAAATACCTCAGAAAATAAGACGAAGAAAGCAGTTGTGGACTGGCGATCTGAGGTTTACCGGCGAAGCGCTAGCGGCCGCGTCGACGACGGAATGGTGTTGACGGTAGAACTTCCAAACAACGGAAGCACCGTATTGACTGTCGGGAGCGACGGTTGCCTGATTAAGGAACGGTGCAAGATACTCTTATGGGGTGACTTTCTCGACAGTTTTCCGCCTCTGAAAAAAGCTGATCACCTCCTTGAGCGACGGATTGTCCGTCGTGAAAAAGTGAATAGCTTAAGAGAAGAATTGAGAGCAAAAGGAGCAAGGAAGCAAGAATGAAGTGAATAGCAGCTCAAGAACTATTTATTATTTAAGGATGTTTGGGAAGACGAACCGTTACAAAACGATACATATCCACCGTTGATCAAAAAGTGGCAGTTAATGCACAAGCTGTGGTGGAACTACTTGTAAACCGTCTCAAAAATCTCGGACCATAACGGTCCAAGAAAATCAAAAGGGGACACAAATATCCCCAAGTCGAAAGTCTCGGACCATTATGGTCTGAGAAAATCAAAAGGGGGATACAAATACCCCCAAGTCAAAAGTCTCGGATCATGATGGTCCGAATTAATCAAAAGGGGGATAAAAATATCCCCGAAGGTTAAAAGTCTCGAACCATAACGGTCTGAGAAGATCAAAAGGGGAAAACATATATCCTCAAGTCAAAAGTCTCGGAGTATGATGATCCAAGAAAATCAAAAGAGGGATACAAATATCCCCAAGTCAAAAGTCTCGGACCATGATGGTCCAAGAAAATCAAAAGGGGTATAAAAATATCCCCGACGGTCAGAAGTCTCGAACCATAACGGTTCGAGAAATTCTAAAGGGGATACAAATATCCCCAAGTCGAAAGTCTCGGACCATAACGGTCCGAGAAAATCAAAAGGGGGATACAAATATCCCCAAGTCAAAATTCTCGGACCATCATGGTCCGAGAAAATCAAAAGGGGGATAAAAATATCCCCGACGGTTAGAAGTCTCGAATCATAACGGTGCGAGAAATTCTAAAGGGGGATACAAATATCCCCAAGTCGAAAGTCTCGGACCATAACGGTCCGAGAAAATCAAAAAGGGGATACAAATATCCCCAAGTCAAAAGTCTCGGACCACGATGGTCCGAGAAAATTCGAAAGGGGGATAAAAAACAACTGAAGGTCAAAAGTCTTGGACCTTGATGGTCCGAGAAATACCGAACATTGTCATTCCACTTAGAAAAATCCGGACTCCTTATAGTCGACCAAAATGCTAAGGGGGAACTTGATGGCCGTCAGACCCAATCTACTTAAAAAGCCCAAAAAGGCCTAGCAAAAGGCCAAAGCAGTAGCCCAAAATAAGGACCTCATTAAAAACCCAAATAATCCATAAACTCGTACGAAACAAGGACATTACTGGACATTATTGGCCTGAACATATTGAGGACATTCCCGAACCATCCATACTCGAACATACTAAGGACACGTGTCCTCTGACACTATATTGGAATATTACAATATTGTCACTGTAACAATGGACAATATTAGCATTTATGGAGGGAATTAGTGGATCTTCTTCAAAACGATCATTAAAAAGACTACAAGCAGAGAACCTCTTTATCTCCATTCTCGAATTCCGAGTCAAACGTACATTGCACAAATCCCGATGACATCCATCAACGTCAAAACACGTCAATATAGAAATATTGTTGTGGCAGCCCACACGGATCCTCCACCAACACTTTTCTAAATATAATTTTTGGGAATTTCTTTTTTTGAACATGAAAGAACTATTTTATTAATGAAAAATCATTACATAATAAGTCATAGACGATGAACTAAAGTACCTGAAGAAGGTACAAATAAACTAGCTCATTAAAGAGGGAACCTCCACATAAGTAAAATCACTATTTATCTTTGTATATATTTGAATCAAATATTAAATATTGAAACATGAAGTCAAAATTATTTGAAAATGGAAGGAGTAATTTCATGATTAACATTTATTCTTGTTCCCTTATAAATAAATAAAACCTTTATCTAGCGCTTCGCCTCTAGGCTGTGCTACTACTAATTCCCCTGCCTGCAAATTTGTTGTGCAACACCTTCATCTTCCTTCACTTGCGTCTATCTCTCTCTATTCCTGCTTCACTCTAGCCCCTTCGTCATCATCTCTCGCTCTACGTTGCTGCCATGTCCTCCCACGCATCATCGATGGCGGGGCTCGACTCATGCCTAGTGGGTCTCGGCTTCTCCATAGAAGAAGTCATCACTATCGTGGTGTTGCATGCCCTCCTCCATCGCAACGACACCATGGTGGCTGGGTTGGTCCTCTCGGCTCGACAATTTGCTTCAATGGTGCAAACCAATCAGATTATGCAGGAAGTGGGGCAACGGGACTTCCTGGCTCACCTGGAACAGTGAAATCCAGGATTGGGGATGGAAGGAGCTTTGAACCACCTCCGTCCAGCCCTTATCGCTATTTTTAGTTCTTTTTCCGAACTCTGTGGTTATTCATTTTTTCCTTAGGGTTTTGGATTGGTTTATGTTCTCTTTGGTTAGATTGTCCCTTTGGGCATAGCAGGTTTACCTCTCCTTGCATGATAATGATGAGATGGCGCTTAGCTCTTAAACAACTATGATGGTGCGCCCTGGTCAAGATTTCGTAGCTAAATTACTTTATCATGACAAAACATGTTTTCTCAAGCCGAATGATGGCTAGGTTGAAGGTTTGCTTCATTTGTTAGAGTGTCCTTTTTAGTATACGTTTAAATGGTTCTGTTTTAGATGTTTTGTTGGATGTTTTTAATAGTTCTCTTTGGATGTTTATATTTTTAATTAATCCCTATTTGAGTTATCTTGGCTTGTATTATTTTCCTTAAAATAATACTAAGTCGTCTTGCTTTAAAAAAACATTTATTCTTGTTCCTAAATAGTACCCGTTTTAATTAGATTTCTGTCAAATCTAATATAATATACTAATAGAGAACCCTTTCTAAAAATAGTCAAGAAAAAAAAGTTAAAGGTGTGTTTTGGTGAAGCCACCTCATATCCACGTAGACGCCACATAGTAAAACATGTTTTTTTTTCTTCGGGCATTTAATGTTACCATTATTTGTTACATTTATACATAGAAAAACTAACAGAAATGTAGGATATTCTAATCAATTATCGTTTACAGCGCATGTCATAATCAATTTCTTTATTCAATTACAGTAAATACCCATCAACTCTAGCCTACAATCTCGCACGTTCTGCAATATGTTGTAATTAATTCGGATTGGTCTAAAAAAGTAAACAACTGAATAATTTACGGTAGCGAGTAAAACTAACATTCCAGCACAAATAGTATAAATAAAGCACAATAGAATTGCAAGTTTTATACTTATTACCTACCCTAGCGCAACATGAACATCAAAATCTCAGTTAAATCTTTCTAGCTTTTGTGAGTCTGAGCATTCATCCTTAAAAGGATCATACACTTTATAGATCCAATTTTCCAACTTATGTAAGTCACTCATTATTTATGCATGTCATGATTATTCTCGATTAATTTATGCACATACTATATAAATATAGGTGCGTTTGAACATGTTAGACCAGTTAAGGAGTTAAATGTAAATTTATATATTTATAATCATAATTAAGGAGTTAAAGGCAATTACCTTACCAAGGCACCCGGTCATGTCCATGATTAGGCAAGTTTCAGCACTGTCTAATGATAAATAAAATATATAAAATATTGAACACAAAATTTTATTGCATAATAAAAAATAAAATATAGAATAATTTTAATAGGGTCTCCTTTCTAAAAATAGTCAAGAAAAAAGTTAAATGTGTGTTTTGGTGAAGTCACCTCAGATTCACGTAGACGCCACATAGTAAAACATGTTTTTTTTTGGGCATTTAATGTTACCATTATTTGATACATTTATACATAGAAAACTAACAGAAATGTAGGATTCTAATCAATTATCGTTTACAGTGCATGTCATAATCAATTTCTTTATTCAATTACAGTAAATACCCATCAACTCTAGCCTACAATCTCGCACGTTCTGCAATATGTTGTAATTAATTCGGATTGGTCTAAAAAAGTAAACAACTGAATAATTTACGGTAGCGAGTAAAACTAACATTCCAGCACAAATAGTATAAATAAAGCACAATAGAATTGCAAGTTTTATACTTATTACCTACCCTAGCGCAACATGAACATCAAAATCTCAGTTAAATATTTCTAGCTTTTGTGAGTCTGAACATTCATCCTTAAAAGGATCATACACTTTATAGATCCAATTTTCCAACTTATGTAAGTCACTCATTATTTCTGCATGTCATGATTATTCTCGATTAATTTATGCACATACTATATAAATATAGGTGCGTTTGAACATGTTAGACCAGTTAAGGAGTTAAATGTAAATTTATATATTTATAATCATAATTAAGGAGTTAAAGGCAATTACCTTACCAAGGCACCCGGTCATGTCCATGATTAGGCAAGTTTCAGCACTGTCTAATGATAAATAAAATATATAAAATATTGAACACAAAATTTTATTGCATAATAAAAAATAAAATATAGAATAATTTTAATAGGGTCTCATATTACCTGGGTTTGTGTGACAGTCAGCTCTCGAACATGTGCTCTGCCTATTAGTTTTGATGGGTGATCAAATATTGATAGTCCGCACGGATTGACAATAGCAGGAAGAATTTCATTACGTATGTTAGGGTTTACATGTGTTCCCTGATTATCTTCTATGTAATGCTCGGAAAAAGTCGCAACCTCCTGTATCAGAAACTTTTCAATGGTGGAGCCCTCCAAAAATCTTTTGTTGACAGCTTTTGCTTTCAACCTTTTCACGTTCCTTTCGAAACTATACATCCACCAATATGACACAGACCCACAAGTTCGAAGATGTCAAGACAAATGCATGGTAAGATGTTCCATTGAGTCAAAGAATGATGGAGAGAATATCTTCTCAAGTTTGCACAGTGTAATGACGATAAATTCATCCAACTTTTCGACATCTTCAATAGAATATCCTTTAAACAAATTAGCCTAAAGAATTTGCTAAATTTAGATATTGTAGTCCAAATACCGTCATAGAGATGGCTCCGCAAAGCAATTGGAAGCAACTTTTGCATGAAGACATGATAATCATGGGTTTTCATATTGTAGAAAGTATTAACACACCTCCCAATATTAGAAGCATAACCGTCTGGAAGTTTGACTGTATGCTTCAACCAATAGCAAATACTCGCAATCAGATCCGCACTTAAAGTAGTTGTCGCCTTTTGTTTAAACGGTTCTTTCTTACGAGGATCATTCACTAAATGTAATTTAGGGCGTAGTCCTAGATCTTCTAGATCACATCTAGAATTTGTGTTGTCCTGAGTTTTCCTGTTCTGTTTGACAACTGTATAGAAAACATTGTAGAAACAATTTTTCTCAATATGCATCACATCAAGACAATGTCTAACTTTCAAATCTACCCAGTAAGATAATTCCCAGCAAATCGATTTCTTAATCCAATTTCTTAATCGATTTCAAATCTGATCCCACGGTATTGCAAATGGTGGGAACACAGTATTCTGGACCTCGCTTAATATCTGGTGGCCTGATTTAAACTCACATCTTGGCATACGATCTGTATGTTTTCATGATTGTTTGTTGTTACGGAGAGCATGTCGTTGCGGTAAAAATCTTCTATGACAATCAAACCAACTCGTTTTCTTTCCGTGAGTCAGCTGAAAACTATGAACATCCTCCATACAGTACGGGCATGCAATTCTTCTGTGCATGCTCCACCCTAACAACATAGCGTACGCCGGGAAATCACTAATTGTTCATAGCAGACATGCCCGCGTGTTAAAGTTCTGATTACGATCCGCATCCCAAGCTTCCATGCCTATATTCCATAGATATTACAACTCGTCGATCAACGGACTTAAAAACACATCAATGTTATGGCCAGGTGACTTTGGGCCAGGGATTAGCAATGGCATGAAAGTGTAAGCTTCCTTCATGCAAAAATCAGGAGGCAAGTTGTAAACCACGATGAATACATGCCACATAGTATATGATTGTCATGAGTCTGACAACGGGTTAAAACCATCCGTACATAAACCCAATCGAATATTTCTATACTCATATGCAAAATCAGGATTGTTGGAGCCGCTCAGCGATTGGTAGACAATGTAAAATCTTGTTAGCTTTTGGTTTCTGATTCGCCTCAAGTTCTTTGAAGCGTTTTGCACCACAGACTCTGCATTTGTTTAACTTTTCATATCTACCATCAAACAACATACAGTTGTTCTTGCATGCATTAATCTTTCTGTACGGTAACCCCAACTCTTTCATCATAGCTTTTGTACTACACATGCTCGTAGGCAAGGTCGCGTCTTCTCTGGGCAGTATTTCATTGATTAATTCAATCAACTCCAAGAAAAAAACGTCAGATACGTTATGTTGACTTTTCATTCTCAAGAACTTGGAAATAACATATAATTTAGTGTGCTTATCAATACATCCATCATATAAAGGTTTCAACGCATCACGTAATAGATCGAAAAACTTTTGCGCCCTTTGATTTGGCTTTTCGGGTGTGATGTCATCCTCATCCATCTGATGATCATTACCCTCAAAATAATTATGATCACGAATCCCAAATACCTCGTAGACCATTTCACGGTAATCACCACATTCTTCATTACCCTCAAATGAATTATTAAGTGCACTACTCGTACTTGCAATATTTGATGATGATGACGATGCCTCATCAAATAGATAACATCGATAAACACATAAATTTATCTGACGTCGTTCGCCATGACAATCCCAAAAATGATAATTCGGTTGAAATCCATTTAACAATAAATGATTGTCAATTGTTTCTCGATCATGAAAATATCTATTTTTACATTTTCTACAAGGACATTTCACAAATTGTTCTACCTTTTCTCGAGCAACAAGAAAAGCATAATCGAGGAATTCTAGAAGGCCGTTCCAAAACCTCTCACTACTATCGCAAGTCTCCTCCTGAAACCCTGATACATCCAATCACGTTCTTCGGCCATTGTATAATTCCTATAATTGCATCAATAAAATAATGACAAAGCATAACAATTAATATATATTTAGCACACAACTAAATTCCAAAATTCTCACTACCATGTTTTTCCCTAAATCAGGGTGCATGAGTCCTATCTTATTCATAAAAGTACTATTAGTTAATCAAACTTTTATATTGTGTATGTAGAAACTGATATAATTACGTAAATTTTGACAACATTTTGTCTTAGTTCCCCACTATACCATTTCTCCGGCGTAACGCCTAGAGCAGGTATAACGAGGAACAAAACCGAATATTGCATCCGAAATTTATATAATTCTCATCATTTCTCCATACACAATCATAAAATTTTAATTAACTGATCGAACAATCCATGAAAATTTTGTATAATATATAATTTTACAGGTTATTCCAATACTTTGAAATAAATTGTAAAATAATATATTGCTACAACTTTTCATAGACAAGTACGATGGCTCAACTAATTTAGTTTAATCACATAAACAAATCAAATATGTAAATTAAAAAATTAAACAACTCATGCTGCTCAATAAATAAGTAATTAAAAATAGAACATTTATTACCTCAAATAGATATAGCAAAACATGATGTCTAAGTTGCCCAAAATTTCTGATAAGATTAGTAAGATTAGTAGAGAAAGTAGGAGAGTAAAAAAATTGTTAAGTGTGTGAAAATGGATGGTGTGCTCGGATAGGTATATATAGGGGATATTTACCGCGACCAAATTCGCAGTAAATGGCCACGTTAAGAGGGGGTAGCTGAGCCTCGTGGGAAACGAGACCTTACCGTAGCCTTTACCGCGCATACGGCCATGGTACAATGGCAGCGCCGTCGACAGCGGCCGTTTACCGCGAGCAGCTTTTCACTGCGGCCATTTGTGCGGTAAAGGCCGCGTTAAAAGTGGTATCATCTACGTAGTGAAAGAATATATTTATAAAGATAAGAAATCAAATTTTTTTATTTTTTTTAATGGAAAAAGGTTAGATCCAATTTTTTAGTTGTATATAAAATTTTGAAATTTATAATTTTAAAGATTTAAAATAAAATTGTTAGAACCAATTTTATCCGTATTTAGACTCTGGTTAATTTACTAACGAATTATTTTTTGTTCTTTCTATCTTAGGAGGAATCCAATTTATTTGCTTGAATTGACAAAATATTCATTTTGAAGATCAATCGGATGTTTAGAGTGTAATATCAACCATGGACAAAGAATTAATGTTAGCAGTAGATTTAATTTAAAGTAGTTTAGCACTTGATTCCAAAATCCCCCTCTTTACTTTAATCGTTTTAAATTCATATGTTTATAATTTGACTAATTTCCATGGGATCTGTCCTATTCATCATTGTTTAATTTCATGTAGGAGTACGATCGTAGGAATTTAATTTTGGTGAATTCGACATCCATAAAAAAAGATAGATTAAATACTGAAAAATAGGCGTTGAATTATATTTTGGATTCTTCTCCTTCTTTTCCTTTAGGGACCAAGATAATTACGGCTATTGTGGTTTAGTATTATAAATGCAGGCTGCATCCCATGCATCAAGGAATGGTTTGGTGGAATCGGTTCGACCATCTGGCTTGGTTCCATATTTGATCACATTGATGCGATCGATGCGTAGCAGCTAATAAGGATGGGTTGTATCAATATCATGAGAGTACAGTAAGCTATGCATATAGCAAGTGCATGATGCATAAACTTGCTAGGGAAAAATGTCTAATTAATCCTAAAATTTTTGAGGTTTTTGAAATGTAGTCCTAAAACTTTTATACCTCGAACCGTCGTCCTAAACGTTTAAGTCGTTACCGGTTTGTAGTCCTAGGTAGCAGACAGAATAGTGACGTGGAGGACTGACGGTGTTAACTTTTAAAAAACGCGAACAAATCATCAAAACGAAATCGTTTTGATGCTTATATCAGAAACGAAGACGACATCGTTTTGAAACTTCAGGGCCCAAAAACGACATGAGAAAAAGATTTAGGGACCGAATTGGGGTTTGGCCGTAGAAAACCTAAATCTCTTCTCTCCTCTGGCGACTTGCAGAACGCATGTTCTGCCGCCATCGCCGCAATGTTGCCGCCACCGGCAGTGGCGGATCTAGCCCACAAAAATTAGGTGAGCGGAGAAAAATACTCAATAATAAATAAAAAAGTTTATAAGTCAAAATATAAATTTTACATAGTATTTATCAAGAATTCGATCAAATTAAAGTGAAGAGTTTTGAAAAATGTGGACAAAATTTCAAGAAACAATAGTTGGAAAACCGAATTTTCATGAATTGAAAATCTTAAAAGAGAGAGGAGCTAGATCTAAATATTGCACTAAATAGAGAATTTGGGACCTAATTGACACCTATTAATTGAAGTGGTTTAACTGAGCTTGCAAGGCTTTCTAAGGAGCTAAATGTGTAATATTTCCTTTGTTAGGTTAAGCTATGAGAGGGTATAAGTTTGGGGATTAATTTCTTACCCAGCGGGTGCTGGGCACGCCAAAGGGTTGGTCCGCCTCTGGCCACCGGTATGTATAGTTCTAATACTTTGCTAGTCTCTGTAACCGCTGTCAACCACCAAATTATGCCCGCTCATGTACTTAGCATCTACCAATACCAAATACTGGTCGTCGCTCAGCCGCGGGTAGATCTGTCGCATCTCCTCCATCACGAATGTCGTCGGGATCGCAAACGGTGACACGCAGTTGATCCTGATCCCATGCCAACACAGCTCCGCCGCCATCGATTTCACGATCCCGGCAACAGCGAACTTCGACAAGCTGTACGTGTGCTGAGCTACAAAACGACATCGTTTTGATGATATGTCAGCGTTTTTTTAAAAGTTAACACCGTCAGTTCTCCACGTCACTATTTCGTCCGCCACCTTGCGTTTTAGGACTACAACCCGGTAACGGCTTAGACGTTTAGGACGACAGTTCGAAGTACAAGAGTTTTAGGACTACATCTCGAAAATCTCAAAAGTTTTAGGACTAATTAGGTATTTTTCCCAAACTTGCTATAAGAGTACTTGCCCGTTTTTTTTCCAAAACTAATAATTGGTATGGAGTATGTGGATTTTGGGAAGAAGAAGAAGAACATATGAAGTGGCACTAATTCTAAGATAAAAATAATATTTTGAGTATTGGATAAAGATAAAGTCTAAATCACAGTGGAATGTATAGAACATTTAAAAAGTGTTAATGTATTATATATAGGGAGAGAGAGAATTTATTTTTGTTATTTCACACTATTTAATCTTATCCATATCATAATTTGTCATATCATAATTGAAGTATAAATTATCTAAATATATTTTTTTAAAGAATTATTTTTCACTATTTTCTTTTTAAATATTTGAGTTAAACAATGAACCTTGAAACATGAAAGTCAAATGTGTGTATTAATCGAGGACCCAAGGAGTATAGTTTTTTGTAAAAAGTAACATTACCTAATTTTATACTCCGTCCATCCCTTTTTTGCAAAATATTGATATGATACAGAGATTAAGCTGGCTAGAAAAATGTAAAATTTTGACAAAATTACCCTTTAGAGAGAAATTAATGGTGTGAATAAGGTTAGTGGTGTCAAATCAGCTAATAGGTAAAAATAAAATAAAAGAAGAGATGAGTGAGTGAGTGTAATGAGTTGAGTTAGTTGAGTCAAATCGGACAATAAAGAAGAAAGCTTACCAGTTCTTCGACCACGCCACCACCCGTCGCCACGACACAATAGATCTGAATCGGGAGGCCATGCTATTGTGTCATCTCCTGTCCGGCAACGCCATGAACCTCGGATTCTCGACGACGAAAAATTTGTCAGCCTCATCTAACTCTAGCAGTAGAATTGCAGAACCTGCTGCTTCTGACGACGTCATTTTCGTTTGTCAACTCGACTTTTCTTCAGCCGAACTGAAAACAACATTTTGGATTTGATCCAACACCTTCGGAGCATAATTAGGAAACAACCAAAAATGTCGATCAGGAAAAAGCTAGTCCTTCCCTGGATTTAATCTCCGATAAAAGGAAAACGTATGAATCAAACGTGGAAAAATGTTTGGACTTATATGTACATTTATTACAAGTTCATGGAACAAGTTGTAATTTAAAATATGGGTGTTTTTATCATTTCATTCAATTAACAGTTATTTTAACGGATAAACTAACGGAAAGACCAAGATATGACAAGCAACCAAAGTTAAGGGATTAAAATAGGATAAAATTTTAAAACAAGACTAAAATACGACACGCATCAAACCTAAGGGACAAAAAATGTATTTTACCCGCGTTTTGAATTGACCTATGGTTTGTTTTTTTTAACATCGAAGATCTATTTTATTAATGATTACTCATTACAAAATAAGTAGTATACGACAACCTAAAGTTCCTAGAATAGGCACAAATGAACCTACCCAATAATGGGGAAATCTTCACATAAATGGAATCACTCTGAAAAACCAAAACCACAACGGTTAGACTCACTTGTTCTAGCCTCCAAAGGCTAAGCAAATCATGACGATGGTTATGAACACTATGGAGGATAAAAAGATTTGAAATGCGGCTCCCGATACCACAACACACCCAAAGGCTAAATAGTACTGTCGCATCATAGTCGGCTAAGTCGAACACTAACCTTAGTAACAATTATAACCATAGTAACTCATGATTTGCCAAGGGAACATCTTCCTCGAAATACGGTAGGCCAAGCGTGGGGTGGCGGGTGATTTGATATTGTAGGCTACACCTTTGCGGCTCCCAATTCCCAGAAAGTGTAGTTGGCGGGAAAGGGAAAGAAGGCTTCTTCCATAATTTGAAGGACTCGCCGACTTGCGTGTGGAGGCTTCTTTTGGTTGGCGAACACACAGGCTTCGCTTGCACCGGGAAGTTTGGTGCGGTGTTCTTGATAAGGCATGGCTTTGCGGAGAGACCATGGGCTCGCAAAAGGACCTTGGGTTTACCAATGGGATATGGCTTCGCCAAAGACCGAGGGTTCGCCATAAGGGGCTTCGCGAGCATGGTCTTGCCTTGGCATTTGGTCTTAGCTTGGGGAAGGCGTTCAGGGTCCTCTCACGGAGATCCGGCAAGTGTGACTTTCTTTGTGGAGGCTCCTTTTGGTTGGCGAATACAGGGCTTCGCTTGCTTCGGAAATGAGGTACGGGGCCTTCGCCATGACCACGGGGTCGCAAAGAGCCATGGATTCGCAGATGACCTTGAGTTCGCCCAAGAGGACCACGGGTTCGCCAGGTCAATGGACTCGCCAGCTTACGTAATAACTAGCCTTATTGGGTCCTCCCGAGGACTCACCCCTTTCTGTTTACCACGATAAAGCAAGAACAAATAAAGTCTAATGAAAAACAAAAAGTAACACAACAAGCTACTACTAGAGCTTCTAACAAACAAAACATGCGATAAAAAAACACCTAACAAAGAGCAATAAAAGATAATGTAGAGTCCAAATAAGCATACAGACTGGGATATGCTGGCTAGCCCTCATAGCCAAAAAATCCCAGAACCATAGCATCATGGCGCTAGGTGAGGCAACCCTCAACATTGCTGAACATTGTAAAAATATTGAGGTGCATTATAACAATTTATTAAAGGAAATTATGTAAAAATAATGTAATTAACGGAAAATTTAATAGATAAATTAACGGTGGGACCTAATTGGGATGATTTATGAAGCTAAAGGACTTTAATATGATAAATTAAGCATTAAAACGGGATCTGAATAAGACAATTGTAACAGACAGTGTACAGTGACAAAATATTGTTCGCTTTGGACCCCGAGCCCCCACAGATTTGCTTCTACCTGAATCCACAGATAAAACGCGTCTTGTGAGGTTAAGGAGCAATCACCCTTATAAGACATGCATTACTCCCTTAGCCCCTCTGAACAATATCATCTACCCCCCCTCTAAGGGAGTCCAACGTCCCCGCTGGCACATGGACACCGTACAACCAGGCTTTGATACTATCTGTAACAGACCGTGTACAGTGCCAAGATATTGTCTGCATTGGGCCCCGGGCCCGAACGTATTTGCTTCTACCTTAATCCACATGTAAAACGCATCTTGTGGGGTTAAGGAGCAACCACCCTTATAAGGCATGCATTACTCTCATAGCCCCTCCATGTGGGATGAACAACATCATCCACCCCCCTTTCAAGGGAATCCAGCGTCCCCGTTGACACATGGACACTGTACAACCAGGCTCTGATACCATCTGTAACAACCGTATACAGTGCCAAGATATTGTCCGCTTTGGGCCCCGGGCCCGCACGGATTTGCTTCTACCTGAATCTACAGGTAAAACGCGTCTTGTGGGGTGATTTAATAACCCTAGATTTTTGTGTCGGGGTTAATTATTATATTAGTCTAAGAGAAAATATAATTCCAATCCCAAGGGTATTTTAGTAATTTTCACCTCTTATTGAAAACCTCCTTGAGAAGCAAAGACTGACAAACTTCGTTTTTTGACATTCATCCTTATCGTAGCGGGTAATTTTAGTTGTCTAAAGTTGTATGTACTATTTAATCCATAATATTATTTCCTTTATTTTAATAATTATTGTTATTTTCATTTTCATGCACTTTATCTTTTTCATTAGTTTATACTTTATCTTTTTCCATTATATTATTTTATGTACTCTCATTACTTCCATCACTTTATTTATTTTTGTCACTTTATTATTTTATATACATTATAATTAGTTTATATACTTTAAGTATTTATATACTTTAACATTTTCATCATTTTATGTGAATTCATCACTTTATTAACCTTTGTCATTTTTATACAACTTATTGTTTTCACTATTTTAGTTACTCTGTATTTTCATTATTTTATTTACTTTTGACTTTTATTATTAAATGTTCCTTCATTATTTTCAACATTTCATCCATGACACTTTTATTATTTCATGTAAATTAACTTTCATGCAATTTATCCTTTTATATAATTTATTTACATGATTATGTGATTTAATATTTCATTTTTTTATGTACATATCACTTTTGTTATCAATCCATGAAACTTTATTATTTCATATAGTTCATGCATTCTATCATTTTAAATTTTTATCATTCATGTGTTTGACTTACTAATTTTATGTGTTAGTATTTCATCATTCCATGCAATATTTTGAGTATTATATTTATGTTATTCTCCTTTTATTTTATTTTCTTAATATATTTTTTAGGTATTTAAAAGGGCTAGAATTTTATCAATTTTAATAATTTTAGTTGTAATTAAAAGGTATTAAATAAATTAAAACGTTAAAAAATAAAAATAAAAAAAGTCAGAACCGGCGGTTTTGCCGCCGACCTCGTCCAACTTCATGCCTCTTCCTTCATCTTTCAATCCATCAGAAATCTAGCTTCATCCTATCATCATTGCCTCCAAGCCCTGTCAATCCATCATCCTTGCCTATAAATAAGGCTGATTTGAAATGGCCAAGAAATCAAAGAAAAAAAAAGAAGAAAAACGGAGGAGGGAGAGTCGCGAGCATCTCCGTTTCAGGCCACCTCGCCGCCAGCCAGTTGCCGGAAACCACTCCACCGGCGCCGGCGCACCTCCCTGAGCCAGCTCCGCCCGCCTAAGCCGCAGCCGAAAACCGCCGGAAGTCGCGAACTGCTCAAGCCTGCGTTCTGCATCTCTTCTTTTGGGGTAAAGCTCATCTCCTCCCCTGTAGTTTCTTACTTTGTTCAACCTTACCCCTTTTCCCTACAGTTTTCATTTAAGCCACTGAACTAAGCCTAGACTTTAATTGTTTCTTTCTTTCTTTTTTTAAATGGTTTATCTTTTATTTTGTAAACTTACCCAATCAACCTCTAACGTTTTATATTCCTTATGATTTTCATATTACAACTTTTTTATTTATTTATTTTTCTTTTATAATTATAGTTGTAAAAGTAATAATTTTCTTGCAACTTTAAACTCTTGGTTGTTTATTTTCTAATTTTGAGTTTTGTTATTCTTTATAAAACTAGTAAAGTTGATAAAATACTATATTTTGTATATAAATCATATTTCAGTGTTTTATAACTTCTATAATTTTTATTTCTAAATTTGAATTGTTTAAAATATTAAATGATTATTTTCCTATCATAAAAATAGTTTTATATTCATAAAAATTTGTATTTGTGCTTGTTAGCCCCTCCAAAAATTACCGGACTCTACTTTTTTTGCCCAAACCTTACCACTAGCTATTATAGATCATTAGAGCCTCCGTTACACTTCCTTAAATCTTACTGGCTGACACCGGTAAACATTTTCTTGCGGAGTCTCATAAAATTCCCGTTGAATTCTTATTATCATTAGGTTCTCAACTCCAAGCTTCAACTCCAACCGACGTGCCCGGCCATCTTGATCCGTAGTCGGCGCTTATTCCCGACTACATCCAACTAAGAGGGTAGTGTACGGGTTTTTCATTATAGTTCTTTTACGTATTCGTAAATAAGATATCAAATAATGAACTCTGAGTTAAACACTTGGCTAGATACGAAAATGACGAACGGGTAACCCGGGTAGTATAATATATTAAATTCTTGATGCCTTGAGTTAATTTTTAAGATATGAATTGCGGGTTGCAACTTTGATAATGATTGATGATTGATCATTGTACGGTGATTGTTATTTGCAAACCCAGCCTTCGCGGAATGGGGACTGGCGAACGCCTGTCAGGCGAAGCCTTGACACTGGCGAACCCCTCATGCCGCGAATGTCTAGACACTGGCGAACGCATGACAGGCGAAGCCTTGATACAGGCGAACGTCTGCTAGGCGAAACCTTGACACTGGCGAACGCCTGTCAAGGGAAAGCCTGGACACTGGCGAACGCCTGTCAGGGGACTGCGAGGTGTCATACAAGGTTCTCATACAAGATACTTTTATGTTGACCGAATTCACACATACATGTAATTTTCATGATTTTAATCATCTTCATGATACCATTTGAAGATTTAGAGATTCATAGCATGATGTGTTTTCCATAATCATGCCTCTCCACTTTCACAAAGAAGAAAGAGGAGAAGGAGGAGGAAGGAGTAGAGATAGGAGGCATACCTTGCACCCTTGAGAGAACAGTGTAAGGATCTTTGTCCTTGCTCCAAACGTTTGCTCCAAGTCTTCTTCGTTGGTGGCGAATTCCTCTTCAACCTTCAAGCCTTCGAATTGCTTGATGAGGGCAGATTGCATGTGATGGAATGAGGTTGTTTTGTGTTGAATAGACACAAAATAGTTCCACCCGAAATGCTCTAGGAATGCTTGAATATTTCGGCCAAGAACTAGAGAGAAAAGAGAAGAGTTTCGGATTCTTAAGTGTGTGTTGTGTTGTGGCCAAATCATCTATTTATAGATGATGCAGGGAGTTACTAGGAAGGGTTACAACTCCTCATGGCCGAAAATACACATACTTTCGGCCTAAGGAGTGGTTACTCCCTCCTTGTACACTCCCTTGTCCAAATGCTAAGTAACTACTCTTTTAGGCGAAGGGGTGCCTTCCCTTGAGGTGCCTCTTCGCCAATTTCAGGCTCTCATGGCCGAAAATCTCTTGGTAACTTCCAAGAGATGTGCACACATGCACTATGGTGCATACACCATGCACCTCGATTGCCAAAGTCATGTCCTTTTACCAAAATACCCTTATTTTGTATAAAAGGATGCTAGTAAGTAGTTACTACTCATGAAACATCACAAATGTTCCATATAGCCACAATTCACATAGTTGAATTCCATAGAACTCATTTCAGCTCACTTTGAGCTGAAATCACTTCTCCATTTGAGATGAGCTCAAAAGGACTTGGTGCGCTAAGAATTCCAACACGTTCATCCCTTATAATTTCAGGTGAGTACCATACTGATGAGTACTATCCTGAGTTCGCCGAGCTAGAGTCGGGATACGAGTACTACGAGGAGCTGATTTCGGGTGATGACACATTGTAGTCGTTCGACATGGCTTAGTTGTATCTTTATTTTGGGAACTTGATTTATTTCTGTTGCAATATTTCAAACTCATACGTATAAGTACTTATGTTTTATTGGATTCAGTAATGCTTCCATTTATTATTCTGATATTTAAAATAGTTTTATTTACCTTTCAAAATTTATTCTCTGATTATTTCCAAAATGTTTTCAAAGTCTAAAAAGTTTCAAATTTTTCACAAAATTTTGGGTTGTAAAAATGGGGGTGTTACAACAATAATTAAGACTAAAAATGGAATTTACTCTAATTGATTTCCCCCAAGCCAGCCTTTGAATTTGACCTATGGTTTGTAGTTACAAGTTAGAACCTATACCACCATTGGCGCCAAGAGTTTAAAGGTTATTTGCCTATTTGGTCCTCGGACATTCATGCTTATAACTATTTAGTCCTCAAAGTTTGTTTGCGCAACCAGCTCATATACTGCCTATACCTCTCCAACAAGCCCAATTGAAGGCCCACATCGGGCTTACTTTTTTTTTTTTAAAAGAAAAACGTGCTATGTTTGATGTTGAGGCTTCCTTGGCAACTGGCAAGTCCACACTCCACATATGGCTCAATAATAGGACAGCAGTACGATGAACTTTCCTCTTTGTTTGTTTGTTCAAAATGATTACAGTTGCTTGGTCTTATTTGCACAATTGTTTTTAAAATAATCTCATCATATGACTATTCTTTTAGATCTAATGTTGGATTGTTTAGACAATTTAATTTTGTAGAACTTTTTGAGTTCAAAATAACTAGCTAAAATTTCAATAAAATAATTTTGTAAGCAACTACCAAATGCTCCAACTGTCCTATTTTAAATGTTACGTTTTTCTTTTGAAAGTTCATAATTAGTTGTTACATTTCTTTGAAGAAAATTTTTAAATAAAAAATTACTCTAATATCTATACTTTAATTCTCTTCATCAATTCACCACAACTTTTAATAAAGGTTTACTTCCTCTTTTAATCAATTCTATAGAACTTTAGCAGCTTTAAACTATTTTATTTATACTTTTTAAGGGTAAAATTCAAAATTCCATAAATAATCCATTATCCTTAATTTTCGTGACGAATGAAGTAAATTGTTGCTATAGTATTTCTCATAGTCATATTCTCTTCATTCCGGATTATTTTGAGAATTTGATTAAGTGCGGAAATTAAAGAATATTCCATTCATTCCCACATAATTCTAGATTTTGACTTTGTTGTTTCAATTTAATATTTGATTTAAATTTTAACAAAGATAACAAGATTTGAAAAATGCAAAAAATATATATTTAGAAAGTTTATAGTTTCAAATTTTGATATGCATATAAATTATTAACTTTAAATGTCTAAACATTCATAAAACACATCATAGATGTAGAATTATTTGGGGACAGAGAGAATATTAAAAACTTGAGATAATAAAGTAAAATTGATGTATAAGATAAAAGTAATTTTTTAATTAAACAATTTTCTTAAATGAATATTTATCTCCTCTAGAATTACCAAGCTATTCTACTTTATCTTTACTTATTTTATCTAATTTTTTACAGCCTCAACTCAAAGGTAATTACATGAAACTACATAAAGTCATATATTCAACATAATCTTCGCACCTGGTCAGACTAGATTGAAAAAATAAAAATTGAGGATGGAAGGAGTATTTGTATTATTGTGTGGCTGAATTAATCAGCCAAAGAAGTCACAATAACCGAAGCTAATGTCAATGATGAGCTTAGTAAAACAAATGGCACACAATGCTAAGTTGGATCCCAAACATGGACCCAATTGGCAGAAATTAATTGTTAATACCCTCCATTGACTAATTAAAAAGACAATTAAGAAAGTTTTGTGCATCAAGATGAGAGCCAAGCCAACCACTCTGTCACCTGTCCCCACCTAATGAGCACCTATAGTGACGTTCCCCATCTTACCATTTCCTTGCACTTTTGTCACCAAACGCCCTATATTCTGAAAACTCCAAACTTTTTCATCTCTTTTTCATCTTACTTTTTCATGGATGGGATTCTTAATTTGATATCATCTTCCACGTGAGGAGATAAGTATTACCAGTTGGCCTTCCCAAGAATGGTAATAGAGTTATTATTGTGTGATTCCTTGGAAGAAATGTTTCATTTCATTACCAAAGGGATGTTAGTCTCTAAGACTTTATTTGGGAAGAGCCTTTGAGATTAAGAGAATTTTTTTGAACAATTTTGATAACTTATTCAATCTGTGATATTTAAAGCTACATAATTTGGATAATGTTTTCAACTTCTAACATTGTTCCCAGATGGACTCTTAAGAGAGGGACAAAATCAGGATATTAAAATTATCAAAAGGAAGAGAAGGGAAAATAAAAATAGAGAATAGATAGTGAAGGAAAGTTATGATATGAAAATATTTAATATTGAAATTTGAAAAGAAGTTTTAAACTGTTTGATGTGAGATTAACATTGGAGAGTTACTTTTAGTCACCATGTTTTTTAAACTAATATCGTCATTCTGTGACCAAGTCCATCACAATGTAACTTATTATTTCCCATCCATAATAATTTGATTAGTGTTAGCAGTGGCGGAGGTGTGCTTTGATCAGAGGTGGCAATGCCACCCTATAAAATTTTATAAACTATGGGTATGTAGTATACATTTAGGTTATTTTGGGGAGTTAATTTTAATTTATTTATATCAATTCAGCCCAATTTGATACTAACCCAACCCATTTTATCAATTAAATTAGTCAAAACTACTGTATAAAACCCCAACACCAAACTCAAGTTAATTTGTTAAACAATTACATGATTGGGCTATCACTCCCCATAAAAAAAAACCTCAAAATTATCCAAAAATGAACATCCCAATAAAATGGAGAAGCTGTTGGAGATACTCTCATAATGCTCTCTAGATACATTGGGCTCAAATTTTTAGTCAAAGAAAACTTGAGGAGTATGGAGTATCATTAAAGAGATTAGCGAAAAAAATTAGAGAGTAAAAAATGGTAAAAAATACTGAGTATAATTTTTCTTTTTTTAGAAAATAATCTCTGCAAAAAGTTCTGAATACTGTAAATCGAGCATCAGATTGCATCTTATGAGAAAGTTTCTATAAGTATTTCCCTGTTTGAAATAGTACTTGCAACATTTTAAGTAATGTGAATAAAGTAAATTCTCGCAAATTCAATGAAATTGCTCTATTGTTATTCAATGAATGTTTAATGATCCAAATATAACTTTGGATTATCATTTGAAATTAAATTTAAAGTTTTAAATAGCTTTTAATTACCTCTAAACTTATGAGTTTATTGTGAACTATCCATTTTTTCATCAAAATTTCATTAACATATCATCATATCAATCATTTCCCTTCAACTTTTTTTTTCTTACAAACATGATTTCAAATAATTCATCAAATTTTCCAAAACTTTTATAAGAAAGAAAAAAAAACAGTGTGTTATCACCAAGTCCAAATGATTGTTATACTTCTCCGTTCCCAATTAATTCTACACACTCCCTCCGTTCCCAATTAATTCTACACATTTTTTTTGAGTTGTCACTAAAACATTCTACACTTTCCATAAATAAAAACGTTTCTGCTTTAAAATTACCAAAATATCCCTACTTTACCTTAATTTTTTCAATCTCATTTTTCGTACAACATCTACTCATGAATAATTACATCAAATTATATAAAATCTTACATTCATATTAATCTTAGCATCCACATAGAGGGTAAAATTAATTGGAAACAGATTGTTATAATTTTCCAATAGCTAGAAACTCATATAGGTATTATGTCATGCATGACATCAAAACAATGAATAAGAAATTGTATTATTGAACACCAACCCTCAATCTCTCTACAACCATATCCTCCTCCATAAAATGAAATTCCTGTATAGCACCACAAAATCTATCATAAAATCCACCCAAGGACCCAAACAATGTATTAAACCTGACTATCTAGTGCCCAAATAATGGATTCGATCATTACTCACCAACCACACATAACCAAATACTACGACAAAATTAACAAAATACTAATAAAATAAAATAAAATAAAATAAAATAAAATAAGAGTGAGAGAAATGAGAGGACTAAAGTCAAACAAACAGACGAAGAAGAGAAAAACAGATCTCAAGAGTTAATCACACTGATTCCACCAGTCAAAAGCACTAAGCCAAAACGACGCCGTAGAAACCGGCCAAAACAATCGCAACTCCAGCGACGAAAGCGCCGGCGGCGGAAGTCGCACCACTGGAGGGGGTATCGCTGGAGGTCGGGGTGTCAGCGGAGGGCCCTCCTGAAGGGGTGCTTCCGGTGGGAGTCGGAGCCGGCGGGGACCCGTTGGGGGTGGCCGCAGAAGGCGACGGTGTCTCTGCCGTAGGAGCGGGCGTTGGAGTAGGGGAGGAACTCGGCGATGGCGTCGGCGCTGGAGACGGAGTGGGTGTGGTGGTCGGAGACGGAGACGGAGTCGGTGTCGGAGTCGGAGCAGCCCTTGGCGCTGGGCTCGGAGTGGGCGTGGGGGATTGAGCCACACAAGAAGTGGCCAAGAGACAAAAGATGAGAGCAAGTTTGAGCATTGGAGAGACCATGTTCTCTGATTGAAGGAAAGGGAAAGAAGGGAGGTGAGGCTTTTGGGAATTTTAGTATTGGCAACTTTTGCAAGTGGGGGAGGTTGAGAAGGCAGGGGAATATATATATAAAAGGAAGACAAAGTTGGAGTCTTGGGAGAGCTCCAAGAGAGAGAGAGCTGTTTTTCTGGTGGAAAGGAAACGATGGGGAAATTGTTATTAGGGTAAATTATCAATGTCATTACTATTGTGTAAAATATCGCATCGATATCAATCAGTTTCATTGATGCAGGCATCTCAGATATTCAAGATATTTTGAATGTATCGGAAATATTGTACTTGTCCATAAATATACTCCCTCCGTCCCATAAACATTGCACCATATACTATTTTGGGATGTCCCATTAAGATTGTTCCATTTCTTAAAAAGGAAATTTTTGTGTGTCAAAGTTACCAATTTACCCTTAAATTCCTATCTCATTAAAAACTACTTAATTGTTAAAATACCCCTCAACTATTCCAAAAAATCAGTAGTCTACCCCTTTAGTTTTATCTTTGCTCCAGACTTAATAGCTCCATCTCTGTCTTCTATACGATCTCCTCTCTCTCTCTCTCTCTCTCTCTCTCCAGGTCAGTGTTTTAATCTTGCCATCAAACCCCATTTCTTTAAATCCCAAATCGCATCCCTTGTTCATCTTAGATGATAACCAATTTTTCTGGCGAACTCATCATCGTTCACCATCACAGAGTCGTTATCGAATGTTCATATGATCTGATTTGGTAATTGTTTTCTGGGTTAGGTTTCATTGTCGAATTCGTCAATTTTTGTTCATTTCGGGTGCTTGGATTTGACGATGGGTTTCTGGGTTTAGGATTTGACGCCAAACTCGAAGGATAAATCATCAAGATCTCTTCTATTGTTGGTCTTTCTCAAGGATACTTGTTTGTTGCTCTTGCATATGCTTCTTCAAAAGCTGTCTTGAACGCCACAACCAAGGTACTTCTTTCGTGTCCGACTAGAAAACTTGTGTGCTAGATTGTTTGTTTGTTGAAAATCTGGCCCTGTGACATTAAGTGATGGTTTGATGTGTTGATAGGTGAAAAAAGACAACATGGATAATCAAATGGTTGAATCTTGTTTGAGTAGTATTTCTGATGCATACACGAAGACTGAAGTTCTTGAAATATCTGATGAGCAGAGTACACCTTCCACCCCTCTCCATTCTATGCATTGTGATTATGAATGTAGGAGTTCTACCCAAATTCGAATGAAGCCCACTAACATGGACAATGTTATGAAGATTGTTTCCAACCTCCCAGGTGTGGGAGAAATTGAAGAATTCTGTATTAAGGCAGCATCATATTTGGTAACATCGCAGTCAGCTAGGGAATTGGTGGTTAGTGGGCATATAAAGCAAGATTTCAAGGTTAAATGGCTGCAATTTCAGCTGCAGAAGCTCAAAAATGAACTCTAGTTTTCAAATGATTTTCTAGATTTTGAATGTATCTTCTATGGTGTAACTTTTGTAAACCTGATGATGGTTTCATGGTTTAGACATTGTCTAGTAAGTTAGTCATTGTATCACTCACTTGGTGCCAACTTGCTAGAGGACTTGTGAGAAGGTTGTTGGAACTTTTGTAACAATGTTGCACAAGGAACTTTTGTACTCAAACCATGCTTAATATAACTCCTCTTTGCTACATTCTAAGTGTTCATAAAACATCAGTAATTTATTTTGCCTCAGTTATAACTGATCCATAAAGTTCTTACCTGATCAATAGTAGAGGGATCTTTGCCATGGTGAAAGGTGGAGATGAGAATAGACATAGCCTGTATATGATTCATGCTCACGTTAAACTGATCTTGCAACATTCTAGCCCTTTCATCGCACATGTTTGCTAGAGTCTCTTTCCGCTTTTCATTTTGCAACTGATCACATAGAACGCTTATCATATCTGTATTTATGACAGAACACTTAATGCTACAATTTTCAACTCACTTAAAGCTGCAATTTTCACCAACACTTAATTTAAAAACTGTATTTATGACAGAAGATGTGGCTGGAGTTCCATATATAACCAAATCTTGAAATGATGATCAAAGTTCCTAAAGAAACTATAGGCAGACAACATATGCATCAATATAAAATGATGGATAAGGCTCATAAAAAAGACCATATTCATATTCAAAATAATGCAACTTCATTTAATATTCAACCTTCCCAATACAACCATTCAACTACATGGTCAGAATTATGATTCTTTTGGTTGCACAATAGATACTACCCCATACATGGGTAACAAAAAGAGGCATAATTCTGGTTCTCTTTAGGACTGCTATCATCAGTTTATAGGATTTATATCAGGTATACAAGCCGTCTTCAAAAATAAAAGTATCCACAAAATATCCTAGATTCAACAAGTTACTCCTACAGAAAGGCTAATGAGCTATTAATGAGGTCCATTTCGAGAGGAAGTTGCCTTGGCAATACACCTCGTCTCTCTAGCATACTCTTCTTCATATATGGCATTTTGTACTTCTGTGATCCTTTTACATTGAGTACTTCAATCATGCACTGCTGTAATGTTATAAACACATAATTCAAACAACTTGAGGGTAACTCCATAAAGAACTTTTCAACTGCTGCTATTAACTCATTAATGTCAACCATAATCTCTTGTTGTTGCAATGCTTCAATTGATCTGAAATATCCCAAATCAAGGACATTTAAATCAGGACTATTAGGAGGCTGACAAAGCAACTTTACATTCAGTCCAATATTTGTTGCAGCCTCATTAAACTCCAAATCAGTCACCTGAATATGGGGTCTTGCATTGTCCTGCTGGATAAAAATTGGATTGTTGCTACTTGAATGAGGCCACTTCTCAAGAATGGCAGCAACACCTTGTCAATTAAGAATGACCTGTACACATCCTTGGTGATAGAATGGATTGACTTAGTCTATAAAGTTCAATCAGGTCTGTTTATACTTGATCTTCTATATGGCTCTTCAAAAACAAAAGGCCATATCCCTATTTTTCCATCAAATTCTATTCCTAACTCTAGATCAAACCTTGGTCTTCCAACAGCAGTTAAGAACATAACCTTGGTAATAAATCTTTTACTTTTACATGTTCTAAGTGGATCCATTTCTTCAGCAACATGTAGTACTTTTGAGCTTCTTTGGTCAAGTAAAACCACTTCTCATCAACATGCACATAATCATGAAAATCAATGAATTTTAGCTCACTACGTGAAAGAACTTTGTCTACCATAGATAAACAAAAACCGACCCTTTCTTTCTTGTTATTTTCAGTCAAATGAGGCTTTATGCCATTTGAATGGCGTTTGATCAAACCTTCCCGAACTTTGCGGCTAGTTGTTGATTTAGACCAACCCAACTTCTTTGCCAAACTTCTTATTGTTGTACGATACCAAAGTTCAATTTCTAGCACTTTGCAGAAGTCTAACTCAAGCTTTTTAGGACCACAATTCACTACCAAGTTTCTACTCATATCCAATGTTCCTTTCTCTCTCATTTGTACCTGTGCATCATCCCATAGCCTAGACACAGTATGACGTTCCACACCATATTCAGCACATATAACAGCCATCAAGCGTCTCTTTGGCTTACCATTTTCATTGCAGCCTTTCAGCAAACGAATACATATAGCTTGCCTTTCCGACACTTTCAACCATTTGTGAGCCTTTCTTGATGAACTATTGATCGATGCATCCATTAAACTAGAAATAGAGGTTCCCTACCAACAAAGCTTAGAAACAGGGCATAAAATAGAACTTACAGAGGTAAACGCACGAAACAAACAACCGCAAGAAAACAATCCATGATGTTGTCTAGTTCTTCAATTCTGATCATCTCCTATTAAATGTGATAAATCTAAAAGAACCTTCAAATCAGAAGCCAAAAATAGAACAAACTTCAGGAACTTCTGTCTTCTCTGTTCCCATGGTGAATTTTCTTTTTTTTTCTTCTGATGGAGCATTTTTTTTTTGTTTGTGAGTATGATGCTATTAGGCTTACTAAATTGAATTTGAACATATTTTAACGAATCCCTCCTAAATAAAAATTCGATTCCCGCCGATTATTTTGGAAGTCTTTCACGCTGTTCTTCTTTCTTTTCTTTCAGGTTCGTAAAGTATGGTATACGTCATCCCCTGCTGCCCTGCTGGTGGGTTAGATTAGATGGAAAACATAAAGGAAGAGAGAGACTAAAATTGTAATTATTCATCTTTTCTTTGCTGGTGGATTAAGGGTATATTGGAGAACAAACAACACTTCCTTAATATGCGTGTAAATGGAAATGGAACAAACATTGTGGGACGGAGGGAGTATAAAATTATTTATATTTTTATACAATAATTAATATAAATATAAAAATTAACAAAATATTAATGAAGTTTTAAAAATAAATTGTCCGTAAATCATTTGATGGAGCTTTTAAGTAAACCTAAAAGCCCACCATCAAAGAAAATGATGCAGTAATAGCAAGATAACACCAACCGACAATACCATTTCTTACAATTTTAACCTTATACTTTTAAATTTCTTACAATTATGTCTTGTACCGCCATTTTCATCATTTCATCCGGTACACCGGTACGACCGAAACGACCGATACAAGCAGGTACGGTCACCAACACGAAAAACGGTACCGTTTTCTGGCCGGTACCGGTACGAAACCGACGTACCGGCCGGTACGGTACGATATTTAATACTCTGGTCATTACCATTGAAGTTATTAAGGTTTGGTTATAATATAGCGTAAAATACATTTTTAATCAATTTCTTGTAATACGTGTCATATTTTAGTCACACTTTAAAAATTCGTCATATTCTGATACTAAAGTTGTGGTTTTCTGTTATATTATGGTTCTACCGTTAAAATTTCCGTTAAATACAATGTTAGATTAATAAATGACTAAAATACCCATAATTTAATTTACAATTAAGTCCCTAAATTTATAACAATCTATCAATTTCATACCAAACTATCTATTTTCTCTTTACATGGCTGTAAGTTTTAAAAAATGTATCTAAATTCCTAACTAACATGTCTGCTTGGTTTTTGGGCAGCAACATCTTCCACTTCTCCATTTTGTCTCTGTTGTTGTTTTCAATTGAACACCAAATCGAAGCACACGTCAACGAACAGAAGAATCGTTCGAAGACTTGATCGGAGTAAGGATTGCTCCAGATCAGTGGAATTGGAATGGATGGGGAGGATTCATCGGCCATGCCCAGATCTGGCTACCTAGGCTCGTCGAAGCTGTTAAGTGTCCAACATCGACCTGCGAACTGCGATGCCCATCAAGTTGTCGAGGATCAATTGCAATGTCGGAGTTGTGTACTTCAGAAGAAAGGGAGATTCAATCCAAAGAATTGTTGATGTTTCGGGTATGGACAACGGAAGCGAGATTAGGGACTTTGACATTTCTTCAGATTCGATTAGAGATAAACGAATTAGAGTAGAGCTCAAAGGTCGATCTCGAGGTGGGAGTCGAATCGACACAGGTGGAAATCGACCCAGGCTGTGGAGAGACGGATAAAATCATCATTTTTATCCGTTGATTCGAGGTGCTCATGATGAAGAAACCAGCGACGATCTGAATGGGGGGACGGTGGTGCGTTTCACGGTGGCAGAGATGTTGGGATCTAAAAGTGTGGGATGAGCCGATGGAGTTTAATGCCTTTTGGTGTGGGGATGATGGCGATGATGAAGTCATGAAGATGATGATGATGATGATGAGATACGGTGTAAAGGGAGAAAAAAATTTAGGACTTATATGTATATTTATTAAAAGTTTAGTGACCATACATCTATTAAACGTGTAATTAGATTATCATTGTAGGGGTATTTTTGTAAATTAACAAAAAACGGAATGATTAATGGACAAACTAACGGAATGATCAAAATATGACACGAAACCATGACTTTAGTATCAGAATAGGACGAATTCTTAAAGTTGGATTAAAATAGGACACATGTTAAAGGAAATAGACTAAAAATGTATTTTACTCGTTTAATATACACTTTTGTGTTTTTAGCAACAATTTTTTAAATTAGTGTTTATATTTTGAAAAAGTTATCTACTGGTAGTTTTTTTTGCGTTTAGCTGTAGCTCTTTGACCTTGATAATTGAAAAATTATTTTAAATGACACAACTACTTTAAACAACTATTCTTAAACGGGGTCCTTTGTTTCCCGTATTTCTTGAAATCATCCAAAAGCATTTCAGAGCAGTTTAGTATGGGCTAAGTTTTAAGATTACTAAGTGATAATAAAACGTTAAGAAGGGTGAAAAGAATTTGTACTCTAAAAAACCCTAAGCGCCGCCTACAAAAGCCATCGAGGGCCACCCTTCCGACCAACCACGGTGGCCATCAGTGATCGCTTCCAGCTTCCTCCTTTCCGGTGTTCCTTCTCCTCAATTCTCCGTTCAGCCTCTATGTCCTTGTGCTCCTCCTCGTCACATGATTGGCCTAGTTCGTTTAGCAGCCTCCTCGCGCGATCGTTCCCTCTTACCTCAACTCGTAGCGGCTATGAGGGCTTGTGTGTGGCCTTGTTGTTGCTGCCTTTTTTATCTCCTCCCGGGAGCAGGTCCGCTCCGTTGTGCCGGCATGCTGCTCTGTTTCGTGTTTCTGGTGGTGGGCGGTTTGGCTCTCCATGGTCTTCGACGGGGTTGAGGGTTGACTCACCTTGCCTAGAGCCATGATCGTATGGTTCTGGGATTTTTTTTGACTATGAGGGCTCGTCAGTAAATCTCAGTTTTTTATATTCGGTCCCTCTGTTTAGGTTCTTTCGTTTCGCTTATACTTCATTTACTTTTAGTTTGTTTAGTTTATTAACATGTAGGTAGGTTTCTTTTGTTGTCACTATTTTTAAGATTATTTCTCTCCTTATCCCACTATGGTGTGCCGATACTATTTAGCCTTTGGGCGTGCAGGAGTACCGAGAGCCGGATTCAAGATCCTTTTTTCTGCCATAGCAGTCATGACCATCGTCATGTTTTTCTTTGCCTTTGGAGGACAGACAAGAAGAGCCTAATTGTAATGCCCCCATTTTTATAACCCAAGTTTTGCAGAAAATTTGAAACTTTTTAGACTTTGAAAACTTTTTGGAAGTGTAAATATTAGAGTAAATAAAACTATTTTAAATATTAGAGTAATAATTGGAAGTGTTACTCAATCTCATTAAATCCATACAAAGAACATAAGTCATCATACATATAAGTTTGAAATAGCGCATTGGAAATAGAGCAGCGGAGTTTTATTATATCAACAAGAAACCAATGCCATTTTGAGCGACTATAGCGCGTCATCACATGGAGTCTGCTCCTCCTCGTAGTACTCATATCCCAGCTCAAGCTTAGCAAGCTCGGGATAGTATTCCTCACCAAAACACTGACCTAAAACATAAAGGCTGAGCATCCATACACTTAGTAAGGAGTGTATCAGCCCCTTCACTAGGATTCTGATACGTCCTCAAATAAACAAGTTCACAAATAATGAAAACTAAGTACGATTGATTAATAAATAGTAATCCAAGCATTCGAGTATAAGGAAAACTAATTTATGAAGCATGTTTAGAAAATGCGTGTCACATGTCCTATAATAAACCATTTATTTCTTATTATTACCAAATAAAGTCGTTGGATGACCGATAGTCGGGGTGTACAGTACCCACTGTGGGAATGTTCTGTAAGTAGAGCAATTAGGGATGCTGACAGTCGTCCTAGAAGATACCCATCCTGGGAAGTGCTTATCGTGATCGCACAATCACAAGTTTGGTTTGTGCGCCAGCAAGTGAAGCTAAAGCACTTCCTAAAGGGTTTGCGCACCCTTATCTACATGGATCGGGTACGTGTGCTCGCCATGATATCTGTTCAGGTCATCCGTCCTGAACCTCTCCACTCGTCACAGTAACGGCTAGTCAAGTCATGAAGTGTGGTCTACGCCACTTTCTCACACCTCATTCATTTCGCCAAGTTAGGTCATGAAGTGTAGTCTGCGCGCTACTCCCTCATACTTTAACTTGTTAACCACCTGAAGTCATGCATTTTTTGTCTGCTCACCATACCACACATACTTTGATAGATAACGGCGTTACGCTAAGTTAGGTCATGCTTGTTCGGTCTGCTCACCATGCAAACATGCCTAACTTGTTAGCCACTTGAAGTCATGCATGTTTGATCTACTGGTCATACCATGCATACTTCAAATGGGTAACAACGTCTTAGACTAACTCGTTACGCTATCAGGTATTGTTCGGTTGGCCTGTTCGCCACACAAGCATGCCTAACTCATTAACCACTTGAAGTCATGTATGTCCCTTACCACACAGAACTCCATTGTTTAACAATGTCTCAAGCTAATCAGATGCAATTCTTATGATAATGCACGTGCCAATCAAAACTGAATGCATCAACTGTTCAAGATGCATGTCATGTAAACTCCTACTAGTTCTTTAATACGATGCCATGACCTTGACATTCTACTTTTAAACTTTATATTTTGTTACTTGCATGATGTCATGACAATCAATTATTCTTTAATTGTAACTTGCTTATGTCATCTCTTAATCTCGTGAGTTATTTAATAAAATCCTTTGTCTATTGATTTCACGCCTAAGCATTTAGCTACCGGCTTTATACAACTTTCATGGTTATGTGCATAAAAACCCTAAACATGTCACTATCAATTTTCGAGCCTAAGCATGGTACTAAATTCATTTTGACTCTCCGGTCCTAAGAGCATCTACAACAATGATAGCTATCACACTGCCAAGTTAAATATAACTATTAAAAATAGAAAAAGTGCATAAATATTTGATCCAACAATACTAGCTATCATGCTAGCCATAATAGCTTTTGCTATTTGACTCTCCAAATTTGGGAGCCAAGAGAGAGAATTTGTTGCTAGTCATAAAATAAATTTAGTTAATTTCAACATAATATTAAATATGATCACCTATAATAGCAAGCATTGATGTGATGACAATCTCACTAGCCAAAATAATGTTTCTTGTCATTTTGGCTACAATTTAACTTAAAATTAACTAGTATTGTTGTAGATGCTCTAACATGGTACTAGCGGAGTTCAATTATCAGTCATTGCGTGATACTAACAAGTTTCCTTCAAGGTAACGGCCCTAGCATGATACTAATTTTGCAAACATCAATCACCGTACAAATGTCAAGCATCAATCATAATCAAAGTTGAAACCTGAAGTTCATAACTTAAAAATTAACTCAAGACATCAAGAAATTAATATATTACACTATCCGGGTTACCCGTTCGACATTTTTGTATTTAGCCATGTGTTTAACCCAGAGTCCATTATTTGATATCTTATTTACGAAAACGAAGATAATTATAATGAAAAACATGTACACTACCCCTTACTTGGATGTAGCCGGAAGTATGCATCGGCTACGAATCGAAGATAACCGAAAGCTTCGGTTGAAGTTGGTACTTGGTGTCGGGAACCTAGTGATAATAAGATTTTAATGAAATATTCTATGAGATTCTGCAAGTGCAAGGTTACCGCTATCGACTGGTAAGATTTACGGAAAAAAACGAAAGCTACTGAGGGTTGAAGGTGCTTTTAACGGCTTATGGTAGTTCAAGATAAGGTTTAGGTCAAAACGGAGTCTCCGAAATTTTTTGGAGGGCTTTTATGTCCAAACACAAACTTTTTATGCACATAAAAATATTTTTAAGAAGGGGAAATAATTATTTAATACATCAAACAATTCAAAAGTTAGAAATTTATTTTATAAAAGATGTAAAACTCTAAAATAAGATTTATAGACAAAATACAGTATTTTTCTCAAATTTATTAATTTTTATCAATTAAATAAACATGAAAATTAATTACTAAATTTTACTCTACAAAAACATTCTTTAACGAATTTCACATGTACGGTATGATTATTTAAGTTTAACTACAAGTTTCATAATCAATAGAATAATAATAAAAAATATATGGATTTTCTAATTTCTAGAATATAACATTGCAAGAAAATAATGTAAAATAAATTTTAGTAATTTACAAAGTTAATAAAACTCAAAACATGTTAGAAATAACAATAAAACAATTTAGCATGGTGTAAGAAAATTAATATGAGTATAAATAAGAAAGTAGAGAACTTTAAAAGAAAGTGAGTAAGCTTAAACATTTGAAAGAAAATTATTACAAAGTTCAGAAAATGTTAGGGTTTCGATCGCGATGCGTAGATCGCATCTCCAGCGCAGCCAGGTTGTCTGGTCCAAGGTCGACGCCGTCGTCGGTGATCCACCGCCCCTCTGCAGGTTTTGATTTCATCTTAAGCCATGTTCCAGCCTTGGCCAGTCGAGTGGTTTTGCGTCGCTCAAGTTCTGGTTTGTTAGCGCTCGACCATAGGTTGCCGGCACCATCGCTAATCATCCTTACATTTTTACTGCCGCCGCCGACTCTTCTCCAGTGAGGCATGCCAGTGGTTTTCAGGCCGACACCTTGATCTCTGCTGCAGTGTTGTCGACTCGGTTCACCAGTGAAGATTAGAGTCTGGGCCTTCGATTGTTTGTTGATGGTTTGCCTCATCTGAGTTTCTCTCTCTGCTTCTGGCAACGCCGGCTCTGTGGCATCGATTTTGGCCTTGGCAATCTGACGCCCCCGGCACCTCTCCAGCGATATACCGCCAATTGTCACCGCCATCCGACGGTGTTGGCGAATCAGGTTTTTGATTGATGTTTCGTTCAAGCTTGTCCTCTAGGTCGGTGTTCGAATTCAGCCACTGTCTCCGGTGGTGGCATCTATTGTTGTTGGGTTATGTTTCGACGTCACCACCGTGCTCCTTCGTCGCCCCTTCCGCTGTTATCCGCTGTGATAGCCTGGTTCCTTGACGGGACTGGGCTTCCAGATACTCGGACGGTGAGGAAATGACCAGAACGACGGTGTTGAGCTCCGGAGTAATCTGCATAATGTAAAATGGAATACTCAGGAGCAGAAAGAGGAGTGGAGGTGTGTAGATAGGGTGTACCTTTCCCAAGCCGTCCTTTTATAGGAGGCGTTGAGGTAGCGGTTGTCCCATGATCGGGAGTAGTGGAGTGCTTCCCCACGTTCCAGAGTAGTGGAAGACTGGAGGCGTGACTGAGAACGTGGGTAGGTCGTGGGGATGACCATTCCCAGCTTCCTCTCCTTGGTCTGTGATGTTGCTAAATGTTGGATGGCGAAGACCAGGAGATGCGAAGACCTTGTCTGGCGAAGCCAGGAGATGCGAACCCGCGAGGTCTTGGCGAAGCAGCAGGCGCGAAGCTCCCCTGATAACACCTTCGCGCGATGCAGTGGCATCGCGGTTTGTTTTCTTGGTTGCTGCTGATGATGACGCGAGGGGCGAGACGTGAGGGGTATTTGCTTGGGTAGTGTACCAAGGTGCCTCCTCCTAGAGGCGGAGTATGGGCAGGGTCCTGTACTCCGCGTTTTGGCTCGAAGTCGACCGTTGGGCAACAATCACTTTGACGGTAGGCCAAACGTTTCCTACCGTTATTGATTTTTGACACGCGGCTCGCTGGGACTGGCTCTCTGTCTGAGGCGACGCTTCAGCGTCGTTAGGGTTCGTCCTATAAATAGCTGCCCTGATCGCAGCTTTCCACTCTTTACATTCTTGCTCTTTGCTCGAATTTTCTATTTGCCGCTTCATATTATGTTGCTTCCTTTGCTTGTTTGCTTGAATCTTGATACATGTGGTGCGTGTCTGATCCTCTGTCGCTATTGTTGCTTCGGCATTGGCCTGCTTTTGTCATAGTAATTTCAGGTGCGAGGTCACTCTTTTGTTCCTTGCATGCAAGGTGTTCGACAAAATTGCTAATAGACTGTTCGTCTTCTCAATATTTCTATTCTCTTTCTCCTGTGGTACAATACTCAAGCAAATGGCCCCTCGCATCTCGCCCCTCGCGTTATCGTCAACAGCAACCAAGGAAACACATGGAGATGCCACCACATCGCGCGGAGGCGCTCCCAGGCGGCTTCGCGCCTGCTGGCCTCACCAGGACCTCGCAGATTCGCATCTCCTGGCCTTGCCAAACAGGGTCTTCGCACCTCCTGGTCTTCGCCATCCACCACTTGGCAACGTCACAGGCTGGGGAATGAAGCGGGAAACGGTCGTCCCCACGACCTGCCCACGTTCTCCATCAACATCCCCAGTCTGTCGCAACTCTAGGACGTGGGGGAGCACTCCACTACTCCAATCACGGGACAACCGCCACCTCAACGCCGCTTATAAAAGGATGGCTTGGGAAAGGTACACCCTATCTACACACCTCCACTCCTCTTTCTACTCCTCAGTATTCCGTTTTACACCTTGCAGATTACTCCGGAGCTCAAGATCGTCGTTTTGATCGTTCCTCCACCATTCAAGTATCTGGAAGCCCAGTCCCGTAAAGGAACCAGGCTATCAGATTGGCGCCGTCTGTGGGAAACATAAACAATCCCACGAAGAAACCACCGAAGATCAGAAGCCATGCCTACAACAAGGAGCGCAAGCCGTCAGAATGGCCGTGGGAGGAGAAATCCACCCACCGTCGCCGCAAACCATGGAGCGTCAGTCCACTCAACTGGGGAAAACTCATCCCATGGTGAACGTAACACCCCTCCCTCCAGAGAAATTGTTCAACCGGTGGGGGCGGATGCCACCGCAAGGTCAGGACGTGTTGTCCTCTCGACGAACCATAACCAACCAGCCGGTGTGGTGGGGGCGGCGCACAACGTCATTGTTCAGAACTCGGCGGTTGCTGGTCTCAAACCCACAATTCTTGCGGCGATCACCGAGGCTGTCGTGCAAATTCTGCGCGGCGTTCTGGCCACAGGAGCTTTCTAGACCATCCCACAGTCGCTGAATCAACAGGAAACTACCCTTCCTCCACCACAACAGGAGACCCACCCTGACCGGATCACTCTGCCGCACTCGCCGCCATCGCCAGGCGCCTTGAACAAATAGAGAAAAGGGAGGCGAGGGCGAACACACCCTACTCTACCAGTTTGGGGCTGGATCACCTTTGGACCTAGCCTTTCACCCCCAGAATCCTGGAGGCTCCGCTGCCGGAACACTTCCGCCATCCCAAGCTGGACGCCTATGACGGTCTTTCAGACCCCGACATTCATCTCCAGCGCTACATCTCTGCGATGGCGATCGCAAGGGCTGATGACAGCACTCTCTGTAGAGCCTTCAGCTCTACCCTCACTGGAGCTGCCGCAAATTGGTACACTACCCTTCGCGGTAAGCAGTTTGACTCCTTTGAGGAACTCTCCCGTGTTTTCTCTAACCACTTTGTCGTCTCCAAACCTCCGCCAAAAACTGCGGGGCACCTGCTGAAGGTGCGGCAAAGGAAGGATGAATCCTTGAGGGACTACATCCAACGTTTCCAGGGGGAATCCATCCAGGTCCCAAACCTGGGTGAGGAGACTCGTCTCCTGACGGCGATACAGGATCTCCAGTGGGGGTCCCTGTTCTTCACGGATGTGCACACCAATCCTCCCCACAACATGGAGCAGTTCCTAGAAAGGGCAACTAGGTTCATGCACACTGAGGAAATTACCAGACCCTACCTCAAGGGCTCAGGGACTGATGCGAGGGGACAACCCTCACACTTCCAGGACTCCAGAGGCCAGGGTTCGCGGAGGCAACCCCCTCCCCAGGGCAACAGGGACAGGGCTTATCCAACCCTGCCACCACTCAGGGACTCCCGTAAAAACATCTTCCATGCCCTGGAGCAAAGAAGGGAGGTTCCCAAATGGCCTCGCCCACTTCCCAAGGGCGTCGCGAGGCCTAATAACAAGTACTGTCGCTACCATCGCGACAAGGGCCATGACACTAAGGAATGCGTGGAGCTTAAGCGCATGCTTGCAGAGATGATAGCACAAGGAAAGCTCACTGAGTTCCTTGTTCGCAACCCCTCCCCGCGAAGGGGTTCCCCCAGGGGGTACAAGCGTGAGGGCGATTGGGAAGATCACGGTCGAGATCACCAGAGGCAGAACAGAGCCTCTGGGGGCGCTGATAAGATCCCACCTGCCAGGGGTCACATCAATGTGATTACACAGTGCGAAGGCGCAGCTACGAGGTGCCGCTACATGACGCAAATTTACCAGCTGGACCACACCGCAAGCCATCTCATTCATTGCCGCGATGAGACTTCCGTGGCAATCCCACACTCAGATCCACTCATCATCATGGCTCGCATCGCTGGATGGGACATTGGCCGAATCTACATGGACACAGGGACCAACGCCAACGTCGTTTACAAGCACACACTTGTTGAGGCGAAGGTACCCCTGTCCCAAATCAAACCGGCGAAGGGGGCTACTTTTGGGATTGGGAGGGACGAAATCCCAACCTTGGGGGCCATCACGCTCCCGTTCATGATGGTGGGCACCACTAGGGACAACAGGCAAGTCTGCCACTCAAGCTTCGTGGACTTCATCGTCCTCGATCTCCCTTCGCCTTACAATGTCATTGTTGGGCGCGCCACACAGGCCGAATTCCATATCCGTTGTGACGTGCGCACCCTAACATTGGTGTTCCACACCTCAGCCGGTGACGCCTATATCTACGTCAACCAGAATGTGGCGAGGGGCAACTACGTCAACTCTCTCGCTGGCCCTTCTCAGTTGCCTCAATGCATGGAGCCAAAGAGGAAGAAACCAGCTGAGGAGCCTGTGCCAGAGGGCGAAGTAGCCCCAGACCTATCTGGTGACTTTGAGGAGGTCGAGATATCGCCAGGGAAGAAGTTCTGCGTAGGGAAGGACCTCCCAAAGGAAGACAAGGAAGCCCTCATTCACCTCCTCCAGGCCAACATCGACGTCTTCGCATGGAGCCCAGCTGATCTCCCAGGCGTAGACCCTTCTGTTATCTCCCACAAACTCAATGTACTCCCTAGCTTCAAGCCAGTTAGGCAGAGAACAAGGGGCATGGCCCCAGATCGAAAAGAATTTGTACGCACTGAGGTGCAAAAGTTGCTTGAGGGTAATATAATTAAGGAAGTTCATTACTTTGAGTGGGTCGCTAACATTGTTCTTGTTGACAAGGAGAATGGCGAATGGCGCCTATGTGTGGACTACAAGGGGGTCAATAGGGCTTGCTCAGAGATCCATATCTTTTACCTCCAATAGACCAACTGGTGGACTCAACTGTGCGATACCCGGTGCTTTCTTTCCTTGATGCGTACAGTGGCTACTATCAAATTTTCATGGATCCTGACGACGCCATGAAAACCGCCTTCACAACCGGCAAAGCAGTCTACCACTACATTCGCATGCCTTTTGGCTTGAGGAATGCATGAACGACTTTTCAAAGGTTGGTAAACAGGGTATTCGTAAACCAAATTGGGAGAAACCTTGAAGCCTATGTTGACGACATAGTGGTAAAGAGCAGGGCTACCGCCCAGCACTTGGAGGACCTGAAAGAGACATTCACCAACTTCCGCGCGTATAACATGCGCCTGAACCCAAAGAAGTGCATCTTTGGCGTTGGCGAAGGGAAATTTCTTGGTTACCAAGTCTCGAGAGGAGGGATTCGTGCCAACCCCAAAAAGATAGAGGCCATCGCTAGCCTTCGCGTCCCAAGAGGCCTAAAGGACGTCCAACTGCTAACAGGAAGGTTAGTCACCCCGGGACGGTTCATATCAAAGCTCAGCGACCATTGCAAGCCTTTCTTCAACCAAATCCGGAAGAAGAAAGCCTGCAAATGGACTGAGGATTGCCAGGAGGCGTACGACACCATCAAGCAGCACCTACAGGAGCTACCCAGGCTCAAATGCCTCAGGCCTGGCGATGACCTCATCCTATACCTCTCCACAATGAGCAACAACGTGGCGTCAGTCCTCATCATGGAGGAACGCGACAAACAATGGCCGGTCTACTACACCAGCCACACCTTACAATCAGCAGAGACAAGGTACCCTCCTTTAGAGAAAGCTATCTTGTCATTAGTCTATCCAGCCAGGAAGCTCAAGCCCTACTTCCAAGGGCACACGATCACCGTGCGTACAAACCTTCCAATCAAGGAGATCCTCCAAAGACCTGAGCACTCAGGGCGCCTGGCTAAGTGGTGCATCAAACTAAGCGGGTACGACATCAACTATGAACCTCGCAAAGCAATAAAAGGACAGGCCCTCGCAGACTTCCTGGCAGAATTCTCAATTCCTGAGCATGGCATGCCTCAAGAACAAGTACCAGCACCTGAACCTCCACCCCCAGAGTGGGAGATGTATGTTGATGGCACATCCAAGGCAGCATCTCCAGCAGGAGGCGTCTACCTGCGTGGACCCTTAGGTATGGAAAGCACTCTCCGTGTATCCTTCCAATTCCCTATGACTAATAACGTTGCAGAGTACGAAGCCCTCATCGCGGGCCTCAAGCTAGCCATCAAGGCGGGTATTCGCCGAATACACGTGCACAGTGATTCACAACTAGATACACCAAGTACAGGGATGCTCAGAGTGCAAGGATGCTACTCTGGTCAAATACCTGAAGCTTGTCAATCAACTACGGACAAACTTTGAGGAGGCAATCTTCATTCATATTCTCCGTTCCGAGAACACCATTGCAGATATGCTCTCAAAGGGGAAAACACCTTCGACGGTGGAGACCTTAGCGCGACCATCTATAGACGGAGCTGTAGACATTGGCTCGCTTGAAACAACTGATCCGGATGATTGGTGAACTCCCATCATCGCCGATCTAAAGGGGATGGACATGCACTCCACGCACTCGCGCTCGAGTAACGAGATTCATCCTCATGAACGGGCTGCTGTGGCATCGCGGGTTCTCTTCACCACTCCAACGATGCCTCACCGCCAAGGAGGGACTCTGTGTATTGGAAGCCATCCACCAGGGCAGCTGCGGTACCCACATTGCAGCATAGGCACTGACACACAAAGCCCTTCGCCAGGGGGTACTACTGGCCAACCTTGAAGAAAGATGCAGCCTCACTGGTCAGAACATGCCATCAATGCCAGATCAACTCGCGCATCCAATGATTACCATCAACGGAATCTCCCGTGCTCACAAACCCTGTACCCTTCACCCTTTGGGGCCTTGACCTTATCGGGCCAATGCCAAAGGCGACAGGCCAGTACCAGTTCTGTTTTGTCGCCGTGGACTACTTCACTAAGTGGGTTGAGGTTGAACCATTGGTGAAGATCATGTCCTCCAAAATCATAAGCTTCTTGTGGAAGAACATCGTCTGCAGATATGGCAGCCCTCGTGCCATCATCACAGACAATGAAAGCCAATTCGCTAGCCATAGAGTCCAGCAATGGGCTGCAGACAACAAGATTCGGATGCTCTATGCTCCAGTAGCGCATCCCCAGTCCAATGGCCAGGAAGCTGAGATTGAGGTTCTGACAACGACCCTTTCCTCCCTTAAGTCAGATGCAGAGACCCGCCTGAAAGATGTTGCGGACAAACTCTTGGACGCAGAGCTTGGCGGAGTGGAGATTTCCAACGAGCACGTCAAAGTGGTCACATACCTCATGTGCGCGCTGGGGGATATCTGCCAGCTTGAGCGGGATCTTGGGCTGGAACTCAGCCCTGAAGAGGATCCAGAACATGAATCAACCTACACGGTGAAGATCCATGATAGGTGGCCTTGCCTGAGACAGAGGATTGATGAGCTCCAAACCCAGAGCGCAGTTGGAGCGCAAGGGTATGAGGAAGGCTGGCTGCGATTCCGCTTTCAGCTGGAGAAGTTGCATCCTGGGTTGAACTTGGATGCTTTGAATGCCTCAAAGACCAGCAATCCCGAGACGAATGCCCTGCTTGACTGGGGCGAGCGAGGGAAAAAGATGGGTGCTGGGTGGCACGCCATGCTAGATTAGGAAGGGGTTTAGGTCATGTGTTTGACCCCCCCATAGTTAGGCTGTCCCTTGAGCCGTTGTAATTTTGTATCTGTAAAGAATATACAGTTCTAACAGTATAAATGAACAAATCAGTTTACCTCGATCATCCATGTTTTCCTTCATTCCTACGAAAGCTTTGTAGGGGACGTTAGCAAATTTCTAGGCTATGTCATTTGTGTATCTGTTGGGATTCGCTTTGCGGGGTCCCAAAGATTAGAGGGATTGCTTGTGGTTCGCGAGGGCGAAATCATCAAGGACCTCAATGTGAAGGCTGGTTTCTAGCATGGGGACCTGTTTGGGGTTCGCTTCGCGTGGCCCCAAAGATCAGTTGAGGGATTGTGGTTTTTGTGGGCGAAACCATCAAAAACCTTTGCGAAGCTATTTCAAGCTTGGGGATCTGTTGGGATTCGCTTCGCGGGGTCGCAAAGATCTGTTTCACAAGGTTCGCGTTGGCGATGCCCTTGGGTAGTGTACGCTTGTTTGCGTGTATGAGGGACCTGACAAGGTCTGATGCAGTGACCTTTATAGGTTAGGCTTTTAGCCGTTCTGACCGGTCGGGTGTAGAAGGCGTTTGGGCGATTGTCGATGAGATTACTCTACAATAGTGTTAAGACGTGGAGAAGCATTTCACTCATTCAAGCCATGAGGTTACCATGATTTACACATAGTATCGACGAAGGTCGTCTGCATGGAAGTTACGAGGGAGTGGTTTCCCATCTTGGTCCTGCAACTCATAGACGCCCGGCTGGACTTGCTTGTGGATGATGTATGGACCATCCCAGTTGGGTCGCAGGACACCCTGTTTGGGGTCGCGAGCAGTGAGGACGGATCTGAGTAGCGCGGGGCTGCCTGGCTTGAGTGCCTTGGGTTTGACATTGGCGACATGTTGCAAGTTGAGATGCTGTTTGAGAGCGAACAGGCGAAGGCGTGCCCCTTCGCGCAGTTCCTCGAGCAGGTCCAGTTTGGCGTGAAGTCCTCGAGTGTTGGCCTCATCATTGAAGTTGATCATCCTTATTGTTGGGAAGTCTGCCTCAATGGGAAGGAGTGCATCAGGCACTAGGGAGAACGGTATCTCGCCTGTTGGCATTCTTGTTGTTGTCCTATAATCCCATAGAACGCTTGGGAGCTCATCCACCCATCGTCCCTTTGCGCCAGTCAGGCGCTTCTTGAGTCCCTCTTTGATTGTGCGGTTGGTGACCTCAACTTGGCCGTTGGACTGGGGGTGTGCCACCGGAGCATACAGCATGCGAATCTTGTTGTCTTCGGTCCATTGCTGCACACTGTGGCTAGCGAACTGTCTCCCGTTGTCTGTGAGGATGGCGCGTGGGCTGCCATATCGACAGACAATGTTTTTCCACAGGAACTTGATGATTTTGGAGGATGTTATCTTCACCAAGGGTTCGACTTCAATCCACTTTGTGAAATAATCCACGGCGACAACACAGAACCGGTATTGTCCCGTCGCCTTTGCCATTGGTCCGATGAGGTCGAGACCCCAAAGGGTGAAGGGTACGGGGTTTGTGAGTGCTAGAGATTCCGTGGATGGAAGTCATTGGATGCGCGAGTTGATCTGGCATTGATGACACATTTTGACATGTGAGGATGCGTCTTTCTTCAAGGTAGGCGAGTAGTATCCCTGGCGGAGGGCTTTGTGTGCAAGTGCCTCCGCCGCAATGTGGACACCACAGCTGCCCTGGTGGATGGTCTCCAATACATTGAGTCCCTACTTGGCGGTGAGACAACGTTGGAGGGGCGAGGAGAATCCACGATGCCACAACAGCCCGTTTACGAGGACGAATCTTGTCACTCGAGTGCGGGTGCGTGGATCTGTGCAGGTCCCCTTGAGTTGGGCGATGATGGGGATTCGCCAGTCATCCGAATCTTCTGCTTCGAGTGAGTCAATGTCTACAGCTCCGTCGATGGACGGTCGAGCCAGAGTCTCCAATGTGGAAGGTGTCTTCCCCTTGGAGAGCATATCCGCAATGGTGTTCTCAGAACAAGGGACATGGATGAAGACTGCCTCTTCGAAGTTCGCTCGCAGTGCGTTGACAAGTTTGAGGTACTTGATCAGAGTGGCGTCTTTGCACTCTGAGCACCCCTGTACTTGGTGTATCACCAGTTGGGAATCGCTATGAATGTGTATTCGGTGAATACCCACTTTGATGGCCAACTTGAGGCCCGCGATGAGGGCTTCATATTCTGCAACATTATTAGTCACATGGAATTGAAAGGATACACGGAGAGTGCTTTTCATACCTAGGGGTCCACGCAACTAGACGCCTCCTGCTGGAGATGCTGCTTTAGATGCGCCATCAACGTATATTTCCCATTCTGGGGGTTGAGGTTCGAGCGCTGGTACTTGTCCTGAGGCACCCAACACTCAGGTACTGAGAATTCCGCCAGGAAGTCTGCAAGGGCCTGACCTTTTATTGCCTTGCGGGGTTCATAGTTGATGTTGTACCTGCTCAGTTCGATTCAACATTTTTACGAGGCGGCCTGAGTGCCCCGGTCTTTGAAGGATCTCCTTGATTGGGAGGTCCGTTCGCACGGTGATTGTGTGTCCTTGAAAGTAGGGCTTGAACTTCCTTGCTGCATAGACTAATGACAAGATAGCTTTTTGTAAAGGAGGATACCTTGTCTCTGCTGATTGTAAGGTGTGGCTAGTGTAGTAGACCGGCCACTGCTTGTCACCTTCCTCCTTGATGAGAACTGACGCCACACTATTACTCGTTGTGGAGAGATACAAGACAAGGTCATCGCCAGGCCTAGGGCACTTGAGGATGGGCAGCTCCTACAAGTGCTGCTTGATGGTGTCGTATGCCGCCTGACAGTCCTCCGTTCACTTGCAAGCTTTCTTATTCCGGATTTGGTTGAAGAAAGGCTTGCAACGGTCGCTGAGCTTTGATATAATTCGCCCCAGGGCGACTAACCTTCATGTTAGTTGCTGGACGTCTTTTAGGCCTCTTGCGATGTGAAGGCTGGCGATGGCCTCTATATTTTTGGGATTGACGCGAATCCCTCCTCTCGAGACTTGATAACCAAGAAATTTCCCTTCGTCAATGCCAAAGATGCACTTCTTTGGGTTCAGGCGAATGTTGTATGCGCGGAAGTTGGCGAAGGTCTCTTCTAGGTCCTCCAGGTGTTTGGCGGTGGCTTTGCTCTTCACCATTATGTCGTCAACATATGCCTCAAGAGTTCTCCCAATTTGATCTGCGAACACCCTGTTCACCAACCTTTGAAAAGTCGCCCCTGCATTCCTCAAGCCAAAAGGCATGCGAATGTAGTGGTAGACCGCTTCGCCGGTTGTGAAGGCAGTCTTCATGGCATCTTCAGGATCCATGAAGATTTGATGGTAGCCACTGTACGCATCAAGGAAAGAAAGTATTGGGTATCGCACAGTTGAGTCCACCAGTTGGTCTATGGGAGGTAAGGGGTATGGATCTCTAGGGCAGGCCCTGTTGACCCCCTTGTAGTCCACACACAAGCACCATTCTCCATTTTCCTTGTCAGCAAGCACAATGTTAGCGACCCACTCAGAGTAGTGAACTTCCTTAATTATATTAGCTTCAAGCAACTTTTGCACCTCAGTGCGTACAAACTCTTTTCGGTCTAGGGCCATGCTCTTTGTTTTCTGCCTAACTGGCTTAAAGCCAGGGAGTACATTGAGTTTGTGGGAGATAACAGAAGGATCTACGTCTGGGAGGTCAGCCAGGCTCCATGCGAAGACGTCAATGTTGGCCTGGAGAAGGTGAATGAGGGCTTCCTTATCTTTCTCTGGGAGGTCCTTCCCAATGCGGAACTTCTTCCCTGGAGATATCTCGACCTCCTCAAAATCACCAGATAGGTCCTGCAGGGCCACTTCGCTCTCTGGCACAGGCTCCTCAGCTGGTTTCTTCCTCTTTGGCTCCATGCATTGAGGCAGCTGAGAGGGGCCAGCGAGCACGCTGACATAGTTGCCCCTCGCCACATTCTAGTTGACATAGACGTAGTCATCTCCAGTAGAGGTGCGGAACACCAGTGTTAGGGTGCGCACGTCACAGCGAATGTGGAACTCGGTTTGTGTGGCGCGCCCAACAATGGCATTGTAGGGTGAGGGGATGTCAAGGACAATGAAGTCCACGAAGCTGGAGTGGCAGACTTGTCTGTTATCCTTGGTGGCACCAACCATCATAAACGGGAGTGTGATGGCCCCCAAGGTTGGGATCTCTTCCCTTTCGATTCCAAAGGTTGTTCCCTTCACCGGCTTGATTTGGGACATGGGTACCTTCGCCTCAACAAGTGTGTGCTTGTAAATGACGTTGGCATTAGCCCCTGTATCCATGTAGATCCGGCCAATGTCCCATCCGACGTTGTGAGCTGTGATGATGAGTGGGTCTGAGTGAGGGATCGCTAAAGAAGTCCCATCGCGGCGGTGGATGAGATGGCTGGCTGTATGGTCCAACTTATAGATCTGCCTCATATAACGACGCCTCGCAGCTGCGCCCTCGCACTGAGTGATCATATTGATGTGACCCCTGGCAGGTGGGATCTGATCAGTTCCCACAGGGGCTCTATTCTGTCTGTGGTGATCCCGACCGCAATCCTCCCGACCGCCTTCGCGCTTGTACCCCCTGGGGTAACCTATTCGCTGGGAGGGGTTGCGAACAAGGAACTCAGTGAGTTTTCCTTGAGCTATCATTTTCGCCAGCATGCGCTTGAGGTCCAAGCATTCCTCAGTGTCGTGGCCCTTGTTGCGATAGTAGCGGCAGTACTTGTTGTTTGGCCTCGCGACACCCTTGGGTAGTGGGCGAGGCAATTTGGTGATTTCTCTACTTTGCTCCAGGGCATGGAGGATGTTTATGCAGGAGTCTCTGATTGGGGGAAGGGTTGGATATGCTCTGCCCCTGTTGCCCTGTGGAGGTGGTTGCCTCCGTTGTCCATGGCTCCTGGACTCTGGCATGCGCGAGGGTTGCCCCCTCGCGTCAGTGGTTGAGCTTTTGAGGTAGGGCCTGGTGATCTCCTCAGTGTGCATGAACCTAGTTGCCCTGTCTAGGAACTGCTCCATGTTGCGAGGAGGGTTGGTGTGCACGTCGATGAAGATTAGGGAGTCCCACTGGAGACCCTGTATGGCCGTCAGGAGACGAGTCTCCTCACCCAGGTTTGGAACCTGGATGGATTCTCCTTGGAAGCGTTGGATGTAGTCCCTGCCTCTGTCGCACCTTAAGCAGGTACCCTGCAGTTTTTGGTGTAGGCTTGGAGACGACAAAGTGGTTAGAGAAAACACGGGAGAGTTCCTTAAAGGAGTCGAATTGCTTACTGCGGAGGGTGGTGTACCAATTGGCGGCGGCTCCAGTGAGAGTAGAGCTGAAAGCCCTACAGTGGGTGCTGTCATCAGCTCTAGCGATCGTCATCGCAGAGATGTAGCGTTGGAGGTGGATGTCGGGGTTTGAGAGACCGTCGTATGAGTCCAGCTTGGGCTGGCAAAATTGCTCTGACAGTGGTGCTTCTAGGATTCTCTGGGTGAAAGGCTGGGTCCAGAGGTGGTCCAGTCCCAGGCTGGTGGAGTAGGGAGTGTTTGCCCTTGCCTCCCTTTTCCCTATTTGCTCCAGGTGCCTGGCGATGGCGGCAAGTGCGGCGGAGTGAGCCGGATCAGGATGGGCTTCCTGCTCCATGTTCCTGATGATTGTTTGGAAACCTCCTGCGGCCAGGGCGCCGCGCAGATTTTGGACGACTACCTCAGTGATCTCCGCGAGGATCGTGGGGTCGAGACCGGCCACCACAGAGTTCTAGATGATGACATTGTGCAGTCTCTACCACACCGGCTGACCGGTTGTGATTTGTCGAGAGGGTAGCAAGCCCAGATCTCACTGCGACATCTGCCCCTGCCGCGTGGATGACTTCCCTGGAGGTAGGGGAATTGCGGTCTCCATGGGATGAGCTTTCCCCGGTTGAGTGGACTGATGCTCCATGGTTTGCAGCGGCGGTGGGTGGATTTCTCCTCCCACGACCATTCTGCCGGCTTGCGCTCCTCGTGGTAGGCATGGCTTCTGTTCTTCGGTGGTTTCTTCATGGGATTGTTGATGCTTCCCACAGACGACGCCAATCTGATAGCCTGGTTCCTTGACGGGACTGGGCTTCCAGATACTCGGATGGTGAGGAAATGACCAGAACGACGGTGTTGAGCTCCGGAGTAATCTACAGAATGTAAAATGGAATACTCAGGAGCAGAAAGAGGAGTGGAGGTGTGTAGATAGGGTGTACCTTTCCGAAACTGTCCTTTTATAGGAGGCGTTGAGGTAGCGGTTGTCCCATGATCGGGAGTAGTGGAGTGTTTCCCTACGTTCCAGAGTAGTGGAAGACTGGAGGCGTGACTGAGAACGTGGGTAGGTCGTGGGGATGACCGTTCCCAGCTTCCTCTCCTTGGTCTGTGATGTTGCTAAGTGTTGGATGACGAAGACCAGGAGATGCGAAGACCTTGTCTGGCGAAGCCAGGAGATGCGAACCCGCGAGGTCCTGGTGAAGCCAGCAGGCGCGAAGCTCCCCTGATAACGCCTTCGCGCGATGCGGTGGCATCACAGTGTGTTTTGTTGGTTGCTGTTGATGATGACGCAAGGGGCGAGACGCGAGGGGCATTTGCTTGGGTAGTGTAACATGCTGCATGTTTCACTCACCGCCAGGTTCCTTACTTCCACCATCATGACAGTTTTTCTCATCCTGCAGGCGCCATGGCTGACTCCTTTGCCCGCCTTCAGGTCATGGCGTGGTTTCTATACATCGGATGCGAAGGTTTTGGTCGTCGAGGGTTTTGGTCCCCCTGGATCGTGGTGCTTCCCTCTCTAGCCTCCACTAATTGTTGTTCTCTGGGGAGCTCATTTTTTGGTAGGGTTATTTTGGTTCCCCCGTGGCATGTTGTTCTCACATTTTAGCTTGCTGGTTCCTTTTGTGTTACCGTGAAGGGGAGAAGGGGCAATCGTTTGACAGGCGCTTCGACTCCACTGGTTCGGTCTCCTGGGCCATTCCATTGTTTTTTCAAGAACATATATGGCTGAGTGTCGACTCACCCTGCCTAGGGACATGAAGATGGAATCGAGGCGATGGCCAGGCTATGGGTCTGCCTAATCGATTCCAGCTGGTATCATTTTTGCCCTTTATTTAGTTTCTACTTTATTATTGTTATGGTCCTTTTGGTTCGTTTGTTGTTGTTCTTGTTCTCGAGCTCTGTGGTTCGAGCTTGTTAGGTTTTTAGTAAGTTTCTTAGGTAGTAATCACCTAAGTGTGTTTGTGGTGGTTACCGTCCTTGCTAAGGTTGACTCTCACATTTGCCCACTATGGTGCGTCAGTACCGTATAGGGGTATCGAGAACGAAATTCAGGATCATTTTTCCGCTATAGTGGTCATGACCATTGTCATGAGTATACATAGCCTTCAGAGGCCAGTTCGGCTGAGCCTGAGCTTACTTTTGTTTTTGAACAATTTTTTTTATTATTAATAAAGTAAGAAAAGTGTTACACCTAAATATTACAACATGCCTCTATGCTTCTTAAGAAGAAAAAAGTTGTCATTGCCTCCTAAATAACACCTCCACATCTAGACTTGCATTGAAACCAGGACCTCCGAATGCAAAGTTCAAGACCAGAAAAAGTAACCAGACGCCTCCACACTGCCATCGAGCCTCCGCAACCTCCTTCAGACTCGCCTCACCTTTGGAGCCTGCAGCTGCTACCGATCTCACCTTCGCATCTCCACCACCACGCCTTTTCTCCAACGTCAACATAATCGTCTTGTCTCCACTAGCCTGTAGCCAACGAGGCCCAATGACTCCTCACCTTATCTTATCAATCACTTATGCCTCCTAGCCTCTCCACCTTAGATCTTACAAACACACCACAACATAAGTTGCCATCACACCAATGACCCCAACAACTCCTCGGATCCATGCCTCGAAGAGATAAAAAAGCCCAAATCGAAACTCAATGTTCATTGAGCTCCTTAGCCCAAAAGCGTTCCCCGGCAACCATGAATCACCCATTTGTAGCATGCCCGAGTCTGGAGTCTCTTCCTTTCATCCCGATTTGATTCTGTACACATACCCAATTTCAGATCTGATGAACAACTCCGCCAAATAACAGGACAAACGTCCAGACCTGAGCCAAGGCCTCTGCACCGGACGGCAAGACCGGAAAAGTCCCCCCTTCATCAACACACAAAAATATCACAAAAAATTTGATCAGAAGTGGTTGTTCTTGCTCCATCGACCCCAAAACCGAGAACTTCACCTCTACATTGCACCAACACGTTCGACAGCCTTTCGTCACGAGTCAACGCTTCCATCAGTACCTCCGGCCCTCCAGAATCCCACCAGTGTCCTCAGCTTCGCCAGACGTCACCGGAAAAAGAAGAAAGAGCCACTGACCCGCCACCGAGGTTTCAAACCCGACCCGACAGGCCTCCATGCCTGCCACATAAGCTTTCCACCGAAGCTAGTATTGTCTCCTCGCCGTCCCCTGCTGATCTCCGAAACTCCCAACTACAGAATCGCCTCCGCCAACCAAATCTAACATGGAGCTAGATCTGAAAAGTAGGAAAGAAGAACGAAAACGATCGGGAAGGAAAGAAAAATGAAGAAACAATGAAATTAAAGAAAAGGAAAGGATACAGCCACAAAAAGAAGATCGGGAGCAGTCTTAAAACTGAAACGGATAGGAAAGTTGGCCGGAATCTGGCCGAAGCCGAATCCGGCCACCAGATGAGATCAGAAGTTTAAGGTTTATGCAGAGAGAGAGAACCGATGAAAATGGGTTAGGCTAACTGTGTGTTCGAGCTTACTTGGTTTAGTGTCCTATTATAACACTTCTTATGTGTTAAGTTCCCTGTTACAGGGCCGGTTTAGTGATACCTCTTCTAGGTACTTAGTTTTGTCGCTCTTGACTTATTGTGTAAGGAGTTCTCTCTAATGAAATGAATCTTTATTTTCTAACAAAAAAATAAATGCTAAGTTAAAATTAGGGCTTAAATACAGACTAGTGCCCTGAACTATGACAAAGTGGGCAATTAAGGGTTTGAATAAAAAACAGTCCAAATAAGGGCATGAACTTTGATAGTAATGTAAATAAGGGCCCCGACTAAGTTGCCTCGTCACGTGCGGTCACGAGATTGGACGGATGTTTACGTTTTTAACTGAAAAGTGGGAGCGTGGTTCTGATCTGAGGGCTAGACTGTCAGTTTCGAAAGTTTTGTCCACCATATGAAATCCCAATTAGTTTGGTGTTCTGGTAGTTAACAGGGATTGATCCCTAATTAACTTCATTGATCTCACCTCATAAAATCAAAATCAAAATCACCGGAATCATCCTAGCTCAATTTCTTCACCTAGCTTCCCCAGCTAGCTAAACAACATCAATGGCCGCCGTCGTGTCCACCATGTCCATTGTCAATGCCAAGTGCCTAGCCCCCAAAGCATTCAACCCCAAGAAGCAAACTTCCAAGCCCATCTCCTTGCTCTACTTGCAGAACCTCCCCAAGGGCCTCACCGTCTCGAAATCACCCGATCTCACCATTCCTGCCATCGCCAAAGTCGTATTCTCCACCCTGAGCGCGTGCGATCCTGCCTCGGCAGCACTGCAGATCGCCGAGATCGCAGAGGGGGATAACAGTGGACCGACCCTGCTGCTGCCATCATCGCGGCCATTGCCTGGGTTCTCTTCAACATCCTGCAACCGGATCTCAACCAGCTCAACAGAATGCGGAGCTCCAAGACCATGGTCATCGGTCTCAGCCTTAGCGGGTTGGCCGCGTCGGGATTCATAGCGACGCCTGATGCATTGGTGGCGGCTGGTAAGATAGTGGTGATCGCGACGGCAGCGAGCAACAACAGAGTGCAACTGCTACTTATCGTGGTGGCACCGGCGTTTCTGTGGGTGTCCGAACAACATTTTGAAACCGGCTATGAACCAGATCAACCGCATAAGGAAAGTTGCCCTCTCCGACATCGTCACCGTTAATTAGGGAACTACCAGAACACCAAACTAATTGGGAATTTCCTATAGTGCACAGAACTTTCAAAATTGACAGTCTAGCCCTCCATATCAGCACCGTTAACTACGCTCCCACTTTTCAGTTAAACACGTAAGCATCCATCGAATCTCGTGACCGCACGTGACGAGACAACTGAGTCGGGGCCCTTATTTACACCGCTATCATAGTTCAGGCCCTTATTTGCAATATTTGTTCTGTTAAGGCCCTTAATTGCCCATTTTTCATAGTTCAGAGTAGGGGTGTGAAATGAATCGAGCCGAGCCGAGCCTCACGAGCCTCGAGCTCGAACCGAGCTTGAGCTTGAGACGTTCGGCTCGGTTGAGTTCGTGAGCCTTAACGAGTCAACCAAAAATTACGATTCTACCCTTTCCATATAAATCTCAAAACAACGAACCCTACCCCAAAAACCCCCCAATTCTAATTGAAACCTGCTCCACTCTCTATAATCGCAAATCTCATCACCATCGACGCGAATCGCGATCCATAGCCTCTCCCTTCCACCTTCATCCCTCCACCTTCGTCCAAATCTGGCCTCTGCCTACTTCCCTCCACTTCGCGACGTCAGCCTAAGCTTTAGACATACTGTTGTGACGTGTGTCAGACAATCAAAACCTTACACACCCGCAAGTGTACGGGTCGAGTGTAGCACTCGATGAGTGAGGGTCGAATCCACAGGGACTAGATGCGCGAAATGCTAAATAGCAAGATTGCACTACTTTACCTACCTAAATAATTCTAATGCATAAAAATAAATAGATAACCGCCTCGGGGAACGGGTCAAATGCTTCATGAAAGTCAAACATTTATATTTGTTGCTAGAGGAAAATGATTCAAAAATTACCGACATCTCTCGAGTCAGTTAACTACATGATGATCGAGATCGATCTCTCGTTCTGCACCAACGAGAGGGCTTTAAGTGTAAACCATAAATTCCTAAGTAGTTTGACAAACCACTCAAACTTGCTTTTTGGCCAAAACTCGGGAAGATTGCTTTCACGCTTGTTCCCGAGCACCATGTGAGCATATGCACGTGTAATCTCTAAACCGAACACACATCATTAATTAAGCAAGAAACAAGCTCCTAGAAACAGATACACATCAATAACAACGATGAGAAATGATCGATAAATATGGAGAGGATTCGAACGACGGTTCCGACTTTCTCAAGTCATGGAACTTGTTCTTCTTTCTCGACCAAGAACAATCTCTTGTCTTGCACCAAGATGAAGACCATTATGAATAAACCCTATTCTCCTAAGTAACCCCTTCAAATCCCTTGACCGAAGCGGGAAACTCGTGCTCAAATTGTGGCCTACGTTCAACGAGTATCACTCGAGTACTCGTCGAACACCAAATAAACACAAGCATGCGGTACCATAAGTCATGTAAATGTTAAATTTAATCTACTGATTGAGCAACCACGCATCATCAATTTCTCATATGTAGAAAGTCCGAAACAAATTAATTCACAAAGACCCGAACCCGAAGCGGTCCGGGTTCTACACTAACCCAACCAAGAATTCGAGCAATTAATCAAAAATTAACAATAATTAAGCAAGTAATAGTAGAGAATAACTAAATTAAACTAACAATTATCAGAAATTAAAGTTTAGAAACAGCAAAATCCGAAACGAGAAAAACTAGTCAGAGAATGGGCGAAGAAGATGCATCGGAGCGTGGGGCTGTTCTCCGGTGGTCTTGGGCGTGCTGGTGGAGCTCCGGCGACGGCTGGGTGTGACCGTGGTGGCTGCTGGCGAAGAAATGTCGACTGTTGGGGGAGGAAAGGGCGGCAGCTTGGATTTCTCGTGAAATCCGGCTGCTACCGCTGCGGTGGAGTTCGACGTGCGGTGGAGGTGGTCGAAGGACGGAGAGACACGGTGGTGGAGCTTCGACGAGGTCGATGGAGTGGATGGCTGCGATCTGCCCTTCTCTGCATCTCACGTACGCGAGAAGAAGAAGAAGAAATGATCCCTAGAAATAGACTGAACCCTATCTGTCCCCTCTAGCTTACTATCTTTGCCAAAATGACCCTATTTGTCTGTTTCTTGTACAACTAGACCTTTTAGCTTTTCCCTTTTTTTCATTCTAATCCAAAAGCTTCAACAGTTGTTACATTTTAGTCACTTTAGCTCTAGAATTTGCCATATGGAGTTCCTACATGATTTAACACATAAAAAGTATAAATACAAGCATCTTAGAAAATAATTAAGCACAAATGGTGGGGTAAATAATAAATAAAATATGCTTTCATCACACCCCCAACTTAGATCATTGCTAGTCCCGAGCAATGCAACCTTCCAATCATGTAGGCAAATGCTTACTCAATTACTTTGTATTTTAAGGTAAAATTAATCAAGTTTGCTTGCATGGAAAAAAAATCAAGTACAAAGAAGTAATACGTCTTAAGTCTTAATGTTGAGGTAAAGGATCACTCCCTTAGTGTTTGCACTCAAATATTTCAAGAGATAAGGGATATGTAGTGTGTGATGTGGTCTCAATTAAACACTTTCGACCATAGGCTTGTAAGATAACCTAAAGTTTCCCCACTAAAAATCCCCTAAGGGAGTTGTATGCAAAATTAGTGATAATGGTCTTAACTTTGGTTGTAATGTGGCTCAGCTAGGTGAGACATGGATTTCGGTTGAAGGTCGTTTCAATGGTGGGACTAAGTGGAACAAATTAAGGATACGCAAGTCACGGGCAATTAAACATGTATCAATTAAGCACATCATCCAATACGTGACTCAATCTAAACGGGAAATGTTCCAAATATCCGAATAAAACCAATACCAAAAGTCCCTCAAATGGACTTTGCACTAATTCTTGATCTTGCAAATAAAGTACAAGATCTTGCAAATAAAGTACAAGTGCATCCTCTATTCTATTTACTCGCACAATTTTTTCTTTTGGTTTTTTTCCTTTTCAATTTTTTTCTCTCTTTTTTTCGTTCATTTTTTTTCATTGTAGGCATTTTGTAGGATCTTGCTTTGTCACTTTCTTGAAAGATACACAACACAACCAATAATCAAGAATAGTAACCAAATATTGCTTTAAACAATGAATTTGTCACACTAACATCAACACTTTACTTTTAAACACATAACCAAAACATGAAAATGCTCCCCAACTTTCTTTTCAAAGTAACTCTCATACATAAATATCTCCAACTCTTCAAAAGCCCACCAAGAAATTATGCTCTACTCATTACATGGACAAGAAGAGGATGGAAGCACATATAAGTTCATAATGAGGGTTAAGAAAGAAAATAAAGCTACTCAGGCACAACGGGGTTCATCTAATGAAAATATTGTCTCGGGTTGGCTATTTGGTAAAGTGTCGCCACCTAATTTGCCATCACCATCAAAAGTTCACATACAACATATGTGGGCTCGCAATGGTAAACATGCAAGATTTAACTCAAGTGGAAAATGAGACACTCTTATGAAGAATCACACATATACGAAAATAGGAAGAATTGGCTCAAATCCTCACAAGCACTAGCACGAGCAAAAGTACCTGTAAAACAAATATAGGAGCAATAACCGAGAATCAAAACAGAAGTGCAAGAAAATAAACTAGTTAAAACTACAATAGCATTCACACAAAACTAGTCCCCGGCAACGGTGCCATTTTACTGTGACGTGTGTCAGACAAACAAAATCTTACACACCCGCAAGTGTACGGGATGAGTGTAGCACATGATGAGAAAGGGTCGAATCCACATGGACTAGATGTGCGAAATGCTAAATAGTACGATTGCACTACTTTACCTACCTAAATAATTCTAATGCATAAAAATAAATAGATAACCACCTCGGGGAACGGGTCAAATGCTTCATGAAAGTCAAATATGCATGATTTATATTTGTTGCTAGAGGAAAAAGATTCAAAAATTATCGAAATCTCTCGAGTCAGTTATCTACATGATGATCGAGATCGATCTCTCTTTCTGCACCAACGAGAAGGCTTTAAGTGCAAACCATAAATTCTTAAGTGGTTTGACAAACCACTCAAACATGCTTTTTGGCTAAAACTCGGGAAGATCGCTTTCGCGCTTGTTCCCGAGCGCCATGTGAGCATGTGCACGTGTAATCTCTAAACCGAACACACACCATTAATTAAGCAAGAAACAAGCTCCTAAAAACAGATACACATCAATAACAACGATGAGAAATGATCGATAAATATGGAGAGGATTCGAATGACGGTTCCGACTTTCTCAAGTCATGGAACTTGTTCTTCTTTCTCGACCAAGAACAATCTCTTGTCTTGCACCAAGATGAAGACCATTATGAATAAACCCTATTCTCCTAAGTAACCCCTCCAAATCTCTTGACCGAAGCAGGAAACTCGTGCTCAAATTGTGGCCTACGTTCAATGAGTATCTCTCGAGTACTCGTCGAACACCAAATAAACACAAGCATGCGGTACCATAAATCATGTAAATGTCAAATTTAATCTACTAATTGAGCAACCACGCATCATCAATTTCTCATACGTAGCAAGTCTCACGAAAAATCACGCGAGAAGAAGAAGACGAAATGAGCCCTAGAAATGGGTTGAACCCAAACTTTCCCCTTCAGCTTACTATCTTTTGCCAAAATGACCCCATCTATCTGTTTCTTGTACAACTAGGCCATTTGGCTTTTCCCTTTTTTTCATTTTAATCAAAAAGCTTCAACAGTTGCTACATTTTAGTCACTTTAGCTCTAGAATTTTCCATATGGAGTTTCTACATGATTTAACACATAAAAAGTATAAATACAAGCATCTTAGAAAATAATTAAGCACAAATAGTGGGGTAAATAATATATAAAATATGCTTTCATCATGTTGGAAAATTGACGTAGGGGGCTTAAAGCAATAATTTGGGTTTGTAGTGGCACCATGCAATTGGTCACATCTTTTATGAATTGAATGTTCTGAGTGTGAGGTGAGTGTTCATACATATATACATATGTAGTTGCATAGCTCTTTGTGAGTGTAGTTATAACTTATAACCTTTATGCGTGTTGTGGGGATTTCAGTTGTTGTTCATTCTACTATATGCCATATTCTAGGGGTCTTAGAAGAATGCAATGCATAATAGACTCAATTCCTGCCACAACTATTGAACCAGGAGGGATAGCCCTGACGCAGAGTGAGCTCGGTTTTCGTAACATTAGTTTGCCTCACTCGAAGTACTCAACTCGAAGGAAAGAGTTACCTTCTAGTACTTGTCCAAAACAACAAGATGCTCTGGTGTTGAGAATTAATAATAAATATTGTATGTTTATATCCTTTTTTGCTTCTGAACATGTCCAGGTAAGGAATTTGTGTTGATCTGATTCAGCAAAGAAAGTTTATTGAACATGGAAGAATAATTCGAGCCTCACAATCTCGTCTCGAGCCTAATCGAGTCGAGCCTCTCTAGCTCATCCAGCAACCAATTGAGCCTCATGAGCTTTCGAACCGAGCCCGAGCTTTTCACGAGCCGAGCTCGAGCTCGATTTTAGGTTCGGATAGAATTCGAGCCGAGCTCGAGCCGAGCCTAAATCTCACAAGCTCGAGCTTGAGCTTGCCAGGCTCGGGCTTGGGCTCGGTTGGCTCGTTCTCAACCCTAGTTCAGGGTTATATGTATTTAAGCCTACAAACTAGTGACTAAAATGTTAAGTTTTAAACTATAAAGGGTGGTAGGAATGAAACTCATGCAAACTCTAGTAACCTAAGTAGCATAAGGGATAAAGAATAGGGAAAAAAGGCAAAAGCTGTAATTTTACCAAAACGTTAATGAATCAGGCTTCAGACTTCTTCAACGTGACGGTGGTAATTATAGATTTTATTACTTGAACTCCAACTTTAGAAAGGAATGATATTTCTAAATTCTAAATTTATCAGGAAAGTTAGTTTCCACCTAAATCGAGTGAATCTAACTTTTCCAAGTTCAACACTTGACTACTCTCGCGACTCATCAAGGAGTCATGTTAATCATCACCTAGGTGATATTTTCACCTAGTAGCCCAATGGTCTAGTTAGTAGTAATCCGGAAGTCCAAACTCAATTAACCGGATAATTACATATATACCCCTCATTCTCAAAATGCTCTAAGTATGTGAAAATTCACCTAGGTGACAAATAACATTAGTACTCATCAAGTCACCAAGCTCCATGCGACATCAAGCTAGCCCTCCCTCCTCCCGTGCCAAACCATTTGTAGACACTAGTGTCATTGTGCTCACCCTCGATCAATCAAGTTCAGTAACCAAACCATGGGTTGATGCCAACGCTAGGTAGGGGAGATGGTTTGATAAGTGCAAATGATTTAATATATATATATATATATATATATATATATATTACATCCTCAATTTTGTATATAAACTCAAGTAACTGCTATGTTTTTATTACTCTGCACAAGGATTTTTGCAAGAACCCACTTTGGGAGTATTAGAGCGAAACTGAGTTTAAGACTAGATTTACAAGACATGAGACATTTGAGGCAGTTTGGATTAAAGAATGAGGTCAATTATCATATTGGAAAAAGGAGAAGAGTTGTGGATGCAATTATAAAAGAAGCAAAGAAGCCAGGTTAAGGCACTTCCTAGCCCTTGCTTCAATTTGTAGTGAAATTCAATGCGAGAGCACCTTAGGCAAGTGTTAGGAAATTGCCTTGGCTCCAAAGCTAAATGGTGCAATTCCAACCCGAGAGTAAAGTGAGCAATTGCCTAGCGACTGTCTTCCTTGTAGGCAACTCCCTGGTGACTGCCTCCTTGTAAGTCTATCACTTTCACTTTCGGCGACTTGGCCAAGTCCCTAGCAACCACACAACTTATTTCCATGCACAAATCAGGCCAAGAGTGGATTTCTTTCGGACCATTGATCACATTTGATGAAGCAATCTCCACCGTTGATATTTTTTACCCTATCTTATAAAAGGTGTCATTCTCACAATTAGAGGGGGATGGAGAGGGCACACACGCAAGCAACAAGGAGGAGGGTAGGTTTTGCACAAGTTGGAGATTTTGGGGAGAAGTTCTTCAACGTTCTTCATCCCGTTTCATTTTTTTATTGTTCATTACCATTAATCATGTTTAGTGGCTCATTTCTTCATTAGTTTCTAGATTTGATTGTGAAACTTGAATTTAGAGTTTGATATTTTAGTTCTATCGATTACTATTCTATAATACTTTTTAATACTCAGATAGTTCATGTATTATTCACTTGATCATAGAATATTTGTGGTATGCTTCACTTAGGAATAATGAGGTATTACTAGACCACAGAGTAATTAGGCTAGGATAATGTCTAAAATGGAAGTTCAGAATGACCTAGGATGAAGATAGATCGCTTAAACAATTGGGATGACGCAAAAGTGTGTTCTAATCACGATGTACCTTATATACACCATATCCGGATGCATGGCGATGCCGACGCATGGCGATGCCGGTTGGACCGGGGAAGATCTAGCCATGGTCGGGGAAGATCTAGCCATGGTCCGTGACATGTTATATCCCACATGGAAGGTTTAAAGGGGGATTATGGTGTATATAAGGTACATCACCCTCCTTCCCTTCAAGAGGCCTTTTAACGGATGTTGGATTGAGGGGGAAAAGGTTGGGCCGTAACCCCAAGACCATCCATTCCGTTAGAAACAAAACCGTGAGGGGGAAAAGGCTGGGCCGTAACCCCAAAGCGGACAATATCTTGGCACTGCATACGGTCTGTGATAATTGGTATCGAGCCTGTAGTACAGTGCACATGTGCCGCCGAGACGCCGGCTCCTGGGGTGGATGAGTCCGGATGCATGGCGATGCCGACGCATGGCGATGCCGGTTGGACCGGGGAAGATCTAGCCATGGTCGGGGAAGATCTAGCCATGGTCCGTGACATGTTATATCCCACATGGAAGGTTTAAAGGGGGATTATGGTGTATATAATGTACATCACCCTCCTTCCCTTCAAGAGGCCTTTTAACGGATGTTGGATTGAGGGGGAAAAGGCTGGGCCATAACCCCAAGACCATCCATTCCGTTAGAAACAAAACCGTGAGGGGGAAAAGGCTGGGCCGTAACCCCAAAGCGGACAATATCTTGGCACTGTACACGGTCTGTGACATTACAAGTTGAGAGTAGTAGTTATAGGTAATTCTAAAGTATCAAACCTATGGTCAAGTAGATCAACAACTCTAGGAGGTAGCTTTAGTAACTAATTTTTCTCATCACTTGCAACTTAGTTTTGTTAATTAATTCTCATCCAAAATCAATAAACCATTCTCTTTTATATTCATAACTCATACACATTGGTTAAGAAACACAAGTCTCTGTGGATTCGACCTCGTATTCACCGGTTACTACTTGTTGGTAACTGTAAACTTGCGGTGTCCTGATTAATGGTGGTCTTGGTGGAACCGACGACAACAACCTTAAACCTCAAGAGCACCTAGTTGTGATGGATAGGGAAGATCCGTTGAGGGTAGACTAAAAGGGAGCAGCTGCCAGTTGCGCATCGAGGGCTATCGTGAAATGGGTTGTATTGATACCTTAGATATCTCATTCCCATCAAAATTAGATTCTCATGTAACTTCTACAACCTATACCAAACGAGCCCTTAAGGTCTCACCTAGTATGCATTTTCTTCTAAACCTTAACTTTCATTATTTTAGGTTTGGAAACTGGGTAAACACAAACAATATAATTTTCACCGTGACAATTCCATGGCTTTCTCTTCTATCGATATCAAACCAAATAATTACATGCATAAAATCTTTCTCCGTTTTCTGGCGGTTTCGGGCAGAGCTGGGGGTACCGGCGCGTTGCGGGAGGCTTGACAGTGAGGATGGAAGGTCTGGTTTGGGACGAGGATGGTCGGAACGCGAAATGGAGGTGGAGGACGTTTTTTTCGTCGGTGAGCAAAAAATGAGCCTGGGTTCCCCTTTCTCCTCTCCAATTTGCTCTATTTATAGCCAAAATGGTTGATTGACGGAAGCTTAAGCAATGATGATGGAGTCTGAAGTTGGCTTTGATGGATGGGTGAGGGCAGAGGTTGCAGGTGTTCGGTGGAGGAGAAGGAGCAGCTCGTGCTCCATCTGTAATCTGTAAGTTTCCTTCTTTTTTCCTTCTTTAGTTTTCTCTCTTAAGAAGCGAAGGAACATTTCTTGCTTCTTTGTTGAAAGACTTGATCGAAATATCGAAACGAAATGAATGGCGAGAACCTTCTTACCATTCAGCGAGAGAGACTTCTCTTTCCATTTCGGAATGCGAGGAATGAGATCATTGGTTGAGATCATGAAATGAGAGGAATGGTAAGAACTCTCATACCATTTCAATAGAGAAACTGTTACGGTCACCCCAAGCGGGTTGTGACCTGGGTGACCCGGGGCTCCGGTTTTGGCCTGCGGGTCACGTTTGTGGGTGGTTAAAAGGCTCCCGAGACTTATTTGAGCTTTAATTCTGGAAATCCTTCGGGTTTTGAGGTCGTGTGGGTTCCCCGGAAGTTTTCGCCGAAAGTATTTTTCGGGGTCGGGGGTTGTCTCGGGACGTACAACGGGCTCGGTAGCGCTCTGACCTCGGAATGAGAAACCGCTTTGCATATTTGGAATCGTGGAACGCCCTGATCTTTTACTGAGTATAATTTTTGGGTGGGGACGTTCGGTCCTGGCGATGTGGGTGGTTACTCCCGAGACTTATCTCGAGCTTTAATTCTGAAATCCTTCGGGTTTTGAGGTCGTGTGGGTTCCCTGACGTTTTCGCGAATTTTAAGACGGATTTTATGGTGATATTTGGGGATTATTTGGCGTGACAGGATTTTGGTTTAGGTCGGCACGCGTGCGCGTCGGGAATTACTCGGGTTCAGCGGGCCCGGTAGGACACTCTGATTTTCCAAATGGACTTTGGAAAGAAGATTTGGGCATTTTATGATATTCTGAGGGTTGTGGTCAGTTTTGGTTACATTTGGGGTTCGTTACGTATATTTGGGGTTTAATTGCAAAGATTTGGAGAATTAGGGGGGTTAAGTTGCAATTAACCCAAAAGTATTTAATATTTTGGGCCAGGTCTGGGCTTGAGTCGGCAGCAGCAGTTTGGAGGGACACATGTCTAATTTTTATTTAAGTAGAAAAGGAAGGGATAATATAAAAAGAAAACTTATAACATAAAATGATTTAAATTCATTTTCTTCTTCTTCTTCCTTTTTCTTCTCTCATCCGCCATGATCACCTTCTTCTAAGCTCCATGTCCTTCATCCTTTCTTTGCTGAATCTTCAAGGGATTGGGTCCAAAAGATTGGTAAGCTTCCCCTCTTCTTCTCTTTCAAGTTTGGAAACAAGAAAATGTTGGAAAAGAGAGGATTTTCGAAAAATTGATTTGTTCTTGGCTATGTGCTAGAGTGATCCTCTCCCTCTCATCTTTTAGTATGTTGTTATTGGGCTTGAGGGGAGTAAGAATCTATGTTTAGATTTTGGAAGAACACCATGGATGGGGGAAACATATTTATTTGAATTATTGATGGAATTTCTAAAATGGTGTAGAGTTGTGTTCTTGAATCATGCTTTGGATATGTTGTTCCTAGCATGATTCTAAGGCATTCTATGGTTTCAATTTGGTGGAAAATTGGTTGAGTAGGAAAGTCCCAAATTGAGTGAATAGTGAATTAGGGTTTATGTTGAATTATGGTGATTTGGGTGAAATTGGTTAGTAATCAAGGTTAAGAAGTGTAATTGGTGATTAAAGAGTGCAAATGGAACTTTGTTTGGATTGAAATGGAAGTTAGGTGGGAAATTCCCTTTTTGGCCGAATTGTTAAGGAAGAGGTTTTGTTGACTTTGGTGCAATTAGTTAGTAAGCATGCTTAGGAAGTGGAATTGGTGATTAATATGATTAATTGAAAGCTTGAATGGTTTGATTTGGGAATGTGGTGAAAAATTGGTTAAGGACCGAAATGTTCAAGTGATTCTTTTTCCATGTTGTTGATGTGTTTTGGTTGAATTGGATGCTAAATTGGTATCGGGGTTGGATTTAGGTGCGGTAAGGTGTTTAAAAGCGTTGGTTTCGGACAATAAATGGAAAAGTTACCTTTATGCGGGTTTTCCAGAAAAGTGTCCGGAATGTAGGTTTAAAGGTTGGAATATGTTTGTGGGTGTTGGAATAACAAGGTTCTAGCTCGGTTCGTAAAACCGAGCTTTCTGTGGATTTCTTGCGGGAAAGTGCGGGATTGTGCGGGAGTTGGTTTCTGGGGTTTGTTTGGATGAGTTCTCTTGGTTTGTGATTGTTCACTTGATTCTGCGTTGGTGAAGTAGCGTGGGACCGGAAAAGGCAAGTTGCGACTTTTCGAGTCGGAGCCGGGATTTCCGGAAGTTGTGCTGCGAGGCGGCGTTTTTGAGGTAAGGGTTCAACTTCTCTCGTTATATATACGGGTTTAGTTGAGGCGAGTTCCCGGGTTGAGGACGGTGGTTCGGTGATCCCGGGACTGTCATATGGTAGGGTACACGTTTGTACTTGTTCTGCTTTCAAGGCCGGATGGTCTTAGAGGCCACGGGTTTATATGTTGTTCTGCGTATTCGCGCTAGGCTCGGTATTTATGTCTTTACGCTTTGATATATTATATTCTGTTTCGCATATGCATTATTATCATGTGGTTACATTCGCGGTGTCCGCACCGAGGTGCCGACATTCTGTTTGTACACGCACTGGAGTGCAGTACTTGCTCGTGTGTCCGCACCTGGAGGGTGCCGACACTTTACGTATACACGCACCAGAGTGCAGTATACCTCTGTGACCCTACGACAGTTTGGGGATCGCGACCCCACCGGCACCGTGCTTTTGCATTACATTACGTATATTCGACCTCTTTGAGAGGGCTCGTTACTGGTCGCTCGGCGGTTGGACCGCGTATGATGGATTCTGACTCATCTCTGACTTTGCATACATGCATATGTATATATATATATATATATTTGTACTTGTGTTTGTTCTGTTTTGCAGGTTCGATTCAGCAGTACTTGTTCAAACTGTATCTTACCTCAGCCCTTACTGGGTCCTTCCGAGGACTCACCCCTTATTTGTTTACCACCTTTCAGGCCGTTTGATAAGCATCCGGCGGAGTAGATTTCCGCGGTGCTGTAGTGGATTTGGGATTTTCAGCAGCAGCAGTATCGCGTGCGGAAACCTCCTGCGATAGCAGTTTTCTGATTCCGCACTAGGTACATTTAGATTTTAGTTTGATGGCTCTGTAGCTGTAGTTGCATGCATGTATTTAAATCATGAGTTGTATATGATGTGGGTTTATGGAATATAATCTGATCTTGATTGTCTTCTGAGTCGAGGGCGGAGCCCCGACTTGCCTATATTGAATTGGTATATGAGATGGATTCTGTAGTTCTGCTTGTCTTGTATGGTATTTGGAGAAAGTTATATTACTTGTATGCTTGCCATGTATGGATTTCGGTAGGTTGCATGTTAGTGTCGATTACCCTGTTTAGTGGGTAAAATGCTCTGTTGCCACGTTCTCCACCGTAGGTTCCGGTTCTCAACGTCGCGGCCAGGTCCGCCTCCGCAACCGGGCGGGGTGGCTGTGACAGAAACCTTTCTCTTCGAGCTAAGGTAAGGAACCTTCCTTACCTTTTAGCAAAAAATCTTAATAGACTTTGAAATGAGGAGAATGGAAGAACTTTCTTACCATTCACGAAGAGAAAACATCTCTCATGGGTCGAGGTTAACGAACCTTCCTAGCCTTTAGTGATTTTTTTTTGATATCCTGAAATGAGAAGAATGGTAAGAACCTTCTTACCATTATCGAAGAAAAACTTTTTGATGTGGTTGTCAGAATGCTCTGATACCAATTGATGTGATTTCGGGAGGGTATCCTGGAACACGAGGAGCAGATCTAGCCAACAAAGGAGCAACACGGGGTAGGTATGATTGATGAGGCGGAAATGTCAACAGGTTGACAGATCCGAAATGCACAAAGCAAAACGATGCGGAAGCTTGTGAAACGAACGGATATGGCCGCCAACTCCTCCTGGATCCTTGCCCAGGCAAAGATGGTGTTATGCCTTTGGCGACTCCTCCTTCTTGATACCGAAAAAGGTCCAAGATAAAGAAAGCCTTTGTTGCCAAAAATTGAGGGGGAATGATGATGGGGCCAACACCTCCTTCTTCCAATGAGAAGGCAATATTGGTCTTAGTAGACTTGTAAAGAAAACTTAACAAGAATTGAGTGGAAAAAGGTAGATAGGTTGAAAAGAGAATCACTCTCAATTTTAAGGAAAAAGGTGAAATATATTTGATGATTGAATTGTCTCTTGCAAACTAACCTAGACCTCCTTTTATAGGACAAGGAAGTTGGAATTCTAAATCCATTGACAAGTCCCTTCATCTCCATTCTTAATGATGGAAATTAAAGGAGATGTAAATATGGGAATTTAAAATAATTATTTCTAAAAATTATTCTAGGCTAGCTAATGGGTAGACCTAGCCAAAACAACTCTGAAAACTGAAATAAAATGATAAAAATTCGAGCTAGAAGATGAGGGGTGAGTTTTGGCCAAATAAATGAGAAGTAAATGATCCTCATTTAAGTGCTCTTGATGGAGGGGCTTCAAGGCTTGTAACTCCTTCTTCACCAATGGTTTCTGGATGATTTTGGATGACTCTTGAGTCCTCAAGACTGCTGAAGTTCATCCTTGATGAGAAGTGAACAGTTGGAAGCCTTTGAAGTGCATTGAATGCGCCAGCTGGTGTCTCAACAGGTTGAGACCTTCATGAACCATGCACTTGGGCCAAATTGTCATTTGGTTGAGCCCAAACCGAAATGTTGAAAATTGTTTGCACAATTTGAGAATTGGGTTGGCCCAAATTGAGGAGTGCTTGCACTTTTCCTTCATCTTTGTGGATATCTTCACTTTGCTCCTCACACTTTGCAAAACTGTGTTTCAACAGGTTGAGAGCTTCCTTAGCCTTCTTGGTTTGACTCATTGTCATAGGTCCATTAAAGGTGGAAGTGTCATAAAATCCAATGACCTCTTCTTTTGGCATGTGAGCTCTTGGATCCTCAAGGTTGCACATGGGTGCATCTAAATCACTTGTCGGTTTCGCGTCACTTTTCTCTTCCAATTAAGGTTAAGGAATCTTCCTTACCTTTGGTGAAAATATGAGTGATTGAGATTGATGGGAATTTTAATGAAATGACTAAACTTCCGAGATTAGAAATCGAGCCAAATGAGCGAAATTTCGAAAGTGAGGGGAGTTTGATGAAATTGTGGAGAAAAAGAACTTTTTGAGGTTAAGGAACCTTCCTTACCTCAAGCATTCGAGATTCGGAACTTTCTCAATACTCGACAAAAGTTGATGAATGATTGTTGATAGTTGTGATCGAATAACAAGAACTTTTCTTGTTTTTCGTGAAGGGAAGAAACCTTTCTTTCCCTTATGAAGCAAAAGAACTTTCTTTGCTTCTTTGATGGAAGACTTTGATATCTTGAGATGAATGGTGAGAACCTTCTTACCATTCAGTGTGAAAAGACTTTTCTTTCACAATTAAGGTTGAGGAACTTTCCTCATTGTTGGTGAAAAGAGATTATCACGAAGTGAGAAGAATGATAAGAACTTTCTTACCATATGGGGAGAGAAACTTTTCACTCCAGGCTTTGGCAAAGGAAATTTTCATGTCTTTGGTGAAAAGCGGAGTGATTCAGTGTGACGAAATGACTACACTTCTAAGGTGAGGCATCCCACAAAACGAGTAAATTTCTGAAATATTAGAAGAAGAGACCAGCTTTCTTCTTCCTCGCGAGAGAGTCGACACAGGCGACGCTGGTTTCACTAGAGAATGGTGAAGGTAATGAGAAAGGCTGTCGGATGGTGGGGAAGGATCTCTAAACAAACGCTCCGGAAAAGATGTTTCTGGCAACTTGGGAGCATTTTGGAGGAGGGTTTTGCCTATGAAAGTTCTGTGGATGTGGAGGGAATCGGACGACGACAAAGAGGGTTGTTAACGCTTGGGCAAGATATGCAAAATGATCGGAGATGAATGCTTGGCAACCAGAGTTGGGACCAGCCTTTTTGACTGAAATGAGCTCGAGGAGAAGCTAAAACACTGATGCCGTCTTTGAGTGATGCTTCGGTGACTTGGGATGAAGAGAATGGAATAACTTTCTTACCATTCAGGGAGAGAAACCTTTCTCTCATGGGTTAAGGCTAAGAAATCTTCCTTGTCTTTAATGAAAAATCCGAGTGAGAGACTGATATGAAGTTTTGACAAAATGACTAAACTTCCTAAAAATGTGAAATCGCATAAAAAGAGCGAATTTCTGAGGGTCGTAGTCTTTGACTATGTGCAATATGCAATGTGCCCCGTATGTACAAGATGAAGCAAGTGAAAGATAATGTGTTACCGTATCATAGTAATGTGGAAAAGCTTAAGTGAGACTTGAAAGCTTCCAAGCCGAAGTAAACATGAATAGTTGTCATCTCAGAGAGTTTCTCATCAGAATCCTCCCATCTTGATATCAAAACCTGATTCGGTGAGTTTCTTGAAAACCTGTCTTTGAGAATGGGTGATGATGTTATGTATGACCCTGAGAATGTTTGATGTTTGAAGGTTGTTCACAATACATCGAAAAATTAGGATAATCTTCAATTAAAAGCGATGATGGAGATTTTCAGTAAAACCAATGATGCATGGTAGATGCAAAAATGTTTTCTCAACTTACTTCATGAACACTGTTCATCTTGTCTGATATGATCTTACCTTATTGTCCAAAAATTGTTTTCCATTCCTGAATTTCTTTGCCCCCCGCGAACAAGTATATGAGTGAATGATCCTATACCCCCTAGTTGTGGTCACAAAATGCGTATTCTCTACAAGAGTCTTTAAACCATGTATGCCGTAAGATCCATACTCATTAATGTTTAACGGTTGGTCCTTAAAGAAACCTCTTATCAATTTGTAGAGCTTGACAAGATATATGATGATCTTTGTGTTATTATTATAACTCTGTTATTCTTTCCCTTTTCAACTTGAAGAAGTAGAATGTGCGAGAGTGGAAAAAGCTTTTTTTAGTATGAAGGATCGTCTTATGTGGAGGTTAAGGTGAAGAATGAATATATCTGAATGGTTCTTTAAGGTAAATGGCATCCATTGATAAGGGTTGATGAAAAGTAGAGTAGTTCAGGCGAAAGGTCTGGTAATGTCACTGATGAGCAAATTGACTTCTTTATAGAACTTGATAGTGCCAATAACAAAATCACTGCCTTATCCAACAAGAATGACCAAAAATGTTGCCCCCCAACTCTCATGATGTGTGGACTTGCTCCTCAAAAACTCGAAAAGTAGTTGATACTGCTTCAGGTGTATGTTGCCTCCTCGGATCACTGGGATGGTGAATCTGCCTTTAAATTATGCCTTCACTCTAAACCGCCTTTCAAGGTTTTCAGTTTAGACTTTATGACTCACTTTTTCATTTTCTTCTCTTTTTTCGGGTCGGACCTTGTTTGACTTACGTTTTTTAGTCATTTTCATGCGAGCGTAAATAGTGGTTTCTACCTACGCCCGATTACTTCTGACTAAAATGCAAAGACAAATGGCTACTAGCACTATTCGTAACTTCAGCCATTTCTAGCTAAAGACAACGGAATAGAATTTACATTGACCATTTTCCCATTTTTTCATTTTTTGAGAGTCATGGATATTGATGTGATGAAAACATCATGGCCATTGATCTGATTTTGGGATTGATGAATGAAACTTGACTTGATCTCGACCGTAGCAATGATCTGAAATGTTCTTTTGTTCTCATGCTTCTTCTTTTTGATGAATGAGGTTTTCTCCTTTTGGAAAGAATATTTGAGATGACTGATCTTTTGCTGCATAAACATAGCTCTCTGATGGTAATTTTAGCCATCGAGCTATTGCGTAAGGCAATAATTTCTCCAAAACGAATCCCATAGTTGAAAGGTCATACCGAAATCGTTCTCACAAGATTTGGCAATGTCTTCGAAATAGACACTATCGAGTCCCCCTTTTTACTCATCGGTGACATTATTTATGTTGTGGCTTGGTGAAAAAGTCTTGAAATGGAGAAAGGGATGCTTGAACTGTGATGTGATATTTTGCTAAAGGATGCCAAAGTGCACATTTACCCCTTCTCATTTCAAGGAAACGAATAACAGAGGTCCGTAGTAACAAAGACAATACCAAGATTCCAAACTCAATCTAGGTAATTTTGACTTTTAAGTTATCTTGGAAAACTCTCAAAGATTGGAGTAAACTCAAGGTTTTTCCCAGTTATTGATCACTTTACTGGTGTCATCTAGCTCGGTGCAGTCACTTGGGTACCTTAGTTACTCATTGAGCTAAATCATCTTGTGTGACTAACCAATATTCTCTGATCTTGAGCTTCTGAGTCTTTCACTCTTGCGACTGGTGAGGACTCTCGTGCTTGTACCACTAAAACTTGACAGTGTCCCTCATTTTCTAAACTTTGATGCTCTTGTTGCTCGAACTTGATCCAAAAAATTTAATAAATGCCAAAGGCAAACAATGCACCATACATATTACAACATATGACAAGTATGTGAATTAAGAAACATGCCTATGGTTGAAAAAAATGAAATGGGTAGGGGAAGCCTAAGGTCAGTTCTAAATGTTAGGCATGAGTGAACTATATGTACGGATAGGGTTAAGCAAAAGGCTGAGGGTGGTTTCCGAATCCCATCATTGAATAATGATGGCCCAATCCTTACCCACGATGGATATGTAAGGAATGGATTAACCCGGGTTGCAGGTTTTCGTGAGTCCATGCGGGGAATATTAATCCCACGGGGCTAGCACTACTTCCCTACTATGAAACAATGAAGGCTTGGAGAATAAAATCTCATAAGTACAACGACACCGTATCCTGCTTAGAAAGAACTTGTTTCGTTTAGAGCTCGGATAGGAAGCTCAATGACATGAATGTAACATGTATGTTGTGTGTATGTGTGTGTTACAATATGTACAATAGAAACATAACACACGAAAAAATACAATCAACCAAATAATTAAAATAAACCCGTTATATGGCTAGACAACGTCCCCAGCGGAGTCGCCATCTGTAGCGACGTGGTTTTTTTACAGGAGTCACCACCAATATTTTTCCTAGGTCGATTGGAAATCTGAAAATGGTCTACGAGAGATCTGGAATCGTTTGTCAGTTACGCTAAAAAAATCATAAATTTCTGAGCGCTCAAAAATTGGTACCACGGGTGTTTTAGATTTTTGCTTGATTTTAAAACATTGTAAAAAAAAGATAAAGAATAACACAAAATAAAAGAAAAGGATTCTTAGTAATTTACATAGACAATAAAAATTCAAAATATCTTGAAAATAAAATAAAAATAATTTAGATTGACATAATAACAAAAATATTAACTAAAACACAAAAAAGTTTAGGCCTAGTGCCCTTTTTGTCAAGTTTTAAACTTGATGGAGGGCTGAAATGAAGCTGTGGACAACTAAAGGGGTTCAAGTTGCAAAGGAACGAAAGTAAAGGGACAAGGACTGAAGTTGTAATTTTACCCAAGAGTTATAAACAGGTGCAGGTTCTTCTTCTTCTCCGACGCGTCACCGGCGTTCGTTGCAGACGGCGGCGGGAATAGCGGCGACTGATTCCGACGGCGGTTCAGGTGCTAGTCGGTGTGGCGGAGGTAGGTGGTGCAGTCGGTGTTGGTCTCGCGGCTAACCGAGCTCCGGTTAGAGAGAAAACGGGTTCTGAGTCGGAAACGGATCGTGGCCCTTTTTCTCCGTACTCAGTCCATCACCGGTAGCATGCAAGGGTGGGTTGGCTTCGTCTCGTCGTGGCGGAGCTAATGGTGATGGATAGCAGTGGTGAAAGGGTGCAAATTGAAGGGGATGAAGGAAACTGTCCGACGGGTCGACGGCGCTTTTCTCCATTTTCTGGCTGTTTCGGGTAGAGCTGGGGGTATCGGCGTGTTGCTGGAGGCTTGACGGTGAAGATGGAAGGTTTGGTTTGCAACGAGGATGGCCGGAACTCGAAATGGAGGTGGAGGACGTTTTTTTCGTCGGTGAGCAAAAACAGAGCCCGGGTTCCCCCTTTCTCCTCTCCAATTTGCTCTATTTATAGCCAAAATGGTTGATAGACAGAAACTTAAGAAGCTTAAGCAGTGATGATGGAGTCTGAAGTTGGCTTTGATGGATGGGTGATGGGCAGAGGTTGCAGTTGTTCGGCGGAGGAGAAGGAGCAGCTCGTGCTCCATCTGTAATCTGTAAGTTTCCTTCTTTTTTTCTTTTTTTCTTCTTTTAGTTTTCTCTCTTTTTTTGTTTTTTAATTAATTAATAAAATAAAATAAAGACAATTTAATTCTGATTAAACCGAATAAAAAGCACATAAAAATCATGAAAATAGCAAAAGCACACGAAATAATAAAAGGCACATGAAGTAAAAAAAATAAAAACAACGTGCATAAAAATGACAAAAACTACATAAAATAATGACAAAAAGCACACAATAAAAATACTGAAAAATCGAAATTACGAACTAGATAATATTAGTCCGGACAAAATTAGGTGTCAATAGTAACACTTCACCTCACTTCTTCTCTCTCACAAGGCGTCTTCTTCTTCTTCTCCTCCGTGGTGTTCTTCATGGCTATGAATAAACTACCAAGCAAGTAGTCCTTCCATCCTTAATCAATGCGTGTTCTTGTGGTAAAGTTGGATTCATGGCTGTCTTGGTATGATTTTGGGTGATTATGGTGAAGTATCTTAATAAACATGCTTAGGATGTTTAATTGTTGAATTGAGCATGAAAATGGAACCCTAATTGGATTGAAATGGATTTTGGCGCAAATTGTACATTGAGGTCGAATTGATCAAGGTTCAGTTGAGGTGTGATTGGTGTGTATCGAGTGTGATCAGGTGGTTTAAAGTTGGCGGGAATGTGCGGGATTAGTTTCCGTGGGTTTAGATTGGTGATTTCTGATTTGTTGTGGTTGTTCAGCTTGAAACAATAGTTGTGGAGTAGTGCGGGACTTCAGAAGTCACACTACCGCGCTTCGGGCAGAGCGTCGGGATTTTCCCGGAATTCTTCTGCGGATCGGTGATAGTACGGTAAGGGTTCAACTTCTCTCATTAAACATTCCGGGAGGGATATCATGTATATCGGGGTTAGTTGAAGCGGGTTCCGAGTTGAGGACAGGTGTCCAGTGATCCCGGGGCTAGTTATATGGTAAGATACAGGTTTGCAGGTTCAAGGCCCTGAACGGTCTCGGAGACCTCAGGTTCTTCTTCGGTATTCTATATCTGCACTAGGTGTTGATATTACCTTGCGGTATATTCTGTCTGTTGTATACCCTGCGGTATACTATGTTTATGACCCTACGACAGTTAGGGGATCGTGACCCCGGCTGGTACCATGTCTCTGTTAGCTTCAGCTTCTGACCTCTTAAAGAGAGTTGTCGTTCTGTTTGTTTGCTTTCATGGGTCTCTGGCGGTTCTAATCGCGTCCTTCGGGACTCTGTCTAACTCTGTTTATTAATTATGTTTATATCCGTTGCATATATATTCTTGTGTTCTTGTGTTTTCTTTGATTTGCACGTACCGCGCACATAGCTTACTTTATGCAACTGTACCTTACCTCAGCCCTTACTGGGTCCTCCCGAGGACTCACCCCTTATGTTTACCACCTTTCAGGTCTACCTGACAAGCAGCCAATGGACTAGAGTTTTGTGGCACTTTCTGTACAGTGATCAGGTATCTGTAGTTCCGACACGGAACTTCTGTTAAGTTTTAGGGGTAGTCTCGGTAGAGGTTTCAATCTACTTTCTGACTTCTGGATTTATGCTAAGTATAGCATATGGCCTTTCTCACAATTAACTTACCTCTCTCTTATGTTTGTCTGTTAGCAGCAGCAGCGGTACTTGCGGGGATCTTCTGATCTTGGAGTTTCTCCTAGATCCCGCACGTAGGTATTCTGAGGTTTTCCTTGGTCGGCTCTGTAGATGTAAATGCATGTATGTCATTTGTTGGATCATGCTATGTATCTTGGATACATTCTGTTTCTGTGTACATATCTTGGATATTCTGTATGACCGGGGACTCGCCCATGTCAGTGCAGGGCGGGACCCGTGATGTGATCATGTTGTGATGGATCAGACATGTTTTGTATCGGTATGATTCTGTTCAGTATATGTATGATGTTATCCATGAACTACATGTTTGGTGATGGTAGAGTGCTCGTCTATTTCAGTGGGTCGGGGCTCGCCATGGATAGCTAGGGTTATACTGTATACTTGCAAGGTATGAGAATTGTAGGTTGCGGGTCGAAACACGATCGAAAAATATAGGCGCATAACTCTGTCTGCATACTCCGTGAGCAAAGTGTTCTCAGGCATCGGGCCTTCGAGAACGAGACTTTGCAGGCAGGGTCACGGGACCACCACACTTAGCGGGTCTCGGTTGGACCGACCGCTTCCGTTTACGCAGCTTCCGCTTCCGACGCTGTGGGGCGGTCCCACCTCTGCAACTGGGCGCCGGCGCCCCGTGACACCAACGAGCTGTACTAATCCACTGTGGGATTTTAAACAGATGATACCCGCAAACAACATCTTCAGGTCAAGCACATACAGTTAAACTGCTCCAAGCTAAGCAATGTCTCAACCTTGCGAGGGTACCATGTATTGTCCAAAATATCAAATAAATCAATAAGGGGATATTAGTGATGATAAAAAATCAATATAAACAGTAGGCTGCTTGGGATCGAGATCTTTCTGGCCAGCTGAAGTCTCTGATTCTGGGATTGAATTGATCCCAGTGCGATTATGCTTTTGTCTGGTGCAGGTCTCAAGCTCGCTCCAGCATACTATGGTTCAGATGGAGTTGGTATTCTGTTGCCTCCTCTGCCCCTTTCCATATCCCATAATCTCAAGGCAAGAAGATTAAGCCACGGAGATGCTCCTTTTTTCTTGCTAGTTATTTTTTGTCGCACTTTTGCTATATAATATGTTTGGTGTTTGCTTTACCTCTTACGCGGGTTCTCGTAGGGATGACAATCAGGCGGGTCAGGTCAGGTTCGGGTTTCGGGTTATTTCGGGTTGTGCTGATTTCAAGTTTCGAGTTGCTTCGCGTCGAGCTTATTTCGGGTCTGGTCGGGTTCGGATCATTCGGGCTCTGGGTCGAGATGCTTTCATGTCAGGTCGGGTTCGAGTTGCTCTGTGTTCAAGTTCAATTCGGGTTTGCGTCATGTTCAGATTTATGCACTTTCATTTTCTGGTTACTTTGAGTTTAAATCGAGTAGGCATAGCCATTGTATAACTACACGACCAATGTCGACCAGACCAGTCATCGTGCTCAAAAAATGGCCAGCTAGCTTTGTCTACCCCTAAATTGCAAGTTGTGGCTTCACGTTCATTGCGAGTTGACGACTAGCTAGAAGCACAAACGCTCAAGTTGTGTGATCACAGACTAGCCTGAAGCCCGCTGCCAACCGCATATGCTTATCTGCCTTTGAACTCCAAGCTCTAGTTCTAGCTCAACATTGACAGTGAGTCGAGTCGATGACACTTTCTGAGTTTCAGTTATGTAGTATTCTGTCAATGTCGTCTATTTTAATAAAGGTCTACCTTATTGTATGTGAGTTAGATTTTAATGAAATGAAACAATGTTAAGCTATTTAAATTCAAACCTCATCTCTTCAATTACTTTTTTGTTCAGGTCATTCAGGTTTTGAGTCAAGTCGAGTTTGGTTTCAGGTTGCTTCGGATCAAGATTATTTCAGGTCGAATCGGGTTCGGGTTTTCATCGGGTTGAACTTATTTCGGGTCAACTCGAATTCGGGTTCGGGCCAGGTTGGGTTCAGGTCGTTGACTTTTTTTATCAATTTGGGGGATTCGGACGGGTTTCTCAGGTCGGGTCAGTTTTTGACATCCTTATGTTCTCATTCCAGTTGTTTCCCTTTCTTGGCTGAACTCCAAGTGTTCGGTTTGGCGTTAGCCATTTAATAAATTTATGCGTTTACCACTTAAAAAAAACATAATACTGTTTAGTTTAGACGTTCTCTCCACCGATTTTTGTGAAGATTAACACAAAGATATCCCCAAGTGATAAACAGTTCCACGCACAAAACTCTTTAGAGACCAAGTAATATCGGATCAAACCACACTTTAGTCCTCTCATAAATTCCTTATTTTCATCTTTACCATTATTAATTGACAATAACCATTATGGATCCGTTTTCCAGATCCATGGGATACCTTCATAATTCCATCTTTAAATAACTAAATTAACGTCAAAGCTATAAATTTGTAGTTTAGAGATCAGATTAATTTGCTTTTACTCTATGAGCATTGAAACTACTACTTTAATTCCTCATAAATTCTTACCCTATATATAAAAAATACTTTTCTGTTCAAAGTTGACATAACAAGAGTGAAGGATTGAACCAGACAATGGCTACCAAGAACATCTTTGCTTGTATTCTTTCAGTTTCACTCTCATTCACGCTGGTAATTGTTTGCCAATCTCAGGATACCTTTGGTGTTCCACCGTTTAACGTAGATCAGAAATCGCTACTCAAGTATCTGAGATTATCGAATATTAACATTAGTCTGCCAGCTCTTTACGTGTTTGGAGACTCTTATAATGATCCTGGGAACAATAATTTCTTGGATGTAAAGGTGCATTTGAATTATCTTCCATTTGGAGTTGATTTTGATGGAGGCGAAGCAACAGGCCGCCCCACGAATGGACGATTGGTTGTCGACTTCATTGGTTAGTGTTCTCCTTCTTCCTTTTCCTCGTTTCGGAATAACTATTTCAATTAGTTGTAACACTTTGTTCTTGTTTAACGGATGGAATTTGAAATGCTAAAACACAAAAAGTTAGGTTTAGCTTTCTTAGCTAATTAAGAACGTTGTAATTAGTGAGTAACCACCTTATCACATTTATTTCCCTAACAATCTACATTATCAAAGAAAAATTTTCTGAATAAAATACTCTTCCGTCCCATAATAATTATTGTGTTTGACCGGATACTGAGATTAAGGTAAGTGATTGAAAGTGTATATTTTGACAATTGTCTCCCAACTTTAGAAGAAAGAAAGAGAAAATTTGGTGTGACCTAACTTTAAGATAAGTGAAATGAAATGGAATTTTTGTGAGTCCCAACTCTTAAAGTGGAGGATAAAGTTGTAAACTTTGTAATAAAATGTTTCCTTTTATAGAAAGATCATTTTTTATGAGATGACCTAAAATAGAAATAGCTGCAATATTTATGAGACACATGGAGTACTAACTAGGACTTTATTTACTTATTTAATGTTAATTGAACAAACTTATATCTTTTGCTATTATTTTGTGAAACTTATATAGCTCAAGTTGCTGGTTTGCCATTCCCTCCTGCATTCCTTTCTCTATCATCTTCTCAAAGGACAAATACTTCAACCGGGATAAATTATGCATCAACACCAGCAGGAATTTTACCAAGCACCGGAAAAGTTGTTGTAAGACATGCTCTTCTTAAACTAAGAAAACAAAATAAAATGCTTTAATGAATAATTAAGCATTAATAATTGTGTATAACTTATTTTAATTATTTTTGGTGTTTAATTTAGGGTAATGTGTTAAGCATGGATGAGCAAATTGATCTATTTGAGAATGCAACATTGCCAGACTTGAAAGTCCAATTCAATGCCGATGATAAGCTCCTTTCGGAGCATCTTTCAAGATCACTCTTCTTTGTTCATGTTGGATCTAATGATCTAGGACTTGCTTATGAAATTGGCCCTTACAAGAATGTTTCTTTTTCCCAATACACAAATATTATCTTGGACACATTCTCTAAACAATTACAGGTATATATTTCCAAATATATATATATATATATAGACCTTTATTTATTTTATGGGCATATATATATATAGACTTTTTGTTTTGGTGAATAATTTCAGAGATTGTATCAACTCGGTGTAAGAAAGATGGTAGTGCACAATTCATACCCGGTGGGTTGTGAACCGTATATCCTACACAATTTTAACACTACAACCGGTTGCTACATCCCATTTAACAAAAGGATCGACAATTACAACAAGCTACTCTCTGACTTGTTGACCAAGTTACGTGCTACCCTCCAAGGCTCGAGGTTTACAGTTGCAAATCTTTACAAGATCTTTGATGAAGCTATGCATATCCCGGTTGCTTATGGTAATTAATTAACACTTTGATTTTAATTAGAATCAATTATAAATTTCTTTCTTTATTGAAAATGAAGAATAATAATTCTTAAGCTAACCCGTATGTTTGTGTCAAATTTTAATTTTTACAGGATTTAAGGACATAAAAGATTCATGTTGCACCATTCAAGATTGGGCTAATGTTCCTTTCTGCATCAAGGACTCGAAGCCTTGTGACAACAGGAATGAGTATGTGTTCTTCGATGCGTTTCATCCGACGGAAAGCTTCAATTTCTTGTGGTTGAAACGCTTGCTCAAACATCCTTCTGTTTGTAAACCAGAGACATTGACTCAGCTTCTTCAAGCTTAATGAGTTAACCTAATTAGAGCAGAATGTCTTGAATGAAATAAATATAATTAATTAATTGTCACTTATTAATAAAACGTAATGAAACATGTTACAAGCTTGATCAATTACGCTCCTTAATTAGAATGATGAATATTGAATGTTTATCCAAACCATCGGTTTGACTAGTTTTCTTATAGTGTTATTCTCCCCCCGTTATGAACCCGCCGTTTCAGTTGCTTGCTAAAGCAGAGTAACTAAACTCAGGGAACGACGGTTCACAAACCCAGAATCTTTCTTTGAAAACAAAGAAGACCGGGAAAAGAATAAAAAAAATATTTAATTAACAAAGATTTAAGAATTTGTTTACAAGCCTTTTCAAATCTCTTTTTTTTTGATAAAGAAGGGGAAGAGGCTTCTCAAACGAATTGAAACGAGGGAGAAAAGACAGATTCTACCTAGGCCTGGATTCGCTACTTTCCTAACAGAACAACGGGGAAGATACCAGGTAGAAACCCCGAAGGCCCAGTGGGGGCAAGATAGGGAGAGAGAAACAAACGTAAGAGAAGCCAAGATTACAGAAGGTGAGCAATAGTATTTGGAGTACAATCAATCCACATGGACGGCTGATCCGAATGTAAAGCCACTCGGGCAAGAGTATGAGCCACCTGATTTCCTTCACGGAAACAATGGAAAACTTGCCACGCTTCTAACCGGGATATGGAGTGATGAGTAGCTGAGACATTTCTCCAAGCTTCTGATCTGAAACTCTTCCCAGAAAGAATAGCTCCAGCTACCTGATAAGCGTCAGTCTCAACAATAATTTTAGAGTTGCCAAACCTGCCAAGGCGGCGCAAGCCCTCTGAAACCGCCAAACTTTCCGCAAAAAAGACATCATGATTATTCTGATAAGGGATAGCAAACGCCGCCTGAATGCGACCTAGGCTATCCCGCAAGACAGCTCCAATGCCAACTCGACCCATATTATCAAGAGCCGCATCTGTGTTAAGTTTTGACCAATTTGCAGGAGGGGGTTGCCAATTTGCCTCGCTTCTCGGCCAAACCGGATTCATGGAGAGTTTCACCTCGTTGACAACAGCCCGATCAACCTGCCATAAGATATCATGGATATTGAAACTGATATTATCATGTACCTTCTTATTGCGATGAAACCAAATCGTCCAGGCTATGATAAAGATCAATTCCCACCCGCCCGGCGGGGTGATATCATCCATGTACTGGAACCATTGACTCAGATGGGATGGAGAGGTTTCTGGGATGCAGGCTAGGCCTTTCCGTCTCCAAATATCTGCTACTCTTTCGCAGTGGAAGAGGATGTGGACTTCAGTTTCATTATGTTGGCCACATAACGGGCAAAGTGGGTCATGATCAATGTGTCTTCTAGCGAGCTCAGACTTCACTGGTAAGCACCTCTTGAAAACTCGCCAAGCAAAAATCTTTGTTTTCTTCAGAACCTGCGAGCCCCATAAAGTTGTCCAAACCTTTTTATCAGTCATGTCAACTTCATCATTATCGAGGGATTGCAAGAGATGATAACCACTTTTGACTGTATACTCACCAAAGGACTCAAACTGCCATGAGATGACATCCGCCTCCTCCAGGCCGCCCGGCTGGATTTTTTCGAGACGAGCCACATCCGCCGGCACAAACATGTCTTGAATAAGATCCATCCGCCAGCTCCCCATATTCCAGTCCATCAGATCCGCCACCTTCAGCAACGCACTCTCGTAAGGAGCAGGGCCATACGGCCTAGGAAAGGTCGCACCTGGCAGCCACGGATCCAGCCAAGCTCGGACCGCAGCCCCATTTCCGATCCTCCAACGAACTCCATAATTCAGCACCGTGCGCCCCGCCAGAATACTCTTCCAGGTCAGAGAAGGGTTGCTCCCCTCACCTGCATTAAGAAAATCTGTATATCTGTAGTAGCGGTGTTTAAGAACCCGTGCGCACAGGGAGTCCGGCTTTGTGAGCAATCTCCAGCCTTGCTTCGCAAGCATGGCCTTGTTGAAGTCATATAGATTCCTGAAATCCAGACCACCCATGCTTTTGCTTTTGCATAAATCAGACCATTTTGTCCAGCAGATACCCGTTCCAGATCGGTTGTGAGACCACCAGTACCGATTCATCTTTCGTTCAATTCTCGCCTTTTCAAATCTCTATGTGTACGCACAAGTTAAAAGAAAGAAACAAAGAAAATTACAAAATAATTTCTAAAGTAATGTAACACATGTTACAGTATTTAATCAATAATTTTATTTCAATTTTATTTTAAGTTATAAATTTAAAACTTGTATATACAACTAAAAATTTGATATCTTAATTTTATAAATATATATTTTTAATATTGTTTTCCACTAAAAAATTGTAGATAAATTGAATTTAAATTGATATAAAAATTAATAATTGCATTTCTTTTGGGACGAAGGAGTAACAACTAAGCAATGCTCGGGCAACACTATAGCCAAATGATTTCCAAGAGAAGTAATTAGAAACGTTCACAAGTGAAATAGCTTAACTCTCAAGAAATTAGTGAATTAACTCACCGAGACTTATTAATAGCTTAACTCTCAAGAAATTGGGCATTTCTTATTTATGCCTAGGAAAAGTTTGCCCACTAACGAATTTACTAACGCTGTTAGTTTTTTTAATAAAAATTATTATAGGTAATTTACAAAATCGTTATTAATTCATTTCATCTTTCCTTTTTAACATGAAATCCTCCACTAATTTATTGCATCTTTACGTTTCTTTTTCTTGCCATTCTCAATTAATTTATCTTTTTACCTTTTTCTATCTTACAATTTTTTTTATTACCATTCTTCTTTCTTCCTTATTCCTTTCTCCTTTTATTTTAATTGTTTTCAATATCCATGTCACCCCACCACCCCCGGAAGCTGGCGGAAGCGTCGTTGTTGCGGAAGTCGAAAGTATCGACGGCGGGTGAATGCGGAGTTTCTCTTAAAAGGGTTGTGGACCCAAAGCCCGTCCCTTAAAACGTTTTCCTTCAGGTTTTAAGGTTAACACGTGTTTGCAGTTTTTAAGACGTCTTACTAGTTCTAAACCTGCACCCGAAACACGTTAGTGGTTTTACAGAATATCGCGTGCGCAGAAAAAACAGATAGTGAGTAATAAAGTTCTGCCCTCTTCGTAGGGTCGGAAACTCCCTACGAATAACTAATACAGTCCAAAACATCAGAATACTAAGGGTCCGTTTAGTTGTAGAGAAATTTCCAAATTTTTATTTTCAAAACTTCTTTGTAAATGTTTGATCATATACCCAGGTTTGAAGGGATGGAAAACAAGATTTTCCAATCTTTGGAAAACTCTATTATTAAATTAGGGAACTTTGTTTGGAAGGTTTCCATTTTAATACTAGAGTTTTCTAATTATTGGAAAACAAGGTTTTCCATTCCTTCAAATCTCGGTATATGATCAAACATTTACAAAGAAGTTTTGGAAATGAAAATTTGGAAACTTCTCTATAACTAAACGGACCCTAAATGTATCTAATATGCATACTACGCCTACAGAGCCGAGCCATAAAGCGGATTATACCTCGCTAACTACTTATGTTGTTGTTGCTAAACATAAACAAGAGAAATTAACGTCAGACTAATCACAGATTTCAAACAACAGATCACAGAAAGGATCTAACGAGAATAACCCCCAAACTTAATCAGAAATATACCTCTCAGAAACAGAATGCAGAACGATCACTGCGGGAGGTCTACTCCGCAGGTCGTTTGCCACGATCCCCTGAAAATGTTTAATGTGTGAGGGTGAGTTCTCGAAAGAACCTGTAAGGGGGCAGGTACAATACCGGGAAAAACTTTTTACAAACGTTTTTCCCTACATAAAAGGTTAGTATGCAATGAACTAGCAGATAATACAACCCTAAGTATAAACAGGAATATGGTATGCAAATGTCATGATGCCTCCGAAGTCCCGTCGGACTGGTGGTACTTTCCTATACAGATGGTCCCAGATAGCACCCTACGGCGGCTTGTTAAGCTCACGCCGATTATCAGGATCAGAACGCATGGTACCAGCGAGGGGTGATCTGCCCCTAACTGTCAGAATAGTTAGCGGCATAAAGCCGACATAGAACAGAAAATGTGTCCGTCGTCGACCCCCGATAAGCATATCCGATATAGCATAATAGGGCTGAGCAAGTTGTCAGTTTAACCGAATTAACCGATTTTATTTTCGGTTTAAGTTAATTCGATTCGGGTGTTTCGGTATTTCAGCGCGGTATTCGGTTACGGGCTTTACCTATTCGGTTAACCGAATTAACCAAATATTTAGCCCGCATATGAGCCCATCTAAGCCTAGCCCAGCCCCAGCCCAATATCTAATAACCCTAGCAGCCACACAATACACTCAATCTAAGCCCAGCCCAACCCAGCCTCTAAAATTCGGTTATTTCAGATGGAAACCGAAATAACCGAACTTAAATCGGTATTCGGTTAATTCGGTTTTAAGTATACTTCGGTTAATTCGGTATCTAATAATAGATAACCGAAACTGAATAAATACGGTAATTTGGTTTCGGTTTATACCGAAATAACCGATTGATCAGCCCTATAGCATAAGTCCAGAAATAATAAAAACCCGCATACCGCTATGTACCATGTGACTAGCCCTGGGAGTCACTGGGCCCCACCCTCGACCCGAGTACTAGCCCTTAACTAGCCTAATACACATGAGTTGAACTGCATTGTGTATTAAGAAAGCTAAACCCCTTACCTTAGCAGAAATGGATAATCTACTATGGCCCCCAGACGCTCCACAGCAGTATCCACAAAAATGCAGATTTAATCTACCAGAATCAGAAACACAACATAACTCTAGTTAATTAACTAAAGTTCCATACTTTGGAAATTTATCCAAAATTACCACTTAAGTCCTCAAACTTTTCAGAAGTTTGCAATCTTGCCCAAAACTTCACAAAGTTGCAGAACTTGACAACTTTATACTTAAAGTGTCCATAATTAATTCCATAACTTAAAGTGGCTAACTTTCCTTTAGCTTCTTCATAATTACACCTTTAGTCCTTAAACTTTTTAAGAACTTCAAGTTAGCCCTCAAGTTCCACAAAGTTACAAAATACTCAATTTGTTCAACTTTTCCACACAATTAATATTTTTCAAAATTACCAACAATTCGGCCACACCCTTAAACTTTTGGCCATCTATCATTTTTACCCCTAAACTTTATAAACTTACACTTTAACCACTTAAATCACATCTTTTTCACCAAAACATGATTTAACTACTTTCTTCAACATTTCAACTTCACAAAATCATCATAGAATCATCATCAACATTTCGGTCTCTTCACCAAAACTCACCAAATAAATCCCAACTCTTTCCAACAACTTAAAATCATGTTAAACATATTTATAACATGTTTTCCAACAACTTTCTTCAACAAAACATTAATCAAATATACATCCAATAATTCAGCCTTCACCCAAAAATTCCAACATGTTTTTCCATGATTTCTCAAGAACAAAGTATGTTCATCATACTTCTAACAAAAGTCATCCATGAACCAAATTCATAAAAGTTACCAAGGAGGATCCTCACCTTGATAATACTTGTAGCTTAGCTTAGAATGAGTAGGAGTTGAGACAAATCCACCACCAAAGAGTCCTTGAAGTTTCGGCCAAACAAAGAAAGACAAGGATGAGTAATTTCTTCCATGTTCTAACTTCAAAGAACATGAAGGTTCAACCAAATAACTCAACCAATACCTTGAATCTTACTGATTTGGGAATCCTAGGAAGTGGTAGGACTATACTTGCTGAGATTCCAAGCTCAAAACTTCAAGAAATGGTTTTTGGAAACAAAAGTGCTGCTGGACCCGTCGGATTGCACCAAAGTTTTAGGGACCTTCCTTTCACTTTTGGCTCTTGCTTCCTTCTAAAATATTGTAGTCAAGACCTTGATGAAGAGTTTCTCTGATGACCTCAAGAGCGGATTCCGACGTTTACTAGGGCAGAAAGGCTATGAAAGAGGACGAAAATTGCTGGATAGCAAAGGGAGAGAGGTGTTCTTCTTCTTTTGCATAAATGAAGAATGGTTAAGTGATGAATCAGAAATAATATAAGGGAATGGGTGGAGAAGTGATGGGTGGCTGCAAAAAAGGAAGGGCATGGGTAGGAAAAGAAAGGGCATGGGCACATACTATTTATGAATAGTAGTGTGCACTCACCAAACTTGGAAAATATCTTCCCACCTCCAAATTCAAAACAAGTGCATTCCAAATTCACCCAAAAGCGTCGGCCATTGACCAAAATACCCAACATGTGATTTTCCATTTTTTTCCCATCGGTGACCATTTTGCCCTCCGAAACCGATTTTTGGCAAAACGTCCCGGAACTCAATAAATGTTATCCAACGTGTAAACACTTATAAATAATTCCAAATTAACTCTCAAATACTGAATTCCATTAATTAATCACAAGCCGTTTGTAATCTGATAATTACAGAATTTGAACTTGCGGCCGAAATTCAACAGAAAAATTACAGAACGTCGGGGGTGGGTGTAACAATCCATATGTTACAATAGATCTCAGACAATATAAATAAAACTTTCTGAGAAAGACCTTAAATACCAAATTCAAGGTCCATCTCTCTTCATAAGACCTCCGTATGACCGTCGTTGCTTTTTGTGCATTGGCGCCGACGACCGCTCATGAAACTTGATAAGCGTCATGGTAAAATTCAGCCTACAAGTAAGGAAATCTCAAACAACTTTAATTTCTATTACAAAAGACAAAGCAAGACATTAGATAAAACAAAATTTATATCAAACCACCTCTCACAGAAATCAAACAAACTGAAAGAAACTCTCATACCAAATTAGCAACTATCCCAAGAGAGTCTAAGACTTGAGACAACAAAATTTCTCTTAGACCAGCGCCATGACAAAATCCAGACAACTTACAAAGAAACTCATATAAAATTATGAATTATTACAGAGATGATATAAACATCAGCCAAACAGTCATATTATCAGACTATCACACTGATATATTTAGGACAACATACATCTAAATTCGATCTAAAAAAGACATTGGAGTTACAAAATATCAGACAATACGACCATAACATCTGAGTACAACAAATGGCGGTATCAGACAAATCCTGCATTTGCCAATTGGGTTTGGAGAAGAAGCACCACAAATGCATCATGAGATAAATCATCAATAATACTAGACAATCACAATAGCGGGTGTCACACAAAAGTCTATTTCGTTTCAGACAAAACACTAATTCATTTCAATACAATTGTCCAACATTCCAAAAGATCAAACAATATATCAATAATATTAGACTATCAGAATGACGAGTTTAATTCAGACAAAAATTCATTCCAGAACATCAGTAATTAGTTTCCAGAAAAGTTACCAGACTACAAAATACCATGACCATGAACGACCGTGTGGCTAGGGCTGGGTATTCGGTCGATTTGGTTAAAACCGAACAGAATTAACCGGTTAATTCGGTTTTCGGTTTTGGACCGTAATAAACCAAACTCACCCATAAAACCAAATGAACCGAACGGTTTTGGTTCGGTTTTTAACCGAATAAATCGAAAATTTTGATAAATTTGAATTTTGACAAAATTTTCCCTATTTTTTCTATCACCTCCCTAAACTTGTTGAATGAAACAAAACAATTAAACAATTACAACAAGATGATTCAAAAAGATGTCCAAAATATGAAAACAATACCAACATAAATTAAATGTAAATAAAATAAAATAAATGAGTTCGGTTTTTTTGGAATCCCAAAACCGAAACCGAACTGAACCGAATTAACCGTTATTCAGTTTTGACCGAAACCGAACCGAAAAATCGAATTGACCGAACCGAAAAAACCAAAGGCGGTTCGGTTATCAGTTTTTTCGGTTTTGGCCGAACCATGAGTGGCAGACGCCGAACCAAGGAGCACCGCCGTCTGAAACTTTGGTAATCTACTGTTAGCAGCTGGCCATGTACGAGAACTGCAGAGATCGATTAGTCATCCCATGGTGTTGCATCGTCTGCACTCTGCATCGTGGCGCTCACTTGAACAGAGGGAAACAGTCGGGCTCCTCCGTGCTCCACCACAAGACCACTGCTACATCCCACCTTCTTGATCTTGGAGATTGTATCGCTCCGTCTGAGATTTTTGTTGGTGGATGGTTTTGATGGTGGAAATGGTTTAATTTGGATTGACTGTGTATTTAATAGGAAACGGTGGGAGTGATTTTAGCGATGGGTGGGATGTTAGAATCCCGAGTGTAGTGGGATCAGATTGTATAACATTTATTATATATTAGAATAATATACTATTATATATTGTATATATCTACAGGAAAGGACGGAGGGTTTTAAGTTTGCCTAGGCACATATAAGCATATCCCCAAGAAATTGATCAAGTGAATTAACTCACCGAGACTTATTAATAGCTTAACTCTCAAGAAATTGAAGAGTGGGGTGAGGGAGATGATAAAAACAATGGTGGGAGAGATTTGGGGTCAATATAAGAAATCTAAAAAAATTGGGGTAGAATCGTTTAGTTTAAAAAATAGCGAGGTGCATTACAACAATTAATGGAAGTTAATTTGGTAATTTCACCATTTATTTACGGATGAAATGGGCGAAAAAGATTTAATTCGATTAACAATTCAAAAACCAGGATTCCATTGAGTCAAAAATTTAAAATGGAACTACAATAGTCAATAGATGAACAAAACTTAAAGTGGGATTCCCGGTTAAATTTACTCTTAGAGCATATCCATTTTATTGGAATGCTCATTTTCATGAGGTATTTCACCACATTATTTGCGACATGAAGTATTCCACCACATTATTTGTGAAAGACTAGAAATTGGGTTGCAACATTTTTATTATTGTAAAATATAAAAAAACATTCTAATTGATGGGCAAAAATGTAGAATATTGTATTATTATAATAAATGTAAGATTCTCCAAAATAAGGAAACTGTTGGAATTAGATCAAAAATAATTTGAAAAACATGGCTTTTGCTTTCCTATTTAAAAAAAAATTGAAAACAGTTGAAGATGCAATTGGATTAAGTTGGGAAAAAAAAAACAAAAGAAACTAACTAGCTTTTTCAAAATGCATAAACAAACACCCCCACAACCTTTGAAAAATAATAAAATAAACAACGCGGCGCCAAAAGCAATTGGAGGAGTCCTCACGCCCACGCGCCACTTCACGCCCGGCCGTACATCGTCTCGATGCTTCAGGAAATCGAAAACTCGTCCGCTGAACCGGACAAAAAACCGGTGAATGCATCTGTTGATCATGTTAAAAAGTCCGATGAGAAGCCCGAAATGACGGGTCCGAACGGAGAGGGATGCGCGACGGTCTCCGCCGCCACGGATTGCGAGACGGAGAACTCGATTCCTACGCAAGACGGGGAAAATGCCGACGGCTTGTCGAGCGGATCCGGGAAATCGGTCCATTGGAGCCCGGAATTTGTAACCGGGTCCGATTCTGATGTTGCTCGCCCTTCGAATCCTGAATCGTCTTCTCTCTCTGTCATAGGCGAGACCTAGCTTCATCTCGTTTCAATTTATTTCCAATGTCGAGAAATGAATCTCATCAGTGGTTGTCTTTAATCTCTAATTCTTATTCTTCGTTTTGTTGTTTTGGTTGAAAACAGAAACGATGGTGACTGTGAAGAATGCGTTAGGAAGATGGAGAAGGAAGGTGGGAGAAGCGACGAAGAAGGCAGAGGATCTGGCTGGAAATACATGGCAGCATTGTGAGTTTTATGATTATTGGCTAAGTATACATGTTTGGTAGTTGATACTCTACTATTTGCTGTTACTTCCTGTATAATTTTCCATATCTGCTGCGGTTATCAGATAATTTCAGAAGTAGGAATTTTGAGAAATGTTGTTAGCAAACAGAAATATATGAGAGATTAGGATTGCTAGTATCTTTTTGAGGAAATTGCAAACCAAAGTTTGGTGATTTGCTGAAGGCCTAGCACTCAGAGATAGTGATTGTCACTTTGAAAGCGTGAATAACTGAACAAGTATTCTTTCTGGTTTCAGAATCTCTGAAGAGTGTTGTTTTCGGTGTGATCAAGGATCTAGGTACCTAGGGTTTTGGCCATTCATGGCGAATTCAAATTGCAATTTGAATATAAAACTAATTTTTAAGAGAATGTCAAGCTAGATGAACCATTTATATACATAGTGTCTAACTTGCACCGGAGTATCTAAATGGATAGGTAAATAAATGGATGCACTACAAGTTTTGGACCTAATCCATGATGTGTTTTTGATAGATTAAATTCAGTTACGCTGCTTCATACTACATCTATAGCTATTCTGCTACTTTAGTAGTCTTTTTGTGTGTTACGACTTGTACCTAGGTAATTAGAATTCACTTAAAGGCAGATTGAGTTATATGTAGTAAACTAGTTTACTTAATTAATGAATATTAAGCATTAAGAAAGTGGAAGCACAAAGCCTACATGCTATCAGTTACTGGTAGTGAAGACATCACCTTCAACAGATAAACTTTCCAACCATTGTAAAATTTGTAGTCCTGAACATTGTGCTAAATAAATAGAAATTATATTTAATCCTCAAACAGAACAGATTACCTGATACATGTATATTATTCACTGGATGGTAGTTGTAGTAACACATACTACCTCTCCTGTAAAATCCTCTGTTGCAAAAGTTAAATAGCTAGCATCTATCTGTGCTACTTATAAAGCACTTTTTCACCTGCCTTAGGAAATGCCAACCATTGTAATCCAACTTATGAATTTTAGGATATGCTTTTCTAGAAAGTTCTCTTTAATTATCGTCATCCAAAAGAACTTTTTACTTAAAACCTGCAAAAATGGGCCAAACAATTCTTCCTCTTATGAAATACAGATTACAGAATATTCTATAGTATGATTATTTGTTTTCAGTCAGAATTTCTTATCAGTTGTTACAACAAGTAGTTAAATGAATTGCATGCGCTACTTCCGCATTTGGTTATCAAACTGCTTGTTGTGCTAGTTTCATATTAGCCAATACCAGGCATCAAAGCAATGATTGTGCAGGTTAACTGCTTTGCAGGTTTAACCTTGCATAATTTGTTTACAGCACTCATAACATGCCTGCTTTTTTGAATTAGTGAAAACAAGCCCTAGCTTTGCCGAAGCTGCCATGGGAAGAATTGCACAGGGGACTAAAGTTCTGGTTGAAGGTGGCTATGAGAAAGTTTACAGACAAAGTTTCGAGACTGAACCAGAAGAGCAGCTTAAAAGCTACTATGCTTGTTATTTAAACACCTCAGCTGGTCCAGTGATGGGGATTTTATATCTATCTACGGAAAAGCTAGCGTTTTGCAGCGACAATCCTCTTTCACATAGGACAAATGCCCAGACTGAGTGGGGCTACTTTAAGGTATGTTTGCTCTAGTCACTAGCACAATTGCAACTGGACTTTTTGTACCTTTGAACTCATAAGCTTGATGTTGAAATGCAAGAAGTTGTGAATAATGTCAAAAGCGAGCATTTTATTTTGTATATTCTCCCAAATTTTTCTATGCAAATAGAAAATTTTATAATGATACTGTTTGAAATTTTATCTCATTATTCATTCAAAAAAAGGTTGCAACTGGAAGGGCATCTGGCATAAAAGTTTAGCACCATACTTTTGCATGAATTTATAGGGTTAGCTAAATTTTGTCAATTAATTGACGCTATAAACTTCATATCACCGAACCTAACTAAATGTTCTTCTGACATTTGGTGTTAATTTGTGTTGTTCAACAAAGTAACAACTGTATTCTCCTCATTGTAGGTGATAATTCCACTGAATGAACTGAAAGCAGTTCATCCCTCATCAAACAGAACAAATTCTGCTGAAAAGTACATACAAGTCATCAATGCAGATGGCCATGAGTTTTGGCTCATGGGCTTCTTAGATTATGAAGGCGCTGTCCCGGCGTTGCAAGAGGCTTGCTCCAAAAACTCACAACAATCTGGGTGATGCCTTAGTAAGCCACTCGAACCGAGTCTTAATTTTTTCTTCTCTCCTCTGAATCTATTCTTTATCCAATTAGAGAATCTTACCTTTGTGCGACTTTGAAGAGTATGATTATAGAAACTTGTCTTGGATCCAAATGAAAGACGTGAATCTAGCTTTGACATCTAAGCTTTACTTCACAGGTGATTGAAACAAACGAACCGTTCCAAGGTTTATATGATTGTATTCATTTGATTCATGGTTGTAATTATTTCCATTAATAGCTCATTAGATTTAAACTATTTGGGGATCGTATGATTTTGCAACCCCCACTTTTTTTCTTCTTTGTTCTCGCGTTTTCTTGTAGCTTTGTTTTGTTTCTTGCTTATCAGGCAACAGCATTTGTAATTTCATTTTCAAAATTTGGGGAAATTTTGAGAAATATTTTGAGTGTTGAAAAGTAGAGTGAAAAGGTAGATTAGAAACTAGTTTGTGGAGCCCCGCTTGTTGCTGCGGGTAGAATATCGATGATGAGCATTATGATCACGTATCATTCACTTACGCTTCGTAATATCCACATTTTCATTTTGTTCATTGGCTAGAAATTCTTACAGCAGTAGCATGAACAAAATATAATTCACATTATGCTTCATGTTCGATTTGTTAGCATAAACTAAAATAGAAATGGTTAACTGGTTTAAATAGAACAAAAAAATGTAGGAGCAAACATGAACACTGACCGTGTTAGTAATAATTTTTTCAAATAATTGTTGCATTTTGAAATAGCTTTTTTTTTTTTTTGAGAAGGCAACCTCATCCGAGGAGGAGATAGGAAGCACAGGTCTTAAGAGGAGATGCTTAACAGTTTTCTATAGCCCCTAATGGATTCATATTCCAAGCAGACAAAGAAAATTTGGCTTTTTACCACTTGTTTGAAATCCATAAAAAGGATGAGAGTTAAATTTCTTCTGGACCATCATGTTGTAATGATGCGAATAGCCCACTATCCTTTGTGAACTGGAGAGACGATGGTGATCACAGCCTTCTGACAGCAATTTCTCCCGGTTGATGCTGAAGTATGATCCCATTTGGCACCATTGAAAGACTTTCAGCCAAAGGGAGAATGTGGCAGTGCAGGATGACAGGACATGAGCAGTGGATTCATGGCTGCAACTGCAAGAAGAAACACTAAGTTGGCAAGCTGCACACCCCTTCTAGCTAGTTGGATTTTTTAGGGCAGACAATCAGAGGAAGCATGCCTTACGAAAATGTTGATTTCGATGGAAATCCAAGAATTCCATGGGGTTGGAGAATCTGATTGAGCAGATCTGAGGAAGACGGCATCAATAGATTTGGAGAGGGATGATAAAGTGAAATCACCTGGAACATCCCACCGACAACTCCAGAAATAATCCGGGACATCTGGAGAGATAGAAAAATGATTCAGCAGGCAATTTAGCTCCTACCACTCGGCTTCCTTCTCCACATACAACGCAAACCACCAGACCCCATCCCTCCAAACTCTTCTATCAGAAACAAGACAATTTACATCTGACTCAAAAGCGAATAGTCTAGGAAATCTCTCTTTTAGACACCTTTCCCTTGCCCACATATCATGCCAGAAAAATGTACCACCATCCATCGTTGCCCACCCTTCGACTAAAAGCACTAGACAAGACTAACCCCTTCTTTAAATCTCTCCCAACTTTGATAATACCCCCCCCCCCCCCCCCCCCCCAAAAAAACTAGGACAGCCACCATTACAATTATCAAAACCCCCCATCATTATCATGAATTTCCTTAAATCACCTTTACCCACAATGCCCCTTCCTCCCTTCCAAACCTCCACCACCATTTTCTTAACAAAGTCTTGTTTTCGCCAGACAAACTCCCCATGTTCAGACCGCCTTTCTCCCAATTCAATTCTATCTAGCCTATTTTCTTTCTCTCATTGTTTCTTCCACCACCACCCCCCCTCGAAAAAAAAAGAAAAACAAAGAAAGAAAGAAATTGCATCGGAAACTATCAAGTGTTTTAAAGACTTTTCCAGGAGCATGAAACACATAGATGAAATATAGGGGAAGGCGTCCCAAGACAGATTTCACCGCCATTAAATGACAGCCTATTGACATATTATTACTTTTCCAATAGCTCATCTTTTGCTTCAGCTTTTTGAAGACAGATTTCCAGGACTCAACTTTCTGCATATTAGCACCCACTATCATACCCTGATAAGGAAAGAGCTGTGAACCAGCCCTACAACCCAAAAATCGAGCGTGTTGTTCAACCATTGAAAAAACTATCTATGGGTAGCTTTTTGCGTTTAGCTGTAGCTTTTTTATCTCAACTATTAAAAACTCATCCAAAAGCTCCAACTGATTGAAACAGTTATTCCCAAACGAGTCTATTATAGGTTGCAAGCTTAAGAATTATATAAAAAAACAATAATCTAGAATCGAGATATTTTTAAGTATGATTATCTATCATTTTTCAATTTATATGCAACATTAGATAATAAAAAATGTAAATTAATTGATAAATAATACTTCCTCGGTCCTCAAATAATTGGTCCGTTTGATTTTGATGTTTCAAAATACAATGTTTGACTTAAATATTAACAATACAGATAGTGAAGAAAAATCCAAAAATACACTACGTGGGGAGGACACTTATCACTACGGAGTTAAGGCCGCAGTGAACGAGTCCCCGCAGTAAACGAGATGTCGGCGTTCGCAGTAAACATTACTGCGGCCTAAACCGCAGTTAGGCCGCAGTGAGTCCTCGTGGGCCACGTGCCCTACCTACCACCATCCCTACTGCGGCCATGTACTGCGGAGGAGGCCGCAGTAGATTCGTCTATATATACTCCCCCGCTTCTTTCCAACCCTTCGCAAATTTTTTTCATAACCCCTCCTCTCAACTATTACACAAAATATCATATCTAAATCTGAGTGGAAGCTGTAGTACCATCAACTTTAGGTGTATTACTGAGGTAATAAATATTTGATGTATTTATTTATGGTTACATAGTTTTTCATTCAATTTAATTCGTGTATTGGTAATGTTATTTTCTTTTTAAGTAATGTAATTAAATTAGTTGAGCCATAGTTCCTGTCTATGAAAACTTGTCAAAATATATTTTTTACACTTTATTTCAAAATTTTGGAGTAACGTTATAGAATAATATATTGTACAGAGTTTTCATGGATTGTCCAAGTTGGACAGTTTGTAAAAGTTTACTATCGGTGTATTAAACTTTTATGGTTGTGCATGTAAAACTGATCGGATTACATAAATTTCGGTTGCATTTCTTAGTCTTGTTCCACGTTATACCTGTTCTGGGAGTTATATTCCAGAAAAATGGTATAGTGTGGAACTAAGGCGAAATGCTGCCGAAATTTATGTAATTACAGTTTTACATACACAACCATAAAAGTTTATTCACTGATAGTACTTTCATGAATAGGATAGGACCCATGCACCCTAAATTAGGAAAAAAATGATATAACTATTTATATATGAATGTGTGTAGTACTCCCTTTAAACACCGAATTAAATTGAACATATGTGTATTTTAATTTGAAATCTAAAAATTGATCACTTTCCTTAATTTTTAAAACTTCTATCTTCATTAAAGTTACTAAACTATCCTCACTTATCTTTACTTTTTCTACCTCATTTTTTGTGCACTTTCAATCAAGGGACAATTAAGTAAACTTATTAAAAATCTCACATTCACCTTAATCTCCGCACCCAACCAAATCCTTCAATCTTTTGGGGACGGAGGGAGTATTTAAGAGCCTTTGTGTTTGTTTTTTTAATATATAATTAATTGTCATGTTTGTTATTGTTTTTATTGATGAATGGTTATAGGAAAGGCCATAAATGGGCGAAGGACGTGATTGGATGTATCGGCGCTTTGAGGATGGGACTCGCTATATAAGTGAAAGATTTTGGACTCGGATTCAGGAATTCTTGGATTATGTTTTTTTGTTGCTAAATCAAATGGAGAAGAATTGGTGAAATGCCCGTGTAAAAAGTGTAAAAATAGATACTATTATGATCGAATTACAATTGACAATCATTTACTATTAGACGGATTTAAACCCAATTATCATGTGTGGGATTGTCATGGTGAACGACCTGAGATCAATCCATGTGTTTATCGAGGTTATCGATTTGATGAACTAACGTCAACATCATCAAATCTTGCAAGTACAATTCTTCTAAGGGTAGCCAAGAACGGCCGGCTTATGAAGAAATGGTTCGTGATACTTTTGGGTTTCATGAGCAATGTAATAATTTTGGAGATGATCAGAATAATGACGATGAGGACGTTGTAGCATCGGATGTGCCAAACGAAAGGGCACAAAAGTTTTTCCAACTGTTGTGTGATGCGTCAAAACCTTTATATGAAGGTTGTGGTGATAAGTACACCAAATTATCGGTGTTATCCAAGTTGTTGAGTATGAAAAGTCAACACAACGTATCAGATGCCTTTTTCTCTGAGATGATCGGATATATCAATGAAATATTACCCGGAGGAAACTCGTTGCCAACGAGCATGTGTAGTACAAAAGGTATGTTGAAGGAGTTGGGGTTACCGTATAGAAAAATTCACGCTTGCGAGAATAATTGTATGTTGTTCTACGGTAGCTTCAGCAAGTTATTGAATTGTAGGGTGTGTGGAGCAGATAGGTATGAAGGGTGTGATCCGGGTAAGAAACTGAAACCTAAAAAGGTTTTACGATATTTACCAATCACTGAGCGGCTACAACGGGTTTACCAGTCTTCTAAAACCGCAGAATTCATGACATATCATATTAGAGCAAGTGGAAGTGTATATGACACTGTTGGACATCCATCTCAAGGCGAGGCATGGAAACACGTCGACGAACATTATCCTGATTTCGCACAGGAGTACCGAAGCGTACGATTGGGGTTAAGTACTGATGGCTTTAACCCGTTGTCCGAAACAGGACAATCTTATTCGATGTGGCCGGTATTCATCATTGTTTATAACCTGCCACGTGATTTATGCATGAAGGAGCCGTACACTTTTATGCCTCTGCTAATTCCAGGTTCTCGATCTCCTGGCCGTAACAATGATGTGTTTCTACGTCCACTGATCGAGGAGTTACAAGTTTTATGGAATACAGGAGTGGAAACTTGGGATGCGCACCGTAATCAGAACTTTGTTATGCGAGCATGTTTGCTTTGGACGATAAGTGATTTTCCGGCGTACGAAATGCTATCGGGCTGGAGTACGCATGGAAGACTTGCATGCCCATACTACATGAGTGATGTTAATAGTTTTCAGTTGAAGCATGGACGAAAAACCAGTTGGTGGGGTTGTCATAGGAGATTTTTACCACGTCGGCATGCTCTCCGTAACAATACCGAATCGTGGGGAGAAACTGACCGTAGACATCCGTGTGTGTATAAGTCAGGTCATGAGATCTTAAGGGATCTTAATAGGATTGTATTCCCAGCATTCGGAACACCGTGGGACAAAATGAGGGTTGATAAGTTTGGTGATGAGCACAATTGGGTAAAGAAATCAATTTTCTGGGAGTTGCCGTATTGGGCAGACTTGAAAGTACGACACTGTCTGGATGTTATGCACATTGAAAAAAATTGTTTTGATAACATTTTCTACACAGTTTTGAACATGAAAGGGAAAACGAAGGATAATGCACAGTCGAGACGCGATTTGCAGGAGTTAAATATCCGTGATGAACTGCATTTGAGCATTGGACAGAATGGGAAACCATTTCAACTGAAGGCGTTATACACGTTAAATGATGATCAGATTGCGATGATTTGCAATTGGTTGAAGCATATCGTTAAACTTCCCGATGGGTATGCATCTAACATTGGCAGATGTGTCAATACGTCCAATAATACATTTTACAGTATGAAAACCCATGATTGTCATGTGTTCATGCAAAAGCTGCTGCCCGTTACATTACGTGGTTTCATTCTTGACGGCATTTGGACGACAATTGCAGAATTCTGCAAATTCTTTAGGCTACTGTGTTCTAAGGATATTCAGTTGGACGATGTGGAGAAGCTTGATGAATTAATCATCGTAACACTGTGCAAGTTGGAAAAGATCTTCCCTCCATCATTCTTTGACTCCATGGAACATCTTACTATGCATCTACCTTGGCACCTTCGAACTTGTGGACCTGTCGGATATTGGTGGATGTTTCCTTTCGAACGGAATATGAAGAAGTTGAAAGCAAAATGTGCGAACAAACAATTTTTAGAGGGCTCGATCATTGAAAATTTTTTATACAAGAGATAGCATTTTTTGTGAGCATTACATGGAAGATAATCAAGGAACACGGGTGAACCCTCACATACGGAACGAAATTAATTTTCCTACAGTTGTTAGCGATTCGGGACTATCAATTTTCAATCATCCAACAAAAACTTTTGGTAAGGCTCGGGCTCGAGAATTGTCAGCTGAAGAATTAAATCATGTCCAGACATACATTCTTCAGAATTGTCGGGAGGTGGAACAATTTGTAATTCGATTTAACGAGTTGTCCCGCAATCGGTTCCCAGAAATGAACGATGATGTTGTGGACAACTTAAGACTGGCAGAGTTTGCACGGTGGTTCAAGAATGTGGTTAGTTGTGTTTATTTATTTATTTGTTATCGTAATCACAACGAAATTTATTATGTTAATTATCGATTATGTATAGGCCGTCGCAAATCAGGCAGCGCTCCCACAAGCACTATATGACCTGGCATGCGGTCCTAGAATGAGGGCTAAATCGTTCCCAGGCATATATGTTAATGGGTACAGGTTTCACACAAAACAACATGGTGAAAATAAAAGGACAGCTAATTGGGGCGTCTGCGTCCTGGGGGACACAAATGCGCAAGACTATTTGGATTTCTATGGCTGGATTGACGAAATTCTTGTCCTTCAGTACAGGAACAATAGTCTTACAGTCTTCAAGGGTACGTGGTTTTCGACCAATAAAGGCATCTGTACCGATAAAATTTCAGGGATCACCGATGTTGACTACACATCCCGACTATATCCGGATGATCCATTCATTCTTGCAAGCCAGGCCCAACAAGTCGTATACGTTGAATATCCTTCAAAACGTCGTGACCTAAAAAACTGGTGGACAGTTTTCAAAACGAAACCTCGATGATTTAAGGACGACAGTGTTGATAATGTAAGTGTCACTATTATCAATGCAGACCCAGACGAGATAGGTATGGAACATCCTTTACAAGAATCGACGACACTTGGTGAAACCATACGACCGGCCCCTGATGCAAGTCTGTCATTATTAGATCATCGTGCCCATTTTGATATAGTTGAATTGGACAACGATGTGGACGGTCAACTGTTGTATGATGATGAAGATGATGTTCCGGAGGATTTGTAGTTGAATGTATCTTATTTGAATTTGTAATTTAGAAAGATAATTGGACTAAATTTCAAATTCTGAAAAATGTTAGGGATAAATTGCAAATACCTTGTTAGATCAACATCGATACCTTGTTAGATCAGCATCAATACCTTGTTAGATCAGCATCAATACCTTGTTAGATCAGCATCAATACCTTGTTGGATTAAATTTCAAACGCGGTTCAATTAGAGAATATGATGAAAGGACAACATGTGCATTAGTGTGGTTTGGTTGATAGGTAAAAGTTCCGTCGGGCGGATTCTATATTACTTGGGCGGTGATGTGTTGCTAGATATCACATCATCGTCAATAATTATGTGTGAGACATCATAATTATTGCCAACGTAATAAGAACCTAGTGGTCGCACGCTCAATGAGTGAATTATGGAGTAAATAGCAAGAGACAAAAGGTTGGTGACTTATTGGAACTTTGTTGGGCTTAAGTAATATGAGAAATCATGGCTACGGACTAGGGTTGTAATTAAGCCAATAGTTTGGCAAATTGAAACTCTAGCCGGTTAGCATGCTGATGCACAAGCCTATGAGACTCACTCCTCCGAGCATCGATTGTGACAGTTAATCAATTAATTTATTCTTCGTCGAAAAATCCTCCCCCATTTTTCCTCCCGGTCTCTCTCCCTCTCCTTCCCCGATCCGTCACCTCTGTCCCTCTCCCTCTCAACAGAAAGTCGCCAGAGACTCCGCGCGTCCCTCCCTCTCCATCGTAGCCACCGCAGATTCGTGACGCGTCCCTCCCTATCCCATTCAAGTGATTTTTCGTAATCTCTTGAACAATAATTATCTTGTTTGATTGTACATAGATGAAGGGTTTTTAGGTTATTTGATGCTACAAACCATAACAAAGGGTATCGAGCAACTTTACAATTATAATTATTTTTGCAATTAATTGTTTCTTATTGATTGTTGCATGATTAATTGAGAAAAATTTGTTAAAATCGGTTTTTGATTAATGTTGGAAATAGTTGGGTAAATTTGCAAAAATTGTCGGAAAACAAAAAATGTTTTCAGAATAATTTGATGAAACTTCGTGGCTTAATTGAAATTTTCAAAGACTTTGGGGTTGAAATGGGCAATTTGAAGAAGTTTTGGGTAACTTTGCAAAATTTTCAAAACTTTGTGGCTTAATTGAAATTTTAAAAGACTTTGGGGTTGAAATGGAAAATTTGAAGAAGTTTTGGGTAACTTTGCAAAATTTTCAAAACTTCGTGGCTTAATTGCAATTTTCAAAGACTTTGGGGTTGAAATGGGCAATTTGAAGAAGTTTTGGGTAACTTTGCAAAATTTTCAAAACTTCGTGGCTTAATTGCAATTTTCAAAGACTTTGGGGTTGAAATGGAAAATTTGTAGAAATTTTGGGTAACTTTGAAAATATTTCAAAACTTAATGGCTTAATTGCAATTTTCAAAGACTTTGGGGTTGAAATGGGCAATTAGAAGACGTTTTGGGTAACTTTGCAAAATTCTCAAAACTTCGTGGCTTAATTGCAATTTTCAAAGACTTTGGGGTTGAAATGGGCAAATTGAAGAAGTTTTGGGTAACTTTGCAAAATTTTCAAAACTTCGCGGCTTAATTGCAATTTTCAAAGACTTTAAGGTTGAAATGAAAATTTTGAAGAAGTTTTAGGTAACTTTGCAAAAATTTTAAAACTTCGTGGTTTAATTGAAATTTTCAAAGCCTTTGTGGTTGAAATGGAAAATTTGAAGAAGTTTTGGGTAACTTTGCAAAATTTTCAAAACTTCGTGGCTTAATTGCAATTTTCAAAGACTTTGGGGTTGAAATGGAAAATTTGAAGAAGTTTTGGGTAACTTTGCAAAATTTTCAAAACTTCGTGGCTTAATTGCAATTTTCAAAGACTTTGGGGTTGAAATGGAAAATTTGAAGAAGTTCTGGGTAACTTTGCAAAATTTTCAAAACTTCGTGACTTACCTGCAATTTTCAAAGACTTTGGGGTTCAAATGGAAAAATTACAAAACTTTGCGGCACACTTTGTACTTTCAATTTTAAAACGAAAATTTTGTGCCTTAAATGCAATTTTCAAAAACTTTTGGATTAACTGACATTTTTTTAATGCTTCGAGGTATGGCGGACACACCATCCAGTAGTGGTGAGCGCCGGGATCAGTCAGCCTCGGGTTCACGTGGGAGGTCATTCTCTCGCGCTAGGCGTGGTGGCGGCTCTCACACATCGAGCCGTCGCGCACCGTCGCAGACACCGGAGACTACCGTTTCGGTGGATCAGCAGCTGCCTCCTCATCATGCCGATGCACCACCTACCCAGCGACGACGTACAACAGCACCTCACGTGCCTCCTCTTCCACCGCCTGAGAGGGGTCCTGATGGTAGATTGGTCGCTCACATCGGACAATAAGTCTTTTAAGTTTCCATAAATTTATTAATTTTGATATTTTATTTTTGCATATGATTATAAATTAATTACCATATTTCAATTCTTATGCAGTTTGAAGCAACAAATATCGAGGGTGCCAAAAGCGATTGATGCAATCGTTGCAAGCAAGTTCAAAGGCTTCCCGCCTACATACACCGACCTCCCAACGGATGAGCAAGCCGACTATGCCAATCAATTCGCGGTAATACAAATACTAATTATTTCACTATTTCTATATACTTTTTTTAAACTAATTGATCTATAGATTTTAACGTTTTCATGTTTTCTGGAACAGATCCAATATTCATGGACGGATCACAAATTTCTGGAAAAGCTCCATTCCCGATTCGCGGAATTCTACCGAAACACCCAAGACAACATCCGGGATTGGCCCAGAGAAGACATCCATTGGATCGTCTGGCTCCAAACTACATGGACTGGCTCAACATGTCTCCGCAAAGGATAGACCCTGCAAAATAGAAGCTGCTACTAGAGCATTACTGCAGTGAAGAGTTCAAGGTGAACTCCGTTCGAAACAAGAAAAATGCCAAGAGTGCAAAACGCCCAAAATTCAAGTCGCATGGCAACAAGTCAAAGGCGACTATTTATGAAGAAATGGTAACTTTTTAAAAATATTTATGTATAATTATGTATGTGTAAGTGGTATTTTTGAATACCTAACATATTTTAATTTACAGTGCAAAAAGGCGGGACATAGGCTGCGGGTGGACCAGTTTGGGGAGGACTGGCTGGGCAAGGAAAATGCGGCTTTGGTAAGTTTAAGTAGTTTCTCAATCATTTATATGTTTAAATTATTCAATTTATTATTCATTAACATAAATTTCTTCATCTTAACTAGGAGGAGTACAAGAAACGCTTGATTGAGAAGTATGGGGAGGACGGGCCGTTCCCCGATATCGATGAGGACATCTACAAGGATGTCATGGGCCCGCCCACGCGAGGGCGATGGGTCGGTGTCCCGCCCCAGCTTTCTCAGCCCGAGCTGTTCGAGCAACCTCGACCGTCGCAGGTAATAAAATTGAACTTTTATCAATTCCATACCTTTACAGTACATTGGCAATTCATCATTATAAGTATAACCTTTTCAAAATGAAATTTTGATTTCAGCGCGAGATCGACCTGGAGGAGCAGCATCGGAGGGACATGGATGAGATCCGTGACCTGAGATGCAGGGTCGCCGCTCTCGAGGACCAAGGTGCTCGTGCGCATACTGAGGTTGAAGTCCAAGTTGAAGCCTGGGTGAATGAGCTGATGCGTTCCACGGAATCGGCTATCAGCAGCATGTGGTCGGCACTACGTAAGGGGGACATGTTTGACTTTCCGACGTGCCACCTGTCACCTCACCGCCCCCGAAACTGGCGGAAGCGTATTACTTGCGGAGGTTGGAGGTATCGGCGGCGGGTGAATACGGAATTTCCTCTAAAAGGGTGTGGACCCGAAACCCGTCCCTTAAAACATTTTCCTTCAAGTTTTAAGGTTATTACGTGCTTGCAGATTTTAAGACGTCTTACTAGTCCTAAACCTGCACCCGAGACACGTTAGTGGTTTTACAGAATATCGCGCGCGCAGAAAACATAAGCAGATAATAAGTCATACAGGCAGAAGGAGTTTCGCCCTCTTCGTAGGGTCGCAAACTCCCCACGAATAATATACAGTTTAGGTCCGAATACTAAAAGTGTCTAATATGCAGTCTACACCTATAGAACCGAGCCAAAAAGCGGAATTATACCTCGCTAAACAAAAGTTGCTGCTCAGAATATACAGAATGCAGAACGAACACCGTCTACTTCACGGGTCTTTTGCCCGGATTCCCTGAAAATATTTAGTATGTGGCGGGTGAGTTCTCGAAATAACCTAGTAAAGGGGCAGGTACAGTAACGGGAACACTTTTTAAAAAACAACGTTTTTCCCTGCATAAAAGGTTAGCGTGCAATGAACTAGCAGATAATACAATCCTAAGTATAAACAAGAATATGATATGCAAATGTCGTGATGCTCAGAAGTCCCGTCGGACTGGTGGTACTTTCCCATACAGGTGGTCCCCGACCACTGACAGCACCCTACGGCGGCTTGTTAAGCTCACGCCGATTATCGGGATCAGAACGCATGGTACCAAAGAGGGGTGATCTGCCCCTAATTATCAGAATAATTAGCGGCATAAAGCTGACGCAGAACAGAAAACGGGTCCGTTGTCGACCCCCGATAAGCATATCCGATATAACTTCTGTCCAGAAACCAAAACAGAGAATGGGTCCGTCATCGACCCCCGATAATCATGAAGTCCAGAAAAATAATAAAACCTGCAATATGTACCATGTGACTAGCCCCGGGAATCACTGGGCCCCACCATCGACCCGGGTACTAGCCCTTAACTAACCAAATACACATGCATTGCATATTAAGAAAGCTAAACCCCTTACCTCCGTATCCCAGAAATGCAGATTTCATCTGCTAGAATCAGAAACACAGAATACTCTAGTTAATTAACTAAAGTTCCTTACTTTGGGAAGTTATCCAAAATTACCACTTAAGTCCCACAACTTTTCAGAAATTTACAAACTTGTCCAAAACTTCACAAAGTTGCAAAAAGTGACAACTTTATACTTAAAGTGTCCAAAGTTACTTCCATAACTTAAGGTGGCTAGCTTTCCTTTAACTTTTTCAAAATTACACTTTTCCAAGTTTGCACTTTTCACCCAAACTTTCCATAAAGTTCATTTTGGTACTTAACTTTTACTAAGTTAGAAAATATCCAATTTTGTCAAAGTTTCAACACAAATAACTTTTCCACATGTCAACCTAAATTTTCGGCCCAAGGCCCATAATTTTGGCCAAACTTCCTTTTTGACTCTAAACTTTATAAACTTGCATTTTAACCACACAAATCAAACTTTCTTCACCCAAACACCATTAAACAACTTTCACAACACTTTAACTTCACAAAACATCACCAAATACACCCTCAAAGTTTCGGCCTCCACATAAAAATCACCCAAACAATTTCCAACTTTTCCCACAACTTAAAAACATGTCAAACATACTTAAAACATGTTTTTACGGACTTCCTTCAACAAAACATCCTTCAAACTATACCCAACAGATTCGGCCTTCACCCTAAAACTTTAACACCATGCTTTTTCATGATTTCTCAAGAACAAAACATCTTCATCATGCAACCAACTTCAACATGGTTGAAGATCAGAATCATCCAAAAACCAAACTTCATAAAAATTACCAAGGATGTTCCTCACCTTGCTGAAACTTGTAGATCAACCTAGGATGAGCTGTTGTTGAGACAATCCATCACCAAAATCCTTCAAAATTTCGGCCATGAAGAACAACAAAGATGGATGAGTTTTTCTTCCATGTTTAAACTTCAAGAACATGAAGATCCAACCAAAAAGAACTCAACCATACCTTGAAGTTACAGATTCAGGAGCCTAGGAAGTAGTAGAGCTTGGTTTGTTGAAGATCCATGCTCAAAACTTCAAGACATGAACTTTGGAACCCAGAAATTACTGCTGGACCCGAAGGCTTGCACCAGAGTTTTGAGAACGTTCCTCTCACTTTTGGCTCTTTCTTACTTCAGAAAGGTTGTAGCCAAGACCTTGATGAAGAGTTTCTCTAAAGACACCAAGAGCTGATTCGGTCGTTCGCTAGGGCAAAAAGGCTGTGGAATACGGATGAAATTTATGGGCAACAAGGAGGAGAAAGTGTTCTTGCTCTCTTGTTTTTTCTTTCAAGTGTTGGAAGAGATGAGATGAAATGAATAGTAGAGAGAGGGAGAGATGATGTCTGAAATTATGGAAGGGGATGGGTGTGAAAGAAGGGAATGGGCTAAAAAGGTGCGTGTAAGAGATTTTTCTCATAAAATAGAAATAGGTAATACAACCAACATGTGATCTTTTCCATTTTGTTTCCTTACTCGGTGACCATTTTGCCATCCGAAACCGATTTTTGGCAAAATGTCCCGGAACTCCGTAAATGTTATCCAACATATAAAACACTTCTAAATAACTCCAAAATAACTCCCAAACTCTGAATTCCATAAATTAATCACAAGTCGTTTGTGATCTGATAATTACAGAATTTAAGCTTACGGCCGAAATTTACAGAAAAATTACAGAACGTCGGGGGTGGGTGTAACACCACCGACTTTGGTCGCTGGATCATCCCAGCCTTCCCACTCTCGGATCACCCCACGTCACGAGCATCCTCCGAGGCCACCTTCTCCTCCAATTCCCGACCTCACCCTCAACTCTGCCCAAGATGATTATCAGCCGGTGCTGCCATGGAATTCGGAGCAACAGATCTCGCAGCCTACAGGGCCTGCGACCGCAGCGCCACCGATCAACTTCTTGGACTTGTTCGGGTTGGACGATCATGAATTCGATGTCTTTATGAACCAAAATAATCCCCCGAACAATTAGAATTAGTGTAAACATTTTTTGATGTAATTTGTTAATTCTCTTAAATATATATTCCATTTACATTTATTTAAATTAATAATTACTTTCTTAATTAACATTATCATTATTAAGTTTATATTTTTTATCAAAAATAATAGTATCAAAAATAATACGCAGATGTGCCACAGTACATAATGGCGGCGCCGTCAGATGTTTGACAGCGGCTGCCAGACGTACTACGGCCATATTCGTGGTGAGGCCGCAGTACTAGGGGTGTCAAAAGTTGACCCGATCTGATTAACCCGCCGGAACCCGACCTGACCTGAGCTGACCAAAAAAGTCAACGACCCTAATTACCTGACCTGACCTGAACCCGAACCTGACCTGACCCGAAAACAGCTCGACCCGAATGAACCCGTAACCCGAATGACCCGAACCCGAACCCGACCTGACCTGAAACCAGTTCAACCCGAAATGACCCGAAACCCGAATGACCCGAACCTGATGAACCCGTGACCTGAACCCGACCTGACCTAAGATTGCATATTGTACTGCGGCATGCGCATCGCTGCGGAGGGCCTTAGTGAGGGCTGTCCTCCCCACGTAGTGATAAATATTTGTTTAGAAAGGGTAAGTTGCAAATTATGATATGTCTATGAATTATTTTACTTTAAATATTCAAACATTAATAAAAAAATCATATATTAAATACTGTAAAACAGCAAAAATAAATAGAACAATTATTTGATGGTAGAGAGAGTATATATTGAAACATCATCATGCACGCAATGTGTGACAAATGTCACTCCCACAATATGGTCTTTTCCCCAAAGAATATTATTTATTTTCGCTACTACATCTATGTTCGCGACTACATCTATGTTTTAAAACTATTCATTTTCATTAGCAACATGCCAACATCAAAAGAGAAAGATGGTGCGAAATGTAATACACTATATATGAAAGTACTTAAATGCAAAGAGAACAAAATAATAAGGACTAAACTGGGCAAAAGAATATGCTTTCTCTGTGAGTACATTGTAAGTACTTGTGTTTTATCTTGTAGTTAGGGATGTCAAAAACAGACCCGACCAGAGCAATCCGCCTAAACCTGTCTGAACCCAACCCGACCTGACCCGAGATGACCAAGAAAGTCAATGACCTGAAACCCTAATGACCTGAACCCGACCTGACCCGAAATAAGCTCAATCTGATGGTAACCCTAACCCGACCTGACCAAAAATCAGCTCCACCCGAAATGACCCGAACTCGAACCCTGACCTAAGTCAAACCCGATTAACCCGACTCCAAACACGATTAACCCGAACAATATGCAATCTCCAATTTTGTTAGAACAATTATCTGTTTCCAATTTTGTTAGAGGAATGTCTAATTTTCAAAATTGTTTGAGCAATGTTCAATTTTAAAAATTGTTGTGACAAATTGACAATGTTCAATTTCTAATCTTTTGGAAAAATGTAGAATCTCTAATTTTGTTGGAGCAATGTCCAATTTCTAGTTTTGTTGAAGGAATGTGTAATTTCCAAATTTTGTTGGAGGGATGTTTATATTTTCCAAAATTATTGGAGCAATGTGCAATTTTGAAAATTCTTGTGACAAATTGACAATGTTCACTTTCTAATCTTTTAGAACAATATGCAATCTCAAATTTTGTTAGATCAATGTCTAATGTCCAATTTTGTTGGAGGAATGTCTAATTTCCAATTTTGTTTGAGAAATGTCTAATCTCCAGTTTTATTGGACGAATGTTCAATTTCTTTGAACAAATTTCAGTATCTAATCTTGTTTGAGTGATGTCAAATTTCCAATTTTTCAATTTTGTTACCAAGTCCAATTTTCAATTTTGTTGGAGAAATGTCTAATCTCCGATTTTATTTTAGGAATGTCCACTTTCCAAAATTGTTGGAACAATATCCAATTTCCCAAATTTTTGTGTTAAATTGATAATGCCTAATTTCTAATCTTTTGAAACGATGTGGAATCTCCAATTTTGTTGGAGCAATGTCGAATTCCCAATTTGTTTGAGGAATATCTAATTTCCAGTATTGTTGGAGGAATGTTGATTTTCGAAAATTATTGGAGCAATGTCCAATTTTGAAAATTGTTGTGACCCTAATTTAAACCGAAAAAAACCCGAACATGAAACCGAAGAAACCCGACCTGAACACGAAACCGAAACAACTCGAAACCCAAATGACCTGAACCCGAACCCGACCTGACCCTAAATTAGCTCGACTCGATGACAACCCGAACCCGACCTAACCCGAAATCTGCTCAACCAAAAGCAACCGAGCCCGGAATGACCCGAAAACAGATCAACTCGAAACAACCTGATGACCCACCTGACCCGCCCGATTGACATCCCTACTTGTAGCATCTACGCTGCGGTCTAAAATCGTTCTATTTAGAGCACTTCTATTAAAAGAAAGCAACAGATGGAAATGTAGAAAGCAGGAGATGCAAAATGTGTTACTCCGTGCTTCCCAAATAGATGATCACTTTTAGCTTTTTTATGTTGGTCGGGACACTGCAAGTGTACGGCTGTCAGACAAGTAGTAAACCGGTGAATACCGAGTCGAATCCACAGGGACTTGTGATTCTAGCAAATTGTGTAAGAATTATTAAATTGAAATGAAATGTTGATTGATTTTTGGATTGGTTGAATCAATTAATGAACTAACTAATTAACAAAAGTTGCAAGGGTGAAGAAACTCAATAGATTAAGCTACTTTCTAGGATTAACTATAAACTTAACTTTCATATTGACACTTTAGTTTTACCTATAATTATTACTCTCAATATGTAAGTCGATTTATCAATTCTAGATGTCCTCTGTCGAGGTTTCACCTAGGTGATTAAAGCAAGCCGTCGCTTCACTTTAATAGTTCAAGTGATCTATCTTCTTCCTAAATCCGTTGCAAGCCGTCGCTTCACAACCAAATCTAGCCTAATTACTTTGTGGTCTAGTAATACTCCCTTATGTCTAAGCGAAGCATACCACAAATATTTCGTGTACTTAAGAATAATGCATAAACTATCCTAGTAATTAAACATGCATCATGGAGAAATAATATATAGAACTAAATTATTGTTGAAATTCTCTGGCACACCAAGAACTTTTGAGCTAATACTCCAGCTCAGAGGAGCTGAGAGTAACTTGACGGAGAAGAAATGATTAGAGCACAATTTATTAAAGTAGGAGTATTTTGGTAAATGGCACTAATGAGCTTAAAGGAGCTCGGATATGTAAAATGGAAATTATTGGAATTACTTTGTGTAATTCGGACCTCATTTATCAATCATAACCACCTCCAAAGCCACTTATCAAAGTAAGGTATTTTGATAATTTTGGTGTAAGGTGTATGCACCTTGAACCATGGAATAACTCCATCTTTGCCAATTTATGAGGTTGGCAATGTAGTTACCAATTTATGAGGTTGGCAATTTATGAAGTTGGCAATTTATGAGGTTGGCAATATGGTTGCCACATTGATGAGGTGGGTAATGTGGTTGACACATTTAAGGGAGAGCTTTTGGTAGCTCTCATCCTTCTATAAATAGATGGGAGGAAGTGCCTCATTCTCCATCCCTCATTCCATTATCTTTTTATCCTTCTCAATCTCTCTCAAAGTGCCGAATTCTTGAGGCAAGTTTTAGAGCATTAAGGGTGAAATTATTTGTGTCATTCCACACAAGAACTTCAAGGTGCTTCACATCTCATCTGTCATCTTCCCTTCTCCTCTTGGTGCAAAGCGGCATTATCATCATCTCTGGAAGCCAAGGGCTTCCATTGGAGCAAGCTTGAAAGCGTAAGGAATGAGCATACATCGGATTGGAGCAAGGATTAAAATAATCCTTAAGCGGTTTTTTCCTTTGGTGCAAGGTATGTTTACGCCTCTTAATATCATGTTTAGTTCTTCATCTTCATACTCTATTGATGTTGGATTCATTGGTTTCATGACATGATTTGATGTTCTCAAATGGTTACATGTAAGTGTCATGCTTGTAATTTAAGCTACAAGTCCGTACTCTAAAGTCTAAGAATGGAGATAATATCATGTTTGTAAAGAAGAAGCCATTAATATATATTATGTGAAGTTGAGCATTACATGTGTATGAGAAAGATCCACATGAGGGCATGACCCGAACACCGATGATACACAATCATCAACACATTGACCTTACCCCTTTCCCCGCATGCACACCGAATACACCGAACAGAGAGCAGAATATGTACCTAAAAAGCACAACACTAAGGCAAACCCCCGGATCTACTCGGCAGGTTGCTTATCAGCTCTCTTTCCTGAAATAGGGGAAATAAGGGGGTAAGTTCTCGAAAGAACTTAGTAAGGGCGCAGGTATAAGCATGGTATCACTATCACAACAAAGAACCTACATCCAAAGAAAAACACAAATACACACACACACATATATATATAAATATATATATATATATATATATATATATATATATATATATTTTCAAACACATGAGGGATCTCTAAAATCATCAATTATCAAATCCAACATTCAAGCTTCACGAATTAATCCCAGAAAGTAATGAGAAAACTAGCCACTAAACATGTTCAATGGTAAGAAATAATAAAACAATGAAGCCTGAATTTTTAGGATGAAAAACGGTGAAGAACGGTGATCAATTTCTCCAATTTTGATCAGCCTATGCCCTTTTTCCAAATATTAACCCACTTTCCTATTTTTCACTTAATTTCCTTTATATCTTCCTTACTTTCCCATCTTTAACCGTAAAGGGACAAGTGTCCCTCTCTCTCTCTCCTAGCCGACTTCACCATCCTCTCCAAAAGCCTATGTTGTTCCTCTCCAGAAGTGACAAATTGGCCGAATTGCTAGCTACCAGATGCGTCCCCTCCTTTTCACATGAAACCTAGTCCAAATTGGACTAGGTTTGGCCTAAACCTCTTTTCTTTCCTCAAACTCTCAATAGTTGTGCAATTTTTCCCCAACACTGTTCCTTTGTGCCACTTTGGTCATCAGCTTCTATCTTTAACTCCAATTTGTCTCCAACTTTTCATTTCTTGCCAATTTAGCCACGATACCTTCAATTTTTCTCAAATGCCACCTAAAGTGGAATCCTGCAAAATCCTTGCGCAAACAAATAAGAACATAGCAATTAATTGAGTTTCTATGTAAAATTGAGGGTAAAATATATACAATATTATACACTTATCAAATACCCTCAAACTCAAACAATTGCTAGTCCCTAGCAGTTCTAACTACATGCAATCATAAAACTAAACAAGCAAATCAATACCATTGCCCACTCAAGTCTAATCAGCCTCCAGAACCACACATCTCTAAACATATAAGTGATCAAACAGGTTTTAAGACTTTGTGCTCAAATCAATAAACAAATGATCACTCCCTAAGTTTTTCACACTTTGAAGTGGTTGTGCGCGTGTGTATAGTGATCCTACTAAGCATCTTCAATCCATAGGCTTGCAATCAAACCAAAAGTCCTTTACTCATTCTTCCCGGAAGAAAATGTTGCATGTCTAACCAGTTGGATGGTCTTTCATCTGGGTTGTAATGAGGCCTGGTTTAGTAAGAGTGAAAATCTTCTGAAGGCTTTATATAGGTGGAGCTTATATGAAACATTCTTGAGCTTACAAGCAAATGGGCACTAAAGAATAACAATAATCACAAACTCATACCCAACTTGCTTCTTTTGAAAGCTTCACACCTAATTCACAATATTTGCACTCTTTCAAACTTTTTGACAATTCTGACATAAACAATAAATACTAGTACCTTTTTCTTGATTTCATTTTTTTCTCACTTTTTTTTTGAACTTACGCACACACTTTTCCAAAACTGTCAATTCACTCACATAGCACAACAATGTATAGCACCCCCAAACTCAGAGTTTGAACACCCCACAAAAATTCATACTTATGCCCAAAATAAAATACTCAAGAAGTTTCAGGGACGAAAGGTAATATAAGAGAATGTAATAGCTTAAAATGTGGGTGAACAAAGAATCTGGCTTTAAGGCTCAAAGGGGTTCATCTAATGGAAATTCATTACATGTTGGCTATTTAGATAACAGGCTCATCCTAATTTTCCACCGTCGTCCCAGCTTAACATACAACATATGTAGATTTATAACGGTTCCAAGAAAGCAAGTTCTAGCTCTGATGCTTAGCAAGATACTCTCATGAAAGAACAATTCACACAATTCATGCATAATCAGGCTCAAAATCTCACAAGTAGAATCTCCATTTAAAGCTTTGAACACAGTTTCCTACCACCTATATGATCAAATATAAGTAAATCAATAGAGGTTCTGAATTAAAATCTGACATACTGGAGCATTGGAGTCCCTAAAATGCAACCTAAATACTACATGCAACTAGCACTACTATTTGTTTTTTATATTTTCAAGTTTTTTCAGTTTTTTTTGTATGCATTCTTATACTAACAAATAACACACAAGATTTCATAATAAACATGCAAGCAATCATTCCAAAAATCTAATTCATAACAAATATAATCAACCCCCCTAAACTAGAAATCGACATTGTCCACAATGTTGGAAAGGGTAAAAGAGAGAAAAAGATCGAAAGTCATACCTGGGGGACCAAGTTAAGTCCCCATTTCATGTTCTCGGAGGTTTTCATTGGAAACAAATCCAATGGTGTTCAGATCTTGTGAAAATTATTTAATAGATGAATATGACTCCTTTTTCCCTTCAGATCGATATATTATGGGCAAAAAACGGATACATGGAGCAAATGTTATGGCCATTTGAAGTTTTACCCATCGTCTGACTTTCGCCGCCGTAAAAAATATTTCACCCACCGCGAAAATCCCGTAGAAAGCTTGGAGAATGCAGTTATGACCGCGAAAAATCGCCTTTGACCGCGACCTTCTTGCGAACATTCTGTCAGCTTGACCAACCCTTCGTATTTTAGCCATAACTTTATGCTCCGACATCCGATTAAGGCGATTCAAAAGCCCATTTGTAGCTAAGAGATAGAGCTACAACTTCTCTTGAAACATCAAATCCAGGAAACAACATTAAGGGCTTGTACGAAAGGTATTCCTGTTTTTGCACGCCCATTCTCCGAGTACCTCCAAAATTTAGTCCACAAATTTTTTTCAAGCTCGTTCTTGCCTTCATCACCTGTATCCATTTTCCAACATCATCATTGAACCTAAATAATACTGAAAAAATTAAATTATATGAATCTTATACTAATTAGTTTGGTTTAACGTCGCTAGCTCGACAGTCCCTTCAGTAGGACTCAAGTGACTCCCTGGAGATGTTTCCATGTAAAACCGGACCACCGACCATTGAAATGCTCCAACATACAATTTTCCATATCATCAAACTTGAATCCTCTATTCCTGCAAAACTCACGAGGCCCTTTCTCCATGGCCAAGTTAGTAATCTTAAGGATAAGACTACCATAATAAAAGATTTTATAAAGTAAGAAAAATACATGTATTCTTTCCAACTCAAACAACCATCCTCTAAACCTAGAACACCCAAGCAATAGAACATGCTCCCTATTGGTATCAAAGCTCAAGCTTTTGGCATGTATAACATATGGATCACACAAGTCATGAGTAGCAAGGTTCCTATCATGCATCTTTTTCCTAAAATGTAAAATCAAAATGTTCTTGTACACACCCGGATCAAATACCAACCTAGACTTTTCACGCTTCTCATGTAATCCACTAACACATGTAGCATCCATTTTCATGAACAATGTTAATCATCATCTTTAAAGGCTCAATAAAGTTGGATGCAAGTCTCACTAAGCATGGATTGAAGAGAACATTCTTAAGAATTCTTTTTTCATTTATCATTGGCATACAAAACATGGCATAGAGGTCAAGATATGCATCATGAGTGGACTCCCTTAGATCTAAGCTATCATGACAAAGCACATCAAGTGTGAGAGAGGGTTCATGCAGCAATAAGCTCATCATCAATATTTGGAAAATCATTGCACATCATGTCATCATATTTAATTAAACCATCAAATTGAGGGGAAAATTATCATCACTCAAACATTCATTTGAGGTTTTCGGCACCTGTTCCTCCATGGCCCTATTCTGATTTTCCATGTTTGTCACCTCCTTGACGGATTTTGTTAAGTCACCTTCATCAAGATTCTCCAATTTCCCTAATTCTTCAATCCGCTGATTTTTTTTCTTGATTTTCGAACCATGAATTTACTCTTCGCAATTGTTCCCTAATCTCCTCATGGTCCTTCATTAATTTCTCCTATCTCTCCCAAAGCTTTTCGCACTCTTCCTCATGATCTGGTAACATCTCCTCGTATGGTTGCCACTCAAATGGAATTCGTGTATAAGCTGGATGTGAGTCTCTTCTGCCTTCACCATTTCATGTTGGCCCATATTGGAAATTGAAAGCATCACTGAGAGAATATTGATGATATTCATAGTAATTATTCTCATAGTGATCTTGATCCATGTGTGAGTACCCATAATATTCTTGATTTTCATAATGTTCATGTGCCATTGTTGGGACCGTAACAGTAGGATGCGTTGGGTCTGTGCCAAACTAGTCTCCCTTCAAAAGTACATCTTTCTTCTCCAGCTTCCATCAACGCTAGCTTTTGACAAAATTCTCTATTTTGTGCTTGCAATTGTACTATTTCAGAAAGGTTTGCAAGTTGTGTCAAAATTTGTGCAAGCTGATCTTCCAGAAGGGCTACCTCTCTAATTTCATTGGAACTCACTTCTCGCCACCAATAATAATTGTCCATCATGGTTTTTTTACTAATGGTGCCTAAAACAAAAAAATTAATATATACAATGTAACTAAAACATAAATAGCAAGAAAATAAACACGTCTCCGGCAACGGCTCCAAAAACTTGGTCGGGACACCGCAAGTGTACGGCTGTCAGACAAGTAGTAAACCGGTGAGTACCGGGTCGAATCCACATGGACTTGTGATTCTAGCAAATTGTGTAAGAATTATTAAATTGAAAAGAAATGTTGATTGATTTTTGGATTGGTTGAATTAATTAATGAACTAACTAATTAACAAAAGTTGCAAGGGTGAAGAAACTCAATAGATTAAGCTACTTTCTAGGATTAACGATCCACTTAACTTTCAGATTGACACTTTAGTTTTACCTATAATTATTACTCTCAATATGTAAGTCAATTTATCAATTCTAGATGTCCTCTGTCGAGGTTTCACCTAGGTGATTAAAGCAATTTATCGCTTCACTTTAATAGTTCAAGTGGTCTATCTTCTTCCTAAATCAGTTGCAAGTCGTCGCTTCACACCCAAATCTAGCCAAATTACCCTGTGATCTAGTAATACTCCCTTATGTCTAAGCGAAACATACTACAAATATTACGTGTACTTAAGAATAATGCATGAACTATCCGAGTAATTAAACATGCATCATGGAGAAATAATATATAGAACTAAATTATCAAATCCAACAATCAAGCTTCACGAATTAATCCCAAAAAGTAATCAGAAAACTAGCAACTAAATATGTTTAATGGTAAGAAATAATAAAACAATGAAACCCGAATTTTTAGGATGAAAAATTGTGAAAACGGTGATCAATTTCTCCAATTTTGATCGGTCTATGTTATTCCTCTCCAAAAGTGACGAATTGGCCGAATTGCTTGCTACCAAATGCGTCCACTCCTTTTCACGTGAAGGACTAGGTTTGGCCTAAACCTCTTTTCTTTCCTCAAACTTTCATTAGTTGTGCAATTTGACCCCAACACTTTTCCCTTGTGCCACTTTAGTCATCAGCTTCTATCTTTCACTCCAATTTGTCTCCAACTTTTCATTTCTTGCCAATTAGGCATGATATCATCAATTTTGCTCAAATGCCTCCTAAAGTGGAATCCTGCAAAATCCTTGCGCAAACTAATAAGAACATAGCAATTAATTAAGTTTCTACCCAAAATCGAGGGTAAAATATATACAACATTATGCACTTATCATATGCATATTAAGATTGTATTTGATTATTAACTCATTTTACATAAACTTTCATTATTACCCTATTCCAACTCATTTTAACCCCCTTCCACTCCCTAGACTTTTTGAGTGGATGCATTGCATTGTAGATGTAAAAGTGGATTAAAATAAAACACAAATGAAAAAATGTCATTTCATTTAAGACAATTTTTTTAATGTTATGATAACACACTTGGAAAGATAGGGGTAATTGATACGTCCGTATATGCAGTTTAATCTATGATTTATCCTCAATTATTTTGGGCTTATTTATTATTTAGTCCCCCGAACTATCATCACTCGTTCAGTTTAGTCATTGGATTATAACTCAGAATCACTCAGTCCCTCAATTATGCACCGTCAAGCAATTTGGTGCTTTAACAAGAGTGTTGTTAATTGACCTACATGGAAATAACTATAATAGTGTTTGAAGTTTCGTAAATCTTACTAAAGTGCCCATAATTTACAGATCTAAACTAAAACACCACAATCTCATCCCAACCGATCCACCCTGTCAACCCCAACCCCTTCTTCCTCATCCACAAGCTCGAATTTGCTTCGGGACTGGTTATGACGGAGAGGTCCAACGGGATAGTGGTCTGTTGGGGTGGCTTGAAAGGGTTAGTACCACCATCATCTGCCATGAGGGCTGCTAGCTTTATAATTTGGGCCAACCATCTACCTCCTCCAACATCTTTCATCCGCAAGCCCAACAGAGAAATTGTTCTCCTTTCTCTATCTCAGTCCACGAAGCCAGCTGTCTCCGTGATTTCCCGGCAGCCATGAATCAACCCGATCAAGGCGTCTCTGTCACCGTTGCCGACAGCCAAACCGCAGAGATCTTTGTCCTCTTCGAGGAGTCCCTACCGTCTACGACGAAGGTTGTTCGTGGAATCTACGACGGAATCAATGGCCGAGATTTGGCATCTGTGGACTGGAAGGCATTGAATGCAGAGATGGCAGAAGAACCAGCGGCCTTGGATCTACTTCTCTGAAGTGGCGGTGGCGCCCCGGAGAGCTTGTGTCCGAGGAATCTCAGGAGCACCGATGACGGCATGTATCTCATGGGAAACGAGGCAAGGAGTCCTAATACCTCACGGTGCTTGCTTACCGGTGGCCGGCTCGGATGCGGTAGCGTTGCGCCTCGGACCACGCCACGCGCAAGTTCACCGGCGGCAGTAGACGGAACGGAGAAGGCAGTGAACTTCGAGAACAGTGTCGCGGGTAGGGGTGTTGAAAAAACCCACAAAACCGAGAAACCGAACCGAACCGCATGATCCGAAACTGAAAAACTCGTGAACCGAAGAAACCGATAACCCGCGGGTTCTAATTTTAGAAACCCGCGGATACTCGAACCTATCCGCATATGTCTATTTATAAACAAATTATCTAAAATTGCTTACTTCATCTCAATTTTCCTTTAAATTTTATTTTATATTATGTGTAAAAACTCATTTCATACAATATTGATACATGATTTGTAATGTTATATTGTTGTTCTATTTATGCAAACTACTTTTCTTCTTTTTGATGCTCTATAAATATACATTTATTATACAAAATTTTAAAATCTCCAAATATATTGAAAGATTTTATAGGATAAGTATACTAATGAACATATGCGGATATCCATGATCCGAACCGCAAAAAACCGTGAAACTCGAGTACCCGCATCATAGGTACCCACATTCGACGGGACGAATATTATTTTTCTCACTATCCGCACCACAAGGTTAGCCCCGTGAACACCCCTTGTGGCATGTGGGGATGGAGAGTAAGGCTGAGGGGTCAAGCCATTAAATTTTTTTAAAGATTTAATACTATATGTTTTTCATTATCAACTACTCGAATGCACAGTATGAAGGACAAAAGCCGTGCAAAAAGACAATACATCTCACTCGACATAATATGGAACAAGATCGAGTCCATATTCATCCCGCATTTTCACTCTACAGTCCATAAAACAATCACCGGAAACCAACAAACCAGAATTCATCAACTGATCGCCGGAAACAATGGGCGAAGTCGATCCATCCTTCGTGCAAGAGCTAGAACACCGGCCACGCGTCTCCGTCGACGAAGCCAAACAAATCCCCGTCATCGATCTCTCCCTCTTCATCCATCCCCACAACTCCACGACCTCAATCGACCCTCTGGTTTCCAAGATTCACTCCGCCTGCAAAAACTGGGGATTCTTCCAAGTCATCAACCACGGCGTGCCGGCGGAGATCCGCGAGAAGCTCTTCGATGCGTCGAGAAAGTTCTTCGCTCAGCCGGCGGAGGACAAATTGAAAGTCCGGAGGAGCCAGAGCAACGTTCTGGGTTATTACGAGTCAGAGCACACCAAGAACGTTAGAGATTGGAAAGAAGTTTACGATTTCGCCGTCGATGATCCGGCGGCGATCCCCGCCTCGCCGGACCCTGGCGACGGCGAGGTTACCCTGTGTTTCAATCAGTGGCCGGAACACCCACCCGAATTACGGTACCTTTTCGTTTCCTTTTCCCGACTTCAAAACAGAACAATTCTGAAAATTTATCATACTTTTTCAGTGAAATTTGCGAGGAATATGCGAAGGAGATGAAGAGATTGGTCGAGAAATTGATGGAATTGATCGCGTTGAGCTTGGGATTGGAACAGAAAACGTTCGAGCAATTTTTCAAGGACGACCGGACGGCGAGTTTCATTAGGGCCAGGCTCAACCATTACCCGCCGTGTGCGTCGCCGGATCTCGCCCTCGGCGTCGGCCGTCACAAAGACTCCGGCGCGTTGATCGTCCTAGCACAAGACGACGTCAGTGGGTTGCAAGTGAAGAGGAAACCCGACGGGGAATGGGTTCGGGTCAGACCCATACCCGATGCTTACACCGTCAACGTCGGCGATGTCATCCAGGTAAAAAAGACCACAGATATTCTCAAAAAAGTCCCTAAAACCTTTTGATATGCACAAACTAGTCCACAACTTTAAAATGTTTCCAAAATACCCAGGTATGGAGCAATGACATTTACGAGAGTGTGGAGCACAGGGTGACTGTGAATTCAGACAAGGATCGATTCTCTGTTCCTTTCGTCTTCAACCCTCCTCACTACTACGATGTCAAGCCTCTGGAGGAGCTAATTAGTGAAGAGAATCCACCAAAATATAGACCATATAATTGGGGCAAGTTCTTTGCAGCTAGAAGGGCCAGTAATTTCAGGAAGCTTGGCGTAGAAAATCTCCAAATACGACACTTCAGAATACCAGATTCTAAGTTGGGTGATCTTGAAATTTAGAGCTCTTTATTTGTGCTCTAATGGCAGGTGTATCTGAATCAAAGGCTTGCTTTGTTGTACATATGAATAATGGAAGTTGCAATGGTTCTAATATCTAATCTTTCTAGTGTTTTGTGATATTAGGGGGTGTCAAACATGCAAGAGGGGGAAAAAAAATTTCACCTGATTTACACTCTATCATTGATAAAAAATTTACCTACATTTTTTTGGCATCTCGCACTCAAGCGCAGGGCGCAGCAGAGGAGGAGACGTGAGGGGGCAGCAGTGAGGACATGTGGTGGGGGGCGGCGAGGGCGGTGAGAGACACGTTGGAGGGGTGGGGCCCGCGAGGGAGACAGCACATTTCAGACGTGAATCACCTCTAATATTCACGTTTAGCGTGAATATGGGAGGTCCGATTTTGTTGTGGTGATTCACCAAATATTAAGAGGTGAATTAAAAAAAAATCACCTCTAAAAGATAATAGGGGGCTTCAAACATTATCTTTTAGAGGTGATTTTTTTTAATTCACCTCTCAATATTTGGTGAATCACCACAACAAAATCGGACCTCCCATATTCACGCTAAACGTGAACGTGAATATTAGAGGTGATTCACGTCAAATGCTGCCTCGCGCCCCACCCTCCAACGTGTCCTCACCGCCCTCGTTGGCCCCCATCACATGTCCTCACTACTGATTGCCCCCTTGCCCCCCCTCTCCTCCTCGCTGGTGTCACCCCAGGTTGAGATCTGAGATGCCAAAAAAATGTGGACGAATTTTTTGTCAATGATAGAGTGCAAATCATGTGAAAAATTTTTCCCCCCTCTTGCATGTTTGACACCCCTAATGTTTGAAGCCTAATGTTTGAAGCCCCCTATTATGATGAATATGATTCATGGGCTGTAGAGTGAAAATGTGGGATGCACTTGGTGTACATAGGATTTTGTTGGTATTTTAATAATTTTTTCATCCTTTTAACGTTTAGTAATCTTGATTATTAAAAAAATATCCAAAACACAATATCCAAAACACTGCAGGTACTAAACGGTTATTCTATTCCCAAACGGGACTATAGCATGAGGCAGAAATCACAGTAAAAGGCAGACATCAAATAAAACCAGTAAAGCAAGATAAGAAGCTATGTGCTGTTCATACTAATGACCAATATTATATAGTCTCTTAACAAAATCTTACAAATGGCAAAATCAAACAATGGATCAAAGAGAGCAGATTGAACTACAACTAAAGAATCACCAAAAAAGTAACAAGAGGGAGATAGAACAACACTCAGCGCTTTCCACCACCACCTCCAAGTTTAGGACCCTTGGCCATGCCACCCCTTGAAGCACCTCCCTTGCTCCCACCCTTCTGTTGCTTTGACATCACTTCAGCCTTCTTGGCCTTCTTTTCATCCTTTGTTTTCTTGATCCTCTCTTTGATTTCACTACACAAACCATAAAGCCTAGAGTAAGCCACTACAATCTAATTCATTTTCAGACAGTAGATCATTAGATTCATAATTAGCTCTTTCAATTATTCTGAAATATTTAGGAATGAATCCTATCCTACAATCCTTTTCGTAATATCCTAATTGATGACACTTCCGGCGCAAGTAGCAGCAACATCAGACCCCGAACAACGCTGAAATTATTAAAATTGTTGCTACACTACCGTCTAATATCGAAATATAGAGCTGAAGAGATGTAATGACTCTCACCGTAGAGCAGCTTCTCTGGCAGCATCACGAACCTCTGGCTTCTCAGCTCTTTTCTTCTGAATCACCTCCAAAGTGGCACCAACAATCGACCTAGAGTAAGGCTTCTTCGCGGTACGCCTTCTCTTCTTCACGGCCTCTTGGGCAAGATCCTTCTTGTGCTGCTTTCGGTACATGGCCGTCCATGTGAGCTTCGAAGGCTTCAACCTGTTGTGGAAGTACCTCTTGCACTTCGAGTTGGCGAACAAAAACACCTGGGAATCGGAACGAACAAATCTGATCCCTTTTCCTGGGTAAATTTTGGCGCCACTGAATCGGCAAAGCTCGGTCTTGAGAACCATGGCGCCACTGAATCGACAAAACTCAGAGAATCATGAAACAGATATAAAATCGCGGCGGCAATAATCATCGATTCAACCATAGGAGGAACGAAACAAAGAATCGAAATGGACATAAAACAAGAACTCTAACCCTAATCAAGGATCAAATCAAACCGACAGATAAAAAAAATTAAACACCGGAAATTCTTGCATGCACTGAACAATCGGTACAGAAAAAAAAGAGAGAGAAGTATGATCAAGATGCAGAAAATTACCTTGATTGAAAGCGAGCGCTTAACGATCAGATCGTAAATTCGCGAAAAACTCGGATGTGTGGTTTGCGTGATTTATTTAAAGATGATGGCTTAGGGTTTATGATGACCGGCACTCGCGGAAGTCCACTTGCTAATTATGTGGGCCGGACTGGAATGGGCTATTGGGCTTTCACGAACCCAACATGCCCGCCTGTGTTCTTTTCAAATTATTTTACAATATAATTTCATTTCTTGAAAGTGTGCGTTCGTTTCCTCCAAAACAATTATGAGTATGTCAAATTAAATTTTTTCTCACACAAATTTTCACTTCAATTTATAAAACTTCAAAACCAAAATTCATAAAATTAAACGCCCAAACATTAACATAATACTCTCATCATATTTTTCAGTATTTTAATCTATGATTTTTATTTTTTAATATTTTAATATATAAAGTTTAATAATTTATATGCAAATAATAAATGAACATCTCTAATTTATAAATATAATTTTTCAAAAAATATTGAAATATTCTTACTGAAATTTGAATCAAACATAAATATAAAAGTTAAAATGTGCATAATTTTACCTCGGCGGAACTTATAACTACCCCTCAAGTATAGTTAATTTTATTAAATTCACCATTAAATTAGAGTTAATTTCCTGAGTGAATTTTCAAAATGACCTAAATACATATAATACATCGAATTTTATTGACTCGTTCAAATAATGACTTGAATTATGCTGAATTATGATTCGTCCTAACTCAATACCTCAACTATTGAAAAAGTGCTGGTAAGGGTTTTGAACAAAGTGATGTTAGTTGACAAACCCCAAAAAATACATTTTAAGTCATTTAACTTTTGACAAATCATATTTCCCCCAAAAGACCAAATATCGTTATAATTTTATCATTATGCTCAAAATATAGAGGCAAAACTAAAGAGTAGCTCCTAATCTTTGTTGAATGCTAGAATTAATCAATAAACTTCAAATTTATATTAACACTCTTACTTAAAAGTAAAACTTTTTTTATTTATATCTCACAAAATAAAAACAAAATAGTGTACCATAATTGATTGATGAGTTGCGGAAAGTAACTTAAAATTTGAATTCATTGAAATGATACTTCTACCTTTTATAACATCACTCTAATTCATTAAAAAAATCATTCACTTTTGTTATAAAATATATGATACTTTCAAGAAAATTCAACATTATGTTCATTTAGAAAAAAAAATCTAATTTTAAAATTTGAAGAATTACAGCTTAGTCATCAAACTATTAGATCTATATCAAACTATTTATTGAGCATATAGTTGAGGTATCGGGTAAAGGCAAGTCATAATTAAGGCCATTGGTTGAACAAGTGAAAAGTCCGGGGTAGTAATATATGGAGTATTACACTACGCATTTAAGGAGGGGAGGGTAGGCCACTACCCAAATCGTTATCATAGTACCGCAACCTTTTGAGTCGTTTCCTTGTGAAGAATCCGGTACCAAGCCGCTACCAATTTATTTTATGAAAAAATAAAATTGATATATATGGCCACATACAGATTGTCAAATCAAAGCCATACGGGCCACGCCCACCACAAAGCAGATCTCGTCATTACGGAGACCCTCTTACGGTAAGGGCGCCTCGTATAAAGCCGTTAGGCACGAAGCGCTCTTGCCTCCTCAAAGCAACTGCTACACTATTTGCGGGAATTAAACCAAAGGAGAGGGAGTAATTCCCTAATAACTCCGCTATCATTACACCATTAATACGCCACCATTCCAATTATGGGCACATTTATGGAGATTCTCCAAAGACTTAAGGTCCGTAGCGGGACCTAGCACCACCCTATATATTGGGTGGTGCCCGCCTCAAATAAGGTGATTACTACACACCCACACTTTCCTCCTTTGTCGCACTGAAAGTGTCTTTTGTCTTGTCCTTGGTATCGGAGCCACTGTCTTGGCCGTCGGAAGATCTTTCTCAGTAGGAGATCGTACTTTGGCTATCAATTTGGCGCCGTCTGTGGGAAAGAAAAGCAAGTCATTTTTTCTTTTCTACTTACGTTTTCTCCTCGACCATTCTCATGGCGAAGACAAGAAGAACTCACAACAGTGTGCATGTCGAGGATCTTGCTTCCAGCTCCTCCGACGTACCTCCACTCCCTGCGATGGGGCGGCGGGGACTCAGCAGCCCCACAACTCCCGATTGGTGACAATCCCGCCACTCCTGCTGCGGACACCCGGTGGTGCAACAGCCACAACCGCAAGCAGCTACTTTGGCGTACCTCGCTGGAACATCAAAGACCCCAGCGAGGTCATCGTCGATCCCGGTCGGATGGCATTGCTCCAGGCGAGCATGCTCAATGAAATGAAAGCTTTTATGGTGCAAACCATCAAGGCGGAAATGCAGGCTGTTCGCCCCGCCTCCTAACGACCGGGATGAACAATCCCGGAACCAAAACCAGTCCGCTGCGAACTCGGATGTCGGCGATCTTCTTGAAGAATCAACGTGGTCGAGGAACAGGTTAAGACGCTAAACTCGGTCCTCGGCGACATCGAGGTTCTCCTCACTCAACCCTTCACGAGAGGGCGTTATTGCCGTCAAGGCCCCGCCGACTTTGAATGCGGCCATCGAAAGCTACGGCGCGACGACGGACCCGTTGACCATCTGCGGCGTTACATCTCCCAAATGGAGATGGCTCGCGCCTCCGACCCCATACTCTGCAAAGCTTTCAGCTCCACCTTGAAAGGGGCTGTTTCAACATGGTTCGAAGCGTTACGAGGCTAGCATTTCAAATGCTTTAAGGACCTCGCCTCGTCGTTCCTCCGCCACTTCATGGGAGCTCGACCTCCCCAAAACTGTCCAACACTTGTTAAGAGTGAAGCGGCAAAGGAGGAACCGCTCCGTGATTACATCCGGCGGTTTCGAGGCGAAGCCGTCCAAGTCTGTGGTCTCTCCTCGGACATGCGGCTCTGGCCGTCACTCGAGGCCTTCAACGCGAGTCCAGGCTCGCGTACAATATTAATGAAAACCTGTCACAACGATGGGTGAGTTCATCGATCGGGCAACCCGGTTCATGAATTCGAAGAGATGAATAGGCCTTACAACAGGCCCCGCAAAGCGACCGCGTGAAGTTTGACAAGGGTCATTCCATCGAGGTACCAGTCCTCGAATACGGGTCTGAGGACCCCCGATCACCACCCCGCCCTTCGTGACACCCGCACGAACATTCTTCTCATGTTGGAGAAGCAAAACAAGGTCCCCAAGTGGCCCCAGCCGATCCAACATAAGACTACGAGGGGTTTGACAAGTACTGCCTTTACCACAAGGACCGTGGCCACGACACGGAGGCGTGCTTTCAGCTCCGGAATCTCATTTCGGAGATGCTTGAGCGAGGAAGCTCAAGGAATTCCTCTCCGACTCCTCCTCCTCCTGCAAGGAATTCCCCGAGGACGCAAGCGGGATGACGGCGGCGACGACCGCGAAAAAACGCGTCGTCGACACAACAGCCCTCGAGGCCGAACTTGCCACCACCACCACCCGCGGGCGTCATTCACATGCTCACGAAATCGGGCGCCTCCTCCAGAAGCGGTATGCAAGAGAAATCTTGCAGATCGATCACCTCGAGGAGAACGTCATCTACCGGCCCAATGGAACAAAGGTTGTCGTTCCGCACTCCGACCCACTGCTTATCACGGCAAGGATCGCGGGTTACGACACCAGCAGGGTATACATCGACACTGGTGCAAACACCAGTGTCATTTTCAGGGACATGCTCGATAAACTCGGGATACACATGTCCGCTGTGCGAGCTCCGGCCCTACCTTTGGCATTGGCGAGGGACATTGTGCCAACGGTAGGGGTCGTCAACCTGCCCCTCATGCTGATTGGGGACACACAATTTGGCACGGTTGACTGCCATTCCGTCATGACGGAATTCTTGGTCCTCGAGGTCCCCTCTACATACAACGCTATCGTTGGTCGACCCAGCCAGGTCGAATTCCACATGAGGTGTGACATCCGTTCTCTCACGGTCACATTTGCGACGCCTCGTGGGGATGCTAGCATCTACATTGACCGGCGAGCGGCGAGGACGAACTATGTGGCCTCTTTGAGTTACTGCGGTTGGTCCACAAGCCTCGAAGCACAACGAGGCACCTGCGGACCCTGACGACAGACCACGCCTCGATGCCGTGACAGAGGAAATCGACGTCGTTCCAGGCAAGAAGTTCAAGGTTGGCAAAAACCTTGAGCAAAAGGAGAAGATGGCTCTCATCCACCTCCTCGAAGCAAACCTTGACGTCTTCGCCTGGAGCTTGAATGATCTGCCGGGTGTCGACCACGCGTCATCACCCACAAACTGAATGTATTCCGGATTCAAAACCGGTTAAGAAAAAGAAAAGGGGTATGGCCCCTTCTAAGAAGAAATTTGTAAAGAGGAGGTTTCTAAACTCCTCGAAGCTGGAATAATAAAAGAACTTGATTCTGAGTGGCTCGCTAACGTGGTTTTAGGTGACAAAGCGAATGGCGAACTTCGTATGTGCGTTGATTTCACGGGCGTCAATAGGCATTGTCCAAAGGACCCTTACCGTTACTGTCATCGACCAGCTCGTGGACGCAACTTCCAAATACAAATACTTGTCGTTCATGGATGCCAAGAGTGGCTACCACCAAATTTACATGGATCCCGAGGACGCCTTCAAAACGGCGTTCACGACTGGTGATGACGTCTATTACTATGTCCGAATGCCTTTTGGGCTCAAAAGCCTGGAGCCACCTACCAGCGTCTAATGAACAAGGTCTTTGCCCGCCGGATGGGCGTAACCTTGAAGCGTCGTCGGCGATGTCATTGTCAAAAGCATGACATTCGAAGATCACCTTCAAGACCTGGCCGAGACCTTCGAATCGTTCGGCGGTATAACATGAGGCTCAATCCAGCCAAGTGTTCCTTCTTTGTTGGAGCCGGAAATTCTGGGCTATATGATCTCGAAAGGGGATCGCGCCAACCTTAAGAAAATTTCAGCCATCGCGGAAATGGCGCCACCACGGAGCATTAAGGAAATCCAGCAACTTACAGGAAGAATTGTTGCCTTGGGGCGATTCATTTCCAAGTTGGGGGACAAGTGTAAGCCATTCTTCGAACAACTTCGTATGAAGAAGGCGTTCACTTGGACAACGGAATGCCAAGAAGCATTCGAGCAAATCAAGAAACACCTCTCCGATTTGCCAACACTGTAATGTCCGCAACCAGGGGATGAACTCGTCATCTACCTCTCCACTTCGAACAGCTCTGTATCCGCAGTGCTCGTTAATGAGTTATGCCCGCTACAGTGGCCCGTCTATTACATAAGCCACACGCTACGAGGGGCTGAGGTTAATTACCCACCCTCCAAAAACGATCTACGCTTTGATCGTGGCTGCCAGAAGTTGCGAGCATACTTCCAAGCCCACACAATCATTGTCGAACGGACTTACCCATCCGAGACATTCTAAACAGACCGGAGCATAGTGGTCGTTTAGCTCGTTGGTGCATCGAACTTGGAGAGTATGACATCAAGTTTGAGCCTCGGCGAGCAATAAAGGCACAAGCTTTGGCGGATTTCATGGCCGAGCTTTCCATTTATCCTCGAGCATGGTCCTTCGAGGGATCCACCACAGGTCGGAGCCTCCCGAGTGGGACATGTTCGTGGATGGTTCATCCGGTGCCGATCGCCCGGGAGGAGGCGTTCACATCGAGGGGCCCACACGGCATGGAGGCTAGCTTACGAGTAGCTTTCCGGTTTCCGTCACGAACAATGTGGCCGAATACGAGGCACTCGTGGCAGTCTCAAGCTGCCTGAAAGCTGGTTTGCGGCGTCTAAGCGTACAGTGACTCACAGCTCGTCGTAAGCCAAGTTACGGGGACCAATGACTGTAAGGATCCAGTACTCTCGAGGTACTTGCGCCTTGTCAAAAACTTACAAGGGCAGTTCGAGCAGCTAAATATTAATAAGATCCCAAGGGATCAAAAAACATGGTGACAGTTTGTCTAAGGGCGGGCGGATGCGTCCTCGAAACCTTAGCACAACCCTCCATAAATACAATTCATGCAATTGACGCTAATGCGGCACCTGATTGGAGAGACCCAATCCTTCAGTACCTCCAAACCGGTGCAATCGAGGCCCACCGGTGTTGCAAAAGAAAATAAGGGCCGATCAGCCCGCCATGTCATCATAGATGGCACGTTATGGCGTAAAGGGTACTCTACCCCTTTACAACGATGTATTGGCCACGATGATTCCAAACTCATCACGAGCGAAGTCCACTCGGGAGTTTGCGGAGCACACATTGGCTCCGTGCGCTAGCACACAAATGTTTGCGCCTCGGTTATTATTGGCCAACTTTGAGGAAAGACGCGCATGATTTGGTACGAACGTGCCATAAATGCCAGCTCAACTCTCGCATCCAACGACAGCCGGCAAAGCGAAGTGGTTACGGAGACATACCTATACCCTTCGCTGTGGGGCCTCGATTTAATCGGCCCAATGCCTACGGCCAAGGGCGATTTAAATTTTGTATAGTGGCTGTCGATTACTTCACTAAGTGGGTCGAGGTCCAGCCACTTGAAAACATAACAACCGCCAAGGTCATACACTTCCTCGCACGACCTCGTGGCGAGTGTACGGGCACCAAGAGCCATAATCACAGATAATGGGACTCGATTCGCGAGCAAAAGCTTAAGGATTGGGCCACTAAGATGAACATACAAATGCTCTACGCTCCGTGGCACACCCGCAATCGAATGGCCAGGTAGAAGTAACAAATCGCACGATCAAAGAAGGCCTAAAAAGCGCCTCGAAGACAAAAAGAGAAGTGGGTCGAGGCCCTACCTGGCGTCTCTGGGACTATCGAACAACTACACGGGGACCCACGGGAGAAACTCCTTTCTCCTTGGTTTACGGCGTCGATGCCTTACTACCAATCGAAGTCTCAATACCCACAATCCGAGCGCTGTATTACGACGCCCCTCACAATGAGAGCGGCCTTCGAGCGCGTTTGGACCTCGTCGAGGAACTCCGCGAGGGTGCTCGACTTAGGCTTATGGCCTTGCGACAAAGGACAAACCTCGATCACAACGCCAAAGTTCGGGCAAAGCAGATCCACGTGGGTGGTATGGTCTTGCTAAAGGCGGAGTTGTCAGGTCGTAATCCTGGCCATGGCACACTTCGTTCCAGATGGGCAGGGCCTTATGTGGTACACAGTAAAGAAAGAGAGGGTGTATACAAGTTAAAGGACCATCAAGGCAAAAAACTCAAAAACGACTACCACGTCAACGACTTGAGGCCTTATTACGTTTAAGTTGTACGCTTTCAAACTCTTTGCATTGCACGAAATACTGCTCATACATCAAAGGAAAGGCAATTTTCCAAGTCTTTACGTTGCACAGACTATGTTTACATAAAATCGCTCTACTAGGAGTGTTCCCCCACTTCAGTGGGTAAGTTCAAAAATTAATTGCAAGGTCACCGCTTGACCAACGCGCATCGAATAAAGTCACTTTACGAAGAATTACAACAAATCATCTCAACAATTTTGCCCAGCACAAGTACAAACAATTCTCATTGTGCAAATAATTCTCGTATGGAAATTACAAAGGCAACAAATGCTGAAATGTTATGTATTTTATCAAAAATGAGCAAAAATATAATTACAAGTCCACAAACTACTGGGGGACATCATAGTTTGGGGTACAACAGGGCATCCTCTACATGCCCGGGCGAATATCGTAAGGATATTCTACTCCCAATTTCTTCCCTGCCCTACCCCACTCGAACAAGGTCGCCTGAGGAGGGTCTTCGACCTTCATGGCGTTGAGGGGTTCCAAATCTGACTTCTCAACGATGCCTTCCACTTGGTGGCGGCATCGTAGGAAGCCCTCAGCATAACAGACACCCGCCATGGCTTGTGCGTCAGCAGTCTTCTCGATCAGCACCTCGACAGCCCTGCGCATTCGACCAGCCCTTTCGGCAATGGGCTTTACAAAAGCGGGGGCTGAACACTTTCACCATCGTACAACTTAAAACCAATTTGGTTTTCTAGTTGTCTGAAGGCTAAATGATCAGCCACCACAGAGCCCGTCACCTCACTAAGGGTCTTGGTGCTGTCTTCAACTGGACTGCAGCCTTTGGCCTTGAGATCCTCGGCACAGGCGGTCCTCGAGGACAACTCCTCGATGAGTTTGTCCTTCGCCTCGGCAGGTCTCCATTCTTTGATACTCCCGAGCACTTGCTCCATTTCAGCTTCGAGCTGATTCTTCGCATGGTGCTCGGCGAGAACAGGCTTCATGCTTCTTCCCATCGGCCATGGAAGCTTTCAGCTGCTTGCCCATGACACCTGTGGCTCTAAGGAGGTTAGCCTCCTCATTCCTCGAGACCCAGCTCGGCCTCTTTTTCAGCCAACTTGGCATCCTGTCAGCCAAGGCCTTTTTAGGCTCTCCACCTCCTCGGATTCCTTTGCCTTGGCCTCAAGGCTCTTCACGAGGACTCGAGGTCCTCGATCTTTGACACCAGCCCTTGGGCCAACACGATTTTACGCAAATTACAAACGCAGACCATATAAACAAAGCATCCCAACAAAAAAGTTAAGTAACAAAGGGAATCCAGTTCGTCACTTACCCGAGTGAGGCCACTGGCGGATGTCCTTCGCCATGTCTAGGGCCCCGAGGAGGTGTACTTCAAAAAGTGCTGTCTCGGGAAGTGCGAGACCTTCGCAACCTTTAGTCTCACGTCCCCTTCCCGAGGAGGATTGACTCGTCACGAGTCACCCTCATGACAGGTCCCAGGAGCTGCACAAGGGCCGGACCCTTGCGTTTGAAGGATTTCTCCCGCAGCTCCCGCCGATAGTCCTCGAGTAGTTGAGGCTCAGCGGGATCTATGCCCTTCGGGGTCTTAGGGATTCTCGAAGGCCTTCTTGTATACACTCGAGGGGCCATAACAGCCCTCCGAGCATCTGCCGATAGGCCGACGGGTTTCCCAGCGCCCGAACGGGGCTACGGGGAGTCTCCTCGGTGGCTGGTCTCTTCCCTTTATCTTTAGCGAAATTTGGGACTGCTGTCCGAGGACACAACCAAGTCCTCTGCTGTCACAAGGTTAAAATGGGAATCAGAACACAGTGAAAAGAAAAGTTAGCCAAAGAATAAAGGGAAGCAAGAATGGTACCTGCAAGTCGAGGGCGCTTCCGTCGAAGGATGTCCTCCTCGGAGTCCTCGGACAACTCCTCGACGGTGACGGGACCAGCCATGTTGACTGGTTGAGCTACCGTCACCAAGGCCTCCGCACCTCGGGCCTCTCCGCCTTTCGAGGTCCCTGCACTGGCAATCGACCCTCGACAGCCTTTTGGGCGAGGCTCTGCAGGACCTCCTCCTCCATCTTTGCTTTAAGAGCCTCCAAAGAAATCTGCTTCTTGGCAAAAGGGTCTTTGGGTGCAACATCTTGGCTGTAGTAAAAAACACAAGGTCGGGTTATAATAGCATTTCAAATGTGCAAACACAAGAACACAGGAACGAAAAGAAAGGCAGAACAGACAGTGGGGGTTGCTGAAAGCGCCTTCGAACCGCTCTACGAGGTCCCCGTCCAATCCTTCCACCCAATTTTTAAGGGTGTCCACGTGGCTCGGAAGACGGTGGGCCTGCTAACCCCTACTCTCCGCAGACCACCTCGTCCAGGCTGGATAGAGTGAAGGGAAACGCACCCTTACACCCTCGAGCCTTTCCACACCCCGGATCCATTCACAAAGGGCGTCGAGGGCTTTCTTCCTCGCTACCCGCCCACACAGAGGGCTTCACGACACCCTTGCATTCTTCTCCTTTATGAAGAATGCAGGGAAACCAACTGTCTTCCTTGAGAATGAAGAAGAAATTGCCCTTCCAACTCCCCACGAGCTGGTGGTTTCAGCGAAGACTCCGATCTTCACCATTTTGTTCCCCACCTTCACCTCCTCGGGGTCGGTTGATAGAAGGGTGTCCGGCGAGCCTCTTCAGCGTATAGAATCGTAAGAAGGTCTCCGGTAGCACCGCCGTCTTCGCCAAGTGGCAGCTACCACAAATGCGTTCTGATGGTAAACACATTCGGGGCCGATTGCCAGGGCAAACACCCCACCCCTCGCACAGTGCGGCGAGGAACAAGGGGAAGCCTCTACCCGGCTTTCAGTTGGGCTTCGTAGACCACCATGGTATTCTCCCTCATGGCCTCGTCGCTCAACTCCATCCCCGCTTTCCTCAGCACATCCGCTGGTGAAAGCCCACAAACCACCCCCGTATACACATGGTGGTTACGCGAGATATCTCCCATTTTCTTCTCTGCAGATTTGTTCGGGGCCACAGTTCCTCGACATCGTGGCCGACGCCGGGCTTGCTTGGATTCTTGGGAGCCATCTACAAAAGTGAACCGAAAAATTCAAAACTAAACCCTAGACCCAAGAACCCGGGCGGTGGCGCGGCGACGCCTCACTCGCGACATCGTCGCGGCGAGAAATCGAAAACTCAAAAGAAAACAACTTATCGATTCAGACGGAGACGAAAGCGGAGGATTCAACGGCTGGGTTCTTGAATCTCGCTGGAAATTCTTCGCTAGTCGCCAAAATGGAAACTAGATTGCAAAGGAAGCTAAAGCGCAAAGGCAAGGAAAGCAAGAATTCGGGAAACTAACTTGGTTGGCGTATGAGAAGAGCGCGATGGGAAGTGAGCGACTTCCCCATAATTACGAACGGCGCAAAAGCGCAAATTTTGAAAAGCGCTTTTGCCAACCGCCACAATTACTATTGGGCCAAATTTTGGGCCTACATTGGGGACAGCTCTTGGGCCTCCCTAATAAGGCTCCAAAACATCACAATACAATGTGGGCTCAATGTGCTGTTGGCATACTTCCTTCCAAATCGGAGCACGGGGACCCAACCCATCCTCCATTTGTGGGGGAGGGCATCTTGATATATATGGGCCAGCCCATACATGATTGTCAAATGCAAAAGCCATATGGGCCACGTCCACCACAAAGCAGATCTCGTCATTACGGAGACCCCCTCTTACCGTAATGGCGCCTCGTATAAAGCCGTTAGGCACGAAGCGCTCTTGCCTCCTCAAAGCAACTGCTACACTATTTGCGGGAATTAAACCAAAGGAGAGGAGTAATTCCTAATAACTCCGCTATCATTACACCATTAATACGCCACCATTCCAATTATGGGCACATTTATGGAGATTCTCCAAGACTTAAGGTCCGTAGCAGGACCTAGCACCACCCTATATATTGGGTGGTGCCGCCTCAAATAAGGTGATTACTACACACCCACACTTTCCTCCTTTATGCACTGAAAGTGTCTTTTGTCTTGTCCTTCGTATCGGAGCCACCTGTCTTGGCCGTCGGAAGATCTTTCTCAGTAGGAGATCGTACTTTGGCTATCAAAAATACACCCAAACTCATTGAAATTCATCATGAACCAAATCATCCACATGATTCAATCTCAGCATTGAAAGAAAACCCAGAATTTATATATCTCTTATTTATCTCAATATGCAAAAAAGTCCAAAATTGCCGCCAACATTTGTCTTTTGGCATTTTTTTGCAACTTCTCCGAAAAAAGGCTCTCGTTTGCTATCACCATAGGTTTTCCGATCCAATATTACCACTCAATGTGTTTGTTGGATCCTTTCTGCCATTAATCTGAGTAACGAAGTCCAATTTCTGTCATGGTTTTGCGACGCCACGTAAGATAATTTCAACAGTGATGACAAATTTGCACCACTAACTATAACAGTGATGTCAAAGGGGAGTTTTTTTTGAGAAGTGGCAAAAAAGTGTCAAAAGGCAAACGTTGGTGGCTATTTTGGATCTTGACCAAAAAAAAACTCAGAAATCAAAGAATCCAAAATTTATTCATCTCCAATTAAAACAAACATGTATAAAAAATAAAGATCAACCAAGAAATTCAAACCAAACCTAATAAATCAAATACAACCTAAAATTTAAATGCATCGGTGGTGGTGCAGCGGATTTGACTGTGCGGCAACGTCAGTGAATGTCTTAGAAGGGCTGAGAAGAAACCAAAAAAGAAAACTTAAATAAGAAAGAAATCATGAACAAAAACTTAACCTTTACCTTAATTCGACCGGGCAAGAAAGAGAGTTCCATGCCGGAGGGAGTTTTGGTCCGGCAACAGTGGTTGTTTGAACAATTGAAGGGTCTGGAGTGGGAGAGGGAGTTCCATGCAAGAAAGAGAGAGAGAGAGAGAGAGAGAGAGAGAGAGAGAGAGAGGTTTTGGTTGATGATGAAGAGTTTTACATGAAACAAAAGGAGGGGAAGAGTCTAGAAGGATTTTTGTTGGTGGGGGTTGCGGCCTGGCCTTTACCAAAAGCGCTACCCGCATTAAAGAATAAAAATACTTTGATAGTGATAGTTGAGGTACCGGCTGGACCGCTACCTTGGACGCTACCAACCTTCCATCAACTACGTAGTGTTAAAGCGTTTCAAAAAAAATATTTATACTTTTTGCACACTATACATTTTCCTTACACTTTTACCCTCTTGTCCACTCCTTCTGTAGTAAGGTTGTGTAATTTCATGGTTAAAATCAAATCGGTCATATAACCGAATGAAAGGTCAATTCAATTCGATCTCTAACAATTTTCAATTAACCAGATTGTGTTATGCGGTTATTCAGATATGAATTATTGTTGAGGATTGGTTAGGAAAGGGAGAAGAGGATGTCTATAAAAGTATAAAAGTGATGATCAAAGAAAAAGTGTAAAGGTGAAAAAATACATATTGTTAGTATCATAAATATAATTAACAAACTTAAATATCACTACTTACCCAATAATCTTACGGTATAATTCATAGAGTTAACGGTCCTGCTGAGCTAACTGTAAGTTTAAATTATCTTTTTGTAAGTTACCCTTTTTAAAATATGAAATTTGTTTACAACTTTTCATATTTTTACTTGTAACCTTTTCAAAACTAAATTTAATTTGTAAAATAATTAAAAGAATGATTTGAAAATAACACACCTTGACAAGTTGGGTTTGTGGAAGCCCAGACCAGTCCGGCCCAAATTATTAGCATGTAACTTTGGCAAGTGCTGGTCTCCTCTTCAATCCTGATAAACCCTAGGCCACCTTCTATAAATAAATCAGTCAAATTCCTTTTGAATCACTCTCGCTCAAATCAGAAATGGAACTCTGTTCGAAGCAGCTGGTTTCGAATCTCCCGAGTTACTGCCATGGATTCTCGACTCGAAGCTCCAACTTCCCCTCTCCTTCGTCTCTCCCTTTGAACAATGCTTCGGTTTCTCGCCACCGTTGCCGCGCAATGTCCACCCGTGCGTTTTCAGAACTCTTAACTCTCCTTTCTGCAGTCGCGTTTTGGGATTTATGATGGATTGTATGTTTGGATTTAGCTGATTTTGTGTTTATTTTGTTCATGCGTAGCATATATATGTGTTGTTTCAATGTTGACGTTTCGAACTCTGAACTGATTCGAGGTGGATAGATGACTAAACTTTCTTCTATTTATCAGCCTTTATCCGTTTCTCGAAGTTACTGCCCAGAGCAATGTCTGAAGATTCTGGACCGAATGAGTTTGCCAGAAAAGAGCGTAATGGGGTGATTGCAGTGGAAGAACCTCCTGTGGGTTCAAGTGCATACAGAGGGAGTGAGCCCGCAGAATCACCTAAAGTGGAGTCTGTGAAAGAGGATTCTGTCGACAGTCTAGAGGAGACGTCTGACTTTCTCGAGAAGCTTAATCTAAAGGTTTGATTATTCAATCATCTGTATTTTGTTTGAAGTTTCTGGTTGTATTCTGTTGTTTGGAGAGGTCCTTTAACATAAACACAGACCTTTATAACTTCTGAAAAGTAATTTTCCTTTTTTATTAATTTTTTTTACGGTAATATGTTTTCTTGTTTCATCTATCGTTGATTGGTTTTTTTAGATGGAGTTTACGATGGGAATTGTTGACAGAACCTATAAACTGTCGCCTTTAGGTTTATGGGTACATTATCTTCGGTTCTTAAGTACTTTCAGATATGCAGTCGTGTTCTCTCTTGTTTTGAGGCATTGGTTTATGAATCGATGTCTTAGCCCCTTCCATGAATCTTTCTTTACTGTGCAAAATGAAAGGAATCAACTTTCCTCAGAAAACATGATGGGCTGAACAGTGAATGATGGTAGTTAATTAGAAAACTGGATTTTTTTGGTTGCTATGATGAGATTCTGGACGTGTTGAAAGTGTTCATATATTCTTTGTGAAGCATCGACAGCTGTTGATCCTGAGCGGTTAACTGAGCAACCAAATTTTAATCTTTGTGTTGGATGCTACTATAATTATTAGATGTCTTTCAAGATGCTCAAGACTTAGTGACTTGCTCTATTTTTCATCTGAATTGTGGTTCTAAGCAAGTCTTCTGAAAGATGCAAACTTGGTTGCTGTGATGAGACTTTGGATTCATTGAAAGTGTTCATTACATATTTAATGATACTGCGACATCATGTCGATCCTGAGCGGTTAACTGAGCAACCAAATTTCAGTTGTTGTGTTGGATGCTACTATAATTATTAGATGTCTTTCAAGATGCTCAAGACTTAGTGACTTGCTCTATTTTTCATCTGAATTGTGGTTCTAAGCAAGACTTCTGAAGGATGCAAACTTGGTTGCTGTGATGAGACTTTGGATTCATTGAAAGTGTTCATTACATATTTAATGATGCTGCGACTTCATGTCGATCCTGAGCGGTTACCTGAGCAACCAAATTTCAGTCATTGTGTTGGATGCTACTATAATTATTGGATGTCTCAAGATGACTTGCTCTATTTGTCATCTGAAAAGTGGATGTAAGCAAGTCTTCTGAAGGATGCAAACTTGGTTGCTGTGATGAGGCTTTGGATTCATTGAAAGTGTTCATCACATCTTTTATGATACTCCGACATCATGTCGATCCTGAGCGGTTACCTGAGCAACCAACTTTGCTAATTTCATAAAATTGTGTTTTTTCTTTCTCTTTCATTCTTTCTTTTTTCATCTGTTAACTATTTAATAACTGTTCTGATCGAAACACATTTCTACCCTAATTTTACTTCAGTATGCCTTCATTTTCATTTTCCTTTGTTTTTAAACAATTTTGCTTTCAAATTGTGTTCATGTAGTGTGTTGTGGAGAGTGGAAAGCTTGTTGTGTCATTGCAGTCTTGAATTTGGCTGTTCTAGATCTTCAGGGCTGTATGGACTTTCAACTTTGCTAGTTGTGTCCATGTATCCTTCTGGTCAAACATTGTTTCATTCAACTGTCATAAACCTTTGAAACTCTGATTGCTCATGTGTTAGGTATTTTTCTGTTTACAATGTTCTTACATAGCTTGCATTCTTGCAGTTAGACTCGAACGATGGATACTCAATTGCGCTTTATGGAGCCAGTGCATTGGTTGTTGTCTGGCTGGCATCAGCAGTTGTTGGTGCTATTGATTCCATACCTTTGGTAAGTGATACATATACCCTTTTCAAGTTCTCACCTTAGTAACTATAAGGAGCGTCTATCCAATCTGATCTGCCGAATACATGTTTCATCTAGATTCCAAAGCTGCTTGAAGTCGTCGGACTTGGCTACACGGCTTGGTTTACCTCTCGATATCTGCTATTCAAGGTACTCTTTGAATCTGAAATTTGCACATGAAAAAGAACTAAATGCCATAACAACAGCTGATTAGGTGGAAATTGATTCTGCAGAACAACAGAGAAGAGTTGGCAGCAAAAATTGAAGATCTGAAACAACAAGTTCTTGGCTCAGATGATGACTAATCGAATGATGATGCGAATTGGTCATTTTCTTCTGCACAGCTTTGTTTAATGCATCCAAAGGTTGATCCTTGTTCTCAGCATTATGTTCTGTACACCTTGGTGATCTGAAAGTGAAACTGTGTATATGCATAGATAGTAAAGTTCTTATAGCCCCAATGCTGCAATTTCGTAGAGATTTAAAGTCGATGAATTTGTACAATGCGAAACAGCAGTGGTTTTTATTTCTTCCTCCGTCTCTTTATAGTTACCTTTGATGTTTGACTCATTTTTTAACTCGCAAGAGTTTGTAAAAAAAATCTGGGAAAAAATATTATTAGAAACTAGATAGGTGGCAAAGAATAAACATTATTGTGTGTCGTCAATTACATGGTCGGATTGACTTGAATCTTTGTTCTTTTCAGCGCTTTTGTAAGGGTTAAATTCTAGGGTCAAATCATGTCTTATTGGTGGAAGTTATTACTCTGTTCTATTAAGGTCCCTAACTTTGCATCTTGTTTCATTCATATCCTGTATCTCTACTCGCTTCTATTACGACTAGGGGTGTAAATGGGTTCCCTTTAAGCTCGAGTTCGGCCTGTTAGTTATCGATACTAACTCGGCCTGGAGCTCGAGTCCAATAGTTCGATAGATCCGTTTTAAAACTTTCTAAACTATATTATAATTAATTAATTAATAAATATATGTATATATATATATATATATATATATATATATATATATATAACATCAAAGTTTATATAACTTAAAACACCTAAATTGATATATTTTTACTAATCATAATTACTATTAATAAAATACTATTGTACTTGACATAAATTATAGTAAAAAATTTTAAGAGGTTTGATAAGTGTCATTAAGTATCGGTAACGTTGGGTTTGAGCTCGTTAACTTATCGAGCTTTATTTCAAGTTCGAAATTTGATAAGGTTCAACTCGAGCTTGAGCTCGAGCTACCATTTAATAAAGGTCTACCCATTTACACCCATAATCCAGAAATTGATAGTACTAGATGCCATTAAGCACTAGTACGGTCAAACAGATACAATCAAATCTCCTAGGTGTAAGTTTGTAAATTATGTATGTATTGTAGATTATTGTAAACTAGTTCTAATACCCGACTTCGTCATGGGTTCAATGAATTAATAATTATCAAAAAATTTAATGTATCAAATAACAATATATTCGGTGTAATTAATTTATTATTGGAATATTGACATGGATACCATGTATTCGGAATATAAACTAAAAACGATGTGTTTGGTATTACTTCATTTATAATCCGAAAAATATAAATGTAAAGTACAGTAACTAATGAAAGTACATGCTATAGTAAAGCTTTGCATGCATCCAACTATGTTCTTAGTGTGCTTAAGTACATTATACTTGATCACCAAGATCCACAATTGGATGGGGTTAAGAACATAGAATGTCTCTAAACCATTCTTCATCTTGCTTATTGGTTCTCCAACTATTTAGTGTTGCGTCCTTAATCATGAAATAATTTCAGTAGGCCATTATAATGGTTGCTTATCCATGAAAAATGGTTACATACCTATCTCGCGGTTAAGTTAGGTCGTTAAAGTGGCTGCTTACCCATCTCGCGGTTAAGTTAGACCGTTATAGTGGTTGCTTACCCGTCTCGCGGACTAAGGATGTAACACTAAATAGTCATAAAACCAATAACCAATATGAGAATAATTTATGAATTTTTTATATCATGTCAAATAGTTTAAATACCCGGCTCATCGCAGGTGCAATAATTTATCAATTAATCATGTTAACCCCACCAAACATGTTAATATATAAAAACATTGTGTGCAATATATAGCAAAAAACACATATTTTTATGTGATGACAAATGAAAGTATGTAAAAATTTGAGAAGTGTTGATGTCTAGTTTAATAAATGTTGGGTAAGAATAGCTTAAGTTTAAAAAACTGTGATGTATTGTAGCAATTAATTAAGGGCAAAATGGAAATTTTCATACATCCACCTGATTAAATACCAACATAGACCGAAAGAACTCGATAAGGACAAAAAATTTTGAAAAAATGACTAAAATAGACTGAAAACTTAAAACGGAATTGAGGTTAAAATGAAATATTCCGTTAATATAATTAAAGATAAAACCAATTGAGTTAATTTTGACACAATTAAGAAATTTGAAAAAGGAAAAGAAAAAAATGTCAGACTCTTGTGTAATTAATAGTGGGATGTTGCGGTTTGTGTAAGAAAATTTGGTTTGAATTTGGATTCCTCACCAAAAAATCAACACTTCTCATTACACAATTTTATTGTGTTAATTAAGATTCTCATCCATTTTTCTTTTTCTTTTTCTTTTTTAAAACTGTTTTTTATCAAACATTTTTTGTTTGAATTTGGATTCCTCACCAAAAAATCAACACTTCTCATTACACAATTTCATTGTGTTAATTAAGATTCTCATCCATTTTTCTTTTTCTTTTTCTTTTTTAAAACTGTTTTTTATCAAACATTTTTGTCTACATATTTTTATTTCATTTGTCTCATCTATTTTTTTCGTTCATCCCGTTTGAGGGGTGAAATTAGAAACTAATTCCTTACAAAATGGTAGGTTGGTTCCTTAAAAAAGTGATAGACTGATTCCTTAAAAATTGGTGGGCTGATTGATGCATACATATCGCAAAAAAAAACTCTTAGCCTAGTTGGCACCTACGTGGATTCTAGCCCTCATCATCATGAAATCGCTTCGTTCATTTTTTTTTTGCTATTGTGGCAAAGCTCCCGTATTAGTATATATAGATTATAGATTAATACTACCAATTAATGAATTGAATACTTTTTAGAGAATCAATCTAATTAATGAATTCAATATTGAGAGAATCAATCTAATTAATTCGAGGGCTGAAATTGGAAACTAATTCCTTAAAAAATGGTAGGTTGATTCCTTAAAAAGTGGTAGGCAGATTCCTTAAAAAATGGTGGGCTGATTGATGCATACATGGCGCAAAAAAAAACTCTTATCCTAGGTGGCACCTACGTGGATCCTATGTGTCCTCACGAAATCGCTCCGTTCACTTTTTTTTGGGCTACTGTGGCAAGGCTCCCGTATTAGTATATAATAATAGATTATGCATCAACTATATTTACAATTCATTCGGTTAATTGAGTATGTAGAAAACCAATGTCGACTGCTTCAAAAAAAAAAAAAACAATGTTGACTAGAAGAGGGAGTGTGTGTTTGGTAACAATGTTTTTCAAATAATTGTTATGTTTTGAAAGATTATCTACGAGTAATGTTTAGCTGTATTTGTAGTGTTGTCTCTTATCAAATGTTCACATTTTTCTACACTTAATTGTATGGCAAATTAAAAGTTTGTAACAATAAAGTTAGGAAACTTTCAATTAAGGGTAAAGTACACATATAGTTCCTTAGCTTTGATACATGTCATATTTTGGTCATGTTTTAGGAATTCGTCTCAGATTCACCCTTACCTTACATTTTCGTCCTAAATATGTACATTTTCTGTTAAAATCACTTATTAGTTAAGAGTATTTATGTAAATGTGTATATTTAATTTCAATTTAAACTCAATTTTTTAATAGCTTGCAAATTAATCCTCACTCTTTAACAAATTTGACAATTTAAACAACTATTTAACTATATTCCCTTCACGCTTCTTCTCTCTCCTCTGGAAAACATACGTTCATGATGCTCACCCTTCCACCATCGCACCCGAGAGATCGACACTCATCCTTCCAAATCGACGCAATCGGAGTCGTCGGACGATGAGGATGGAGTAAAGGCAAGGTTTCACTGGGTTTAATGTTGAAATCTGGAAACGAAAGAACATGAGCTCGTGGGTCTGGCTCGGGTTCATGAATGGGGTTGTGATGAAATCGATGAAGATTGAAGGTGAAATCAGTTGGAATGCGTGCAACAATCAATGGTGACGTTGATAATTGTGCATTATGGATATGTATTTTGCCCTCATACACATGTTTTATCGGAGTTTTTGCTAGTACTTAGTGTGGATGCGAGCTTTTTTGTAGGATTATCCATGTCGGGTGAGAAACGGGCATAAAACAAGACAATTTCGAGCAAAACGGCGGCTCAGAACAAAGTTGGGGACAACTGTGCGCAATCTGGAGAAGTTCAAGGGCAACTAAGGACAGATGAGGAGGCGACCTGTGCGGTCGCTCCCTGCCGAGAGACAACCCAGCGAACAGAATGGGGAGCGGACCGGGAGCGACCCCTCACCTTAAGGGTGCGGTCGCTCCTCGCTCTTTCAGGTGGTCCCCTCCTCTTTTCTCCCTACCAAGAGGCACAAGTAGACGAATGTTACGCAATTTTTGGCTTTTCTCTCCCTCTTGAAGCTCATTCATTGGCTCTACTTCAAATAGAACACCAAAAGCATCAAAAGTTGCCTCCTCTCATTAATTGATTTTGGATTCTAGGGCTAGCAACATTGCTTTTGAGCAAATTTTGGAGGATTTGTAAGTAACTCATACATTACACACTAGTTCTAGTTCTTGCTAGGGTTTTGGGAACCCTTCTCTCCTTCCTCATTCTCTAGCACGAATTGAGTTGATTTATGCAAGATTGAAGATTTATATACCATTTCTAAGCTTCCTTTCACCTTTACTACTTTTAATTTGCATTTATGTTCATGAATTGTATGAATTTCGTGAGTAGCATGTGTAGTGAGTAGTTCTTAATTTCCTAGGGTTGATTAGCATGTTGTAGAGTTGTTGGATGGTTCATGAAAGATTGGTTGTTGATTCTTCAATACTTGTAACCTTTTCTTGAGCTTAAAGAAGGTGTATGTGGAGGAGGAGGCCTACTTCTCTACAACACCTACCAAGTGTTTGATGAAATGCTTGAAAGAGCATTTCATTGAATTTACAAAGGGAAATGGTTAGGGGCTCTAGGATTGCTTGAGCAAGGTAATCTAGAGTGTTAGGAGACCACAATTGGTAAATCCTAGTGCCTCCATGAATAATGCAAGTGAAGAGATTTTACTTGATTATTCATGGAGAGAATAGCTCTAACCTAGTAAGTTAGAGTTTGATATTTCTCCAACTCCTCAAGTATTGATAGTTTCACATCCAATCATTCCATCTAACAAACCTCAACACTAATCAACCCAAGGAAGCCTCCACCTATTGAATTGCAAACCACACCATTCATTGCATTTTAGCTTAGTTGATCTTGATTTTGTCTTAGTGACTTGTTGTTACGGTCACCCTGAGCGGGTTGCGGCCGGGTGACCCGGGGCTCCGGTTTAGGCCTGCGGGTCACGATTTTGGGCGTTCAGACAGCTCCCGAGCCTTATCCGAGCATCATTCTGGCGGATGCTTTCATATTTGAGGTCGTGTGGGCTCCCCGGACGTTTCCGCCGAAAATATTTTTCCTGCGCCGGGGGGTTGTCGGGGTTGGCTCGGGACGTACAGCGGGCTCGGTAGCGCTCCCAGGATCTCATATTGAGGAACCGTTTGCGGATTTGGAATCGTGGGAGCGAGCCGGAGGTTTTTACGGAGCATATTCTTCGGGGCGTGACGTGCGGTCCCGGGTGACTCCCGGGGCTGCAGGCGGAATCCGGGGCCGGGATGGAATTTCTCCGGCGGCTCCAGGGTAAGTCATGTTATATTTTAAAGTGGATTTTATGGTTATTTTTGTGGAATTTTGTCGTGACGTGTTGTGGCTCGAGTTATTATGCGACCACGCAAGGATTCGGTTGAGTTCAGCGAGCTCGGTAGGACTCTACGGAATAGTAAATAAATATTTGAAAAATGTTTTTTGAATGTTATGATATTCTGAAGATTCTGGTCAGTTTTGGTTTCATTTGAAGTTCGTTACCTATATTTGGGGTTTTAATTGCAAAGATTTGGAGAATTAGGGGGTTAAGTTGCAATTAACCCAATAGTATTAAATGTTTTGTGCCTGAGATGGGCTTAAGTCGGCAGCAAGGGCTGGGGCTGGACACTTGTCCATTTATCATTTAACTTGGAAAAGAGAAGGAGTATAAAAAGGCTAAAATCAATTATAATTCATAAAAATTCCATTTCTTTTCTTCTTCTTCTTCCTTCCTTCTGCCGCCATTAACCTTCACCTTGAGCTCCATGTTCTTCATCTCCCTTTGCTGAAACTTCAAGGATTTGAGTTCAAGAATTGGTAAGCTCCTCCCTTTAATCTCTCTTTTAAGTTAAAAACAAGGATTAGAGAAGAAAAGAGAGGGATTTTCGAAAAATTGAGTTGTTCTTTGCTATGTGTTTGAGTGATCCTCTCCCTCCCAAATTTTAGTATGTTGTTCTTGGGCTTGAGGGGAGTAAGAATCTTTGTTTAGATTTTGAAGAACACCATGGATGGGGGAAACATATTTAGCTGAATTATTGTTGGAATTTCTAAAATGGTGTAGAGTTGTGTTCTTGAATCATGCTTTGGATATGTTGTTCCTTGCATGATTCTAAGGCATTCTATGGTTTCAATTTGGTGGAAAATTGATTGAGTAGAAAAGCCCCAAATTGAGTGAATAGTATAATTAGGGTTTATGTTGATTTTGCTTGATTTAGGTGTATTTGGTTAGTAATGTTGGTTAGGAAGTGAATTGGTGATTAGTATGATTAATTGGAAGCTTGAATGGTTTGATTTGGAAGTGTGGTGAAAAATTGGTTAAGGACCGAAATGCTCAAGTGATTCTTTTTCCATGTTAGTGTTGCATTTTGATTAAATTGGATGGTAAATTGGTATTGTGAATGAAAGTAGGTGCGATATGGCGTTTGAAATATCGTTTCGGGTTAGAAATGAGAAAGTTAGGTTTTGCGGGTTTATTGGGAAAAATGTCCGGAATGCGGGTTTTAAGGTTGGAATGTGTTTGTGGGTGTTGGAATAACAAAGGTTCTAGCTCGGTTCGTAAAAGCAGGGCTTTACGTAGTTTTTACGGGAAAGTGCGGGTTTATGCGAAATTGCTTTCAGGGTTATTTGGATGTGTTACGACTCAACTATGGTTATTCAGCTTGATTCTGCGTTGGTAGAGTAGCGGGGAACCGTAGGAGCCAAGTTTTGCGTTTCGGGTCGGGAGCAGGGATTTCCCGAGTTTTGGGTTGCGGGGCAGCGTTTCTGAGGTAAGGGCTTAATTTGGTAAAATGTACGTTTGTTCTACTCCGTATATGTTTATCAGTAACGATACTTACATTTATGTTTATGTATTATTATTATTATTATATGCTCTACTGCGACGAGACCCGAATGGTTGTAGAGGCCACGGGTGTTCCATGATTACATTACTGCGTATCCGCACCGGGAGTGCCGATACATTACGTATGCGCCTTTGGAGGTGCCGACATTATGCGTATATCCGCACCAGGGTGCGGTATATACGTGACCCTACGGCGGTTTGGGGATCGCGACCTCGGCCGTGCCGTGCTATACATTGCATTACGATCCGTATGTTACGACCTCTGTTGAGGGCCGTTACTGAGTCGTTACGGCGGTTGGACCGCATATGATGGATTCTGATTTACTTTATGTTTTATGTTTGTATGTATATGTATATGTTGTGATATTACATTTTGCGAGTTGATTGTTGCCACATGGGCAAACTACATTTTACCTTAGCCCCTTGGGTCCTTTCGAGGACTCATCCTTTTATCTGTTTACCACTTTCGAGGCCGACGACAAGCAACCGGCGGAGTAGAGATCCGCGGTGCTTCCAACATTTGGGATTTTGATAGCGGCGGTACCACGTGCGGAGATCCTCGAGTGACCGCACTTAGGTATTTACAGGATTTTGCTTATTGGCTCTGTGTATGCTGCATGCATATAGATCGGATCATGGTTTTGTATATGTGTCTATATCTGGAATATATTACCTTTATCTGTCTTGAGTCGCGGGCGGAGCCCACTTGCTGCCGAATTGCTATATTATGGATTTGGTACTTGTGTTGTGGCGATGATTGAAGTGGGATATACCATGAACTGCTTGTGTGGTGAAAGTTGGATTATTCGTATGCTTGCCTTGCATGAGTATTTAGGTTGCTAGTTGTTACTTGACTGTTTTGTTTTGAGCTCGATGCTCCGTTGCCACGCTTTCCGCCGTAGATTCCGGTTCTCGACGTCGCGGCCGGCTCTGCCTCCGCAACCGGGCGGGGTGGGTGTGACACTTGTTATCATTTAGATTACTTTGTTTGAAATTGTTCTTGGAATATCTCATCTTCACCTACAAATTGAATCCATCCATTTAAATCAAAAATATTGCATCTAGCTAGATTCCATCAATTACACTACAATCTCTAGGGTTCGACCCCACTCACCCTACCACAAATTGCACACCTTGCACTTGGGGATGAATGGGTTTTTATTACTTGAATTGAGCATGTTTTGAATACATATAAAACACCCGTCAAGTTTTTGGCGTCGTTGCCGGGAATGGACGAAACTCGCTAACCCAGGGAATCGCTATGCACCGGAACTGATTTATGAATTCTACGCCAATCTGCAGTGGCGATTGAGGAATATCAAGACCAGCGACAATACATCGACCTTAGTGTCCTCAGTGAACGTGCGGGGCACGAGTGTGCCATTCTCAGTGGAAACCATCCAGAATTTCTTCGGCATCCCACCCCGTACGACAGACTCCCCGCCATCTCCTGAAGACGCGTCCAGACGTGAAATTTCCGAAGAGTTTGGGATAGAAGAGTGCGGAACTCCATGGTCCCGACCAAAGGGTATGTGTGGCTTTTCATGCCAACACTCTCATCTGAACTCCGTGCTTGGGCTGGTTCATCCACGGGAACATCGACCCCTCGCGGCAAGAGTCGAATCCGTCCGCCCGGCTTTCATTACTTCGCAAGATAGTTGCTAAGGCATATATCGGCGCTCTCTAGTTGCATCTACGAGGCTATTTGTGAGGCTGCAACTTCCCTCCAAGAAGAATTTTCCACGGTTCCTCACCCGACTTATGATTGATAGTGGCATCGTGGTCGGGATACCGAATTGGTTACTGATTTAGACAAGCCCGTCAACATCGCGGTATCCGCACCTTGGGTTGTGATCGGAGGCAGGAGGCTCAATGTCAATTTGATTTGGGGCTCGGGCCCAGGCTGCTGCTCTTGTTGAGCCTCGGTCTCCGATCACAACCCAGTGCGGATACTGCGGCGGTGATGGGCTTGTGAGCGTAACCAATTCGGTATCCCGGACCACGATGCCACTATCAATCATAAGTTGGGTGAGGCGTGGAAAAATTCGGTTCTTGGAGAGAAGGCTGCGCGATCTCACAAATAGCCTCGTAGATGCTGACTAGAGCGTCGATATATGCCTTAGCAACTATCTTGCGAAGTAATGAAAGCTGGCGGACGGATCTTGGACTCTTGCCGCGATGGGTCGATGTTCTGTGGATGAACCGGTTCAGCACGGAGTTCGTATGGGAGAGTGTTGGCATGAAAAAGCCACACATACCCTTTTGGTTGGGACCATGGAGTTCCGCACTCTTCTATCCCAAACTCTTCGGAAATTTCACGTCTGGACGCGTCTTCGAGAGATGGCGAGGAGTGCAGCCGTGCGGGTGGGATGCCGAAGAAATTCTGGATGGTTTCCACTGAGAATGGCACACTCGTGCCTCGCACGTTCACTGAGGACACTAAGGCCGATGTATTGTCGCTGGTCTTGATATTCCTCAATCGCCACTACAGATTGGCGTAGAATTCATAAATCAGTTCCGGTGCATAGCGATTCCCTGGGTTAGCGAGTTTCGTCCATCCCCGAGCTTCAACGGCTGGCTGGAGAGGGGTAGTTTCTTTATCTGAAAAGTCAAAACCCCTTTGTTCGGTGATGCTTGTTGAGGCAACAATCATAAGCTCCTTGACCTCCGGGTGCTCAAATCTTTGCTCATTGGTGAGTGTGGACTTCGTGTACACTTTGTCCAGTGGCTTCTTGGAAGGTCGCTTGGCAGTTTGCTTGACTCGCCCCTTGGTAGATTTTGAAGTGGGTTTTGGTGCAGAGCTAGAGGCAACCTCCTTCCCCCTTGTAGATTTTTTTGTTTTACCCATCCTACAATGAGAAACCAACCGGGCATTAGTAAGGTAAACCAAACCATGAACACAAGTATTAAGGAAGAGCGTAAATGCATGAACAAGTTCCACCGTGGAAAGCCCAACCAAAAAAATGTTATGTTCAAGCGAGTTGGGGTTTTTGAGCCTTTCTATTCAATTAAGCACAAGACTAAATTGCTAAAGAATGACCCAAAAAGAATGGAATTTCAACCCGAATTAAGCATCCATGAAGCAATTAACAAATTGAGACAACAAAATCATTGCCATCATGCAAGGTTCCATCATTTAGAAGCTAGAAAGCACAAGCTCTTAAGAAATTTCAACAATTGCTAGTCAATTGGTTGCTTTCCATGAACATCAAATTTGGGCACAATCGGCGCTCTCAATCAACCAAATTACTCAACCATTTTTCCTGAAATTTGAAACCCAATCATGTTTATTATAGTAGACGCATTCCGCAACAACCAATCAACCCAAATAAACCTCTAGCCTAAAAACCCCAAATGAATTCGGCCTCCCCATGGACAATTTTTCAACTTCGACCAAAATTCAATCAAACTTAATATCTAGGCCGAAAATCACCTCTCCTATGGTCAAGGAACAAAACCCAGCAAGAATCCATCATGTAAGCATCACCTTTTCGAAGATTTTTGAAGAAAATCGGACCTTATGGTCCGCTGCCTCCATCGCGAAAATGAGAAAGAGAGGGGAGAAATATCAGTACCTGATGCTTGAGAAAGGATGGAGATGAGAGGAGGAAAAGAGGGCGGCCGGAAAATGGCCCGGAACCAGCGAAACGGCGGTGGCCGGGCGCTAGGTGAGGTTCCTGCTGTTGTGCGATGAAGTGAAAAGAAATTTTGAAAGTGGAGTGTGTGTGAATGTGAACGTGAAAGTGGAGAAGAATAAAAAATTTAAAAAAAAAAAAAAAGTCTTCTGAAGGATGGTAAGAGGCAGCAAGTGAGGAGAGGTGAGGCCTGCACGTGAGTGAGTGAAAAACATGTAAAAGAAAAATTAATTAAATTTGTTTTTAATTTTTAATTTTTTTTTGAAAAGTCAGAGAAGTGGTCGCACCATCCCATGGACGGGCCGCTCCCCGGATCACACCCTCCTCTGTCCACTTCAAAAACTTGGCAAATTTATCGGGAGCGACCGCACTCTATTATGGACGGGCCACTCCCGGGTCACACCCTCCTCTGTTCACTTAGACAATTTGAGAAAATCTGAGGGAGCGACCGCACCCATCAATTGAGGGGCCGCCCCAGGGTCACACCCTCCTCGGGTTACTTCCTTTTCATTGTTTTTGTCCAAACCTAAATTTTTAAACCAAACCTCTCACATTCCAAAGGCTTACCCAACCTTACCCACGTTGATTAAATGCTCCTTTTGCAATGCACGTGGGCCATTTGTTGCCCGGTCCTCCCTTGAAGCACATTCACCTAGCATCAAAAACAAGATTTCTTCAACCAAGATGCAGTCCACTATACAAAAATCCACATATGTGCAAGAATAAGTAAAATGTCAAAATGCTAATCTAAACGGGTTTTATCCCCAAAACCGCTTGAGTTTTCGCCCCAAGCAAGACGCCTTTCTCTCATCATACGAGGTAGTTGGGGTTGACCAAATGAATTTGGCCAACTTGCCGATACTCATCTCCATAAAATGGCTTCACTCTTTGCCCATTGACTTGAAATTGTGAACCATCATTTCCTTCGAGCACCACCGCTCCATGAGATTTAGCTTCCACCACTGTAAATGGTCCGGACCATTTCGATTTGAGCTTTCCACCAAAGAGCTTGAGACGAGAGTTAAATAATAGAACTTGTTGACCCGACTTGAATTCTTTCCTCGAGATAAGTCCATCATGCCACTTCTTGGTCTTCTCCTTGTAAATTCGAGCATTCTCATAGCTCTCAAGTCGCAACTCATCCAACTCGTTCAATTGAAGTTTTCTCTTGGCTCCGGCCTCCTTCATATCGAAATTCAACCTTTTGATGGCCCAATACGCCTTGTGTTAGATCTCCACCGGGAGATGACATGGTTTCCTGAACACCAACCTATATGGAGACATACCAATAGGAGTCTTGAAGGCGGTTCTATATGCCCACAAGGCATCGTCAAGCTTCAAAGACCAATCCTTTCGATCAAAGTTTACTGTCTTCTCAAGAATAGACTTGATTTCCCGGTTGGAGATTTCCACTAAACCATTTGTTTGTGGGTGATATGGGGTGGACACCTTGTGGTTGACACCATACTTGACCAATAATTGCTCCATGGATTTTTTGATGAAGTGGGATCCCTCATCACTAATTATGGCTCTCGGGACACCAAACCTTGTAAACACATTCCTTTTCAAGAACTTGATTACCGTTTGCGCATCATTTTTGGCGGTGGCAATAGCTTCAACCCATTTGGACACATAATCCACTGCCACAAGAATATACTCACTCCCACTTGATGGCGGAAAAGGTCCCATAAAGTCTATCCCCCACACATCAAATATTTCCACCTCAAGTATGCCATTTTGGGGCATCTCATCTTTCCTTCCCAAATTCCCCATCATTTGGCACCGAGTACAAGTCTTTACAAAAGTATAGCAATCCTTAAACAAGCTAGGCCAATAAAATCTGGATTGAAGTACCTTTGATGCCGTTCGTGTTGCTCCAAAATGCCCTCCACAAGGGGCGTCATGGCAATGTCGGATAACCTCCATAGCTTCCCCTTGTGGAATGCATCGCCGGATGACTTGATCCCGACACCTCTTGAAGAGAAGAGGATCATCCCACAAGTAGTGTTTCGCATCCGACAAGAATTTCTTTCGTTGGGGATAGGAGAGATCCGGTGGTAACACACCGCACGCCAAATAATTCACCAAATCTGCAAACCAAGGTGTGTTTTCATCAATCCTCATCAAATGTTCATCCGGAAATGTCTCTTTGATCGGAATCTCTTTGTCTTTCTCCTCATGCATGGCAAGGCGTGAAAGATGATCCGCCACCACATTTTCACTACCCTTCCGATCCTTAATCTCCAAATCAAATTCTTGCATCAATAATATCCACCGAATCAAGCGTGGCTTGGAGTCTTTCTTCGAAAATAAGTATCGAATAGCGGCATGGTCGGTGTGCACCACCACCTTGGACGCCAAAAGTTAGGACCGAAACTTGTCCAATGCAAAGATGACCGCTAACATCTCCTTCTCCGTTGTGGTATAATTTTGTTGAGTGGCATCAAGAGTCCGACTCGCATAATAAATTGCTCGGAAAAGCTTCTCCGTTTTTACCCAACACCGCTCCAACGGCATAATCACTAGCGTCACACATTATCTCAAACGGGGAATCCCAATCCGGAGTTACAACAACCGGAGCCGATATCAATCTTGCCTTTATAACTTCAAAAGCCTCTAAACATGCCTCATCAAAGATAAATGGAGCTTCCTTCTCAAGAAGTGCGCTCAACGGCTTGACAATCTTCGAGAAATCCTTTATGAATCACCGGTAAAACCCGGCATGGCCCAAGAAACTTCTCACACCTTTCACGTTCTTCGGAGGTGGCAACTTCTCAATTACCAAAATTTTTGCCTTATCCACCTCAATTCCTTCTTCCGAAATCCGATGTCCCAAGACAATCCCGGAATTCACCATGAAATGACATTTTTCCCAATTTAGGGATAAATTAGTTTCCTTGCACCTCTTCAAGACTCGAGTCAAATTTCCTAGACATTCATCAAAACTAGACCCATATACCGAGAAGTCATCCATGAATATTTCCATACCTTGCTCCACCATGTCTTCGAAGATAGCCATCATGCACCGTTGAAAGGTTGTCGGCGCATTGCACAATCCAAATGGCATTCTCCGGAAAGCGTATATCCCCCAAGGGAAAATAAAGGTGGTCTTCGCTTGATCTTCCGGGGCAATTGCTATTTGATAATACCCGGAATACCCGTCCAAGAAGCAATAAAACTTTTGCCCCGCCAACCGGTCCAACATTTGATCAATGAACGGAAGAGGAAAATGATCTTTCCTTGTTGCCTTGTTCATGGGACGATAATCATGCACGACCCTCCACTTGGTTGGGGGTTTGATTGGCACCAAAGCGCTTTCCTCGTCGGTGGAGACCGTTACCCCGCTCTTTTTCGGAACCGCATGAGTTGCGCTCACCCACTTACTATCCGATATCGGATAAATATTCCCGGCTTTCAAAAGCTTGATGATTTCTTCCTTAACCACCTTCTTCATATTCGGGTTAAGCCTTCGTTGTAGTTCCCTCTTCGGAATGGCGTCTTCTTCGAGAATTATCTTGTGCATACATACATCCGGGCTAACTCCCTTAAGATCCGAAATAGACCAAGCTATAGCCTCTTTATGCTCTCTAAGCACTCTCATTAACCTTTCTTCTTCGATACTAGAAAGTGAAGCGGAGATGATTACCGGGTATTTTTCTTCCTCATCCAAGAAAACATACTTCAATTCTTCCGGTAACGGCTTCAACTCATACTTTGTTGAACTTGTTGAAACTTCTCCCACTTCCGTCAAGGGCTCAAACCCCCAATTTTTCTTGCTCAACTTCTCATGACTATCAAGGGTTCTAAAAGCATTGACGGAATCACAAAACTCCATAAGATCATCCTCAATATTCAAGATAGCCCTCAAGAACGGATCATCAATATGCAAATTCTCCACATACTCATCCACACAAAACTCTATCAAATCAACACTGAGGCATGTTCCAAATTCCGATTGTACCTTCATAGCGTTGTGAAGATTGAAAGATACTTCCTCTTTGTCTGCTCTTAGAGTGAGTCGGCCACCCTCCACATCGATAATTGCTTTGGCGGTTGCTAAGAATGGACGTCCGAGAATGATGGGTACATCTTTATCTTCCTCCATATCGAGTACTACGAAGTCGGCCGGGAAGTAAAACTTGTCAACCTTGACCAATACATCTTCTAGAATGCCCCTTGGATTGGTTAGAGATCGATCCGCTAGTTGGAGACATATGCTAGGAGACTTGATGCTTCCGAGTCCGAGTTTCCTACAAATGGATAACGGCATCAAGTTAATACTAGCACCCAAATCACATAAAGCTCTATTAAAATGAAATGAACCAATATCGAGAGGAATAGTAAAACTCCCCGGATCATTGGCTTTTTGGGGTAGTTTCTTTTGAATAATCGCGCTTGCTTCTTCTCTTATGTGTACCACTTCATTGGCTTGCAATTTCTTCTTCTTCTTCGATAAAATCTCTTTCAAGAATTTGGCATATGGTGGCATGCTTGTGATAGCATCCAAGAATGGGATGTTGATCTCCAATTTCTTGAAAACGTCAAATAGCTTGGAAAATTGTGCATCCATCTTCTTCTTTTGTAGTCTTTGAGGGTACGGAATGGTTGGCTTGGGCACTTGCATATTTTGTTCACAAAAAGGAGTTGATGCCTCTTTTTCTTCTCCTACCACCTCGACTAACCCTTCTTCATCTTCCATCCGAGTTGATTCAACTTCCTTCCTCTTCTTTGCATGTGGCGGATAGTACTCATCCTCTTTTGGTGGTTCTTTATGTTGAAGAACTACCTCCTTACCTCTCCTCAAGGTGACGGCCTTACATTGTGCTCTTGGATCAATGGTGTCACTCGGAATGTTCTTTTCCTTTTGAAGAGATTTGACATTTGTTGCCAATTGTCCCACTTGAAGCTCTATATTTCTCATTTGTGCTCCAAGATTTGCTATTTGACCCTCTTGTGTTTTGTTGAACTCGGTTTGATGCTTCATAAAAGTAGCAGGTGTGTCTTCCAAATTGCTCTTCTTCTCTTGAGATTGGGAGGCTTCACCCCCATGTCGATAAGGGACCAAATTCGGTTGTAGAGCACCGTTGGGATTTCCATAATTGAGGCCCTCATGCCTAGGCTTTTGATAGTTGTTGTAACCTCCCCCTTGTCTTGGTGGGTAATTGTTGTTCCGGTAATTCACATAGTTACAACTATCAAGGTCCTCCCCAACTTCCTCCGAGACCATTACTTGCTTAATATTGCCTCTTTCTTGGTTCTTGACAAGTCGACCCATCATGGAAGTTAGAGCCGACAATTGAGCTTGAACGGATGTGTCTTTGTCAACTTCATAAAGACCCCTCTTTTGGTTGGTGGGGCTTGAGTCATCCCTACCTCGATGCTCTTCACTTCGCTCAAGAAGGTCTAGTAAGTCCCAAGCTTCTTGCAAGACTTTATCCATAAACCAACCACCGGATGTGGCATTTAAATGTTGTTGAGACTTCTCGGATAGACCATTATAGAAGATGTAGATTTGATGTTCCCTTGTAATTCCGGATTGTGGATACCTCTTGTTCATTTGCTTGAAACGCGTCCACGCCTTGGCAAGTGTCTCATCTCCATCTTCATAGAACTTGAAGATTTCATTCTTTAGCTCAAAAGCTTTTTATGGTGGATAATACTTCTTCAAGAAAGCTTGCTTCAAATCGTTCCATGTCCGAATCCTACCCGGTTCAAGCCCCTTATACCACTTCCTTGCATTGCCCTTTAAAGAGAACGAGAATAATCTCATCCTTTTGGAGTCTTCCGACATAGCATGCATCTTCAAAGTATCACAAATAAGTATAAATTGCTCCAAGTGATCATTTGGATCCTCATTTGCAAGGCCATTGAAAGAGTGATTCTCCACATAGGCTAGAACATGACCGGGTATGGTGAAATCTCCATGTGTTGGTGGCGGCCGAACCATACGTTCCCTATCTTCAACTATCAGAGGCCCAAACATCTCGGCAAGTGGGATTCCTCCCGCTCTTTCTCCATTGCCTCTATTGTTTTGATTTCCATTATCATGGACTTCTTCCCTCTCATTATCCTCATCATTGTTGTTATTGTTGTTCTCCATATTGATTGATGGTGCACTAGAACTTGAAGAACTAGAACCACTTGAAAATTCTTGTGTGTGCTTGCTCTTGTTTCTCAAACTCCTCAAGGTCTTCTCAATTTCCGGATCTAAGTTAACAAGTTGAGCTTGTGAACTTCGTGTCATACACCGGAGAATTTACCTATAAGTAAAGAGTAAGAACAACAATCAACTTCAATTTATGCAATGAAAACAACTAACCAAACTACCAAAAATTACACAAACAATCCCCGGCAACGGCGCCAAAAACTTGACGGGTGTTTTATATGTATTCAAAACATGCTCAATTCAAGTAATAAAAACCCATTCATCCCCAAGTGCAAGGTGTGCAATTTGTAGTAGGGTGAGTGGGGTCGAACCCTAGAGATTGTAGTGCAATTGATGGAATCTAGCTAGATGCAATATTTTTGTTGTCTCAATTTGTTAATTGCTTCATGGATGCTTAATTCGGGTTGAAATTCCATTCTTTTTGGGTCATTCTTTAGCAATTTAGTCTTGTGCTTAATTGAATAGAAAGGCTCAAAAACCCCAACTCGCTTGAACATAACATTTTTTTGGTTGGGCTTTCCACGGTGGAACTTGTTCATGACTGAAATTGACATTGAGAACTTAGCTAGCATGACGGATGAGCAAGTGGAAGCTCTCTTGAGGGAGCCTGATACTCGGGGGAAATCCAATAAAATCAACAAGCTGCTGCGAGTTATGACTTCCTTGGTACACAAGATGTCGTGTCGGTTGAAAGAGGACGCGATAGACCGCCAACTTCTACATGCTCGCCTTGATGCAGATGCGGAGGACCGACAGCGTACTAGAGACATCATGGCCCGCATCGAAGCTCAATTGGCTGGAGCTTCTTCATCTTCTCACCCCGCCACTGGTACTGAGACCGGTGGCATTGACATGGATTTTTGAGGGGGCCTAACTTGGCCCCAGGTATGACTCACTTTTACTCCTATTTCTATCCATTCCCCCATTGAGGACAATATGTGCTTTAAGTTTGGGGGTGGTGGTTGAGCTTTGCATATTTTATTGATGTGTGGATGTAATGGTGAGGATGATTACATTGAGTGGATGGTTATGCTTGTGTCTTGCATGTTTAGTTGCATCTTGCATGTTTAGTACACGTTTTGGTTATTCTTTTCCATTTTCTTTAGATTAGTTACATGTGCATTTGTTAATTACATGTTGGCATGGATGGTTAGATACATTGTAGCTTTAGCTTAGAAGCATGCTTAGGAACCCAACCTCTAGTCCAAGTTAATTTGCAAGCTGGAATAGTGTTGATTGCTTAGTTTTGAATCCAATTGTGTGTGAAAAATTGTTTTAAATGTTATAATTGGAGATTATAAACCATGTGAGTAATTGAGCCTTAATTCTTTCTATACATGGATTGTGTAGATTTTTGTTCTTCATGAGAGAATCTTGGATCACATTTAAACTAGAACTTGCGTGACTTGACCATTGCAAACTCACATTGTTGTGTGCGAATTTTGTTGATAATGGCATTTAGGTGTAGCCACTTTCCAAATGAGCCAACCTGTCATAATGTTTCCAATAGTTCACCCCTTTGAGCCTTAATAGCCTTATTTATTGTGAACCCATATTATAAGCCAATCACTTTCTCTTATCTACTCTTGTCCATGGAACTTATTGAGCAAGATTGATTGGACTTAGGAGATTGAATGTGGATGTGAAGCAAGTTTAGGGGGGACCTTTGTTTAGATGATGTTGGGAGCTAAATTGAACATTTCAAGGGATGTTGGTTTGTGAGCAAACATGTATGTGTTGTAGATGTGAGCTAATCGTGGAAAGTGAAAAGCTAGTATCTCAAAAAAAAAGAAGAGAAAAAAGGGCGAAGAAGCGAATGAATAAAGTGCAAATGCAAATGAAGGAAATTGAGATGTAACACCCTTGCTTGTATTGTAAATCCACGGTTAGAAAAATCATTGTTGAGTGCGGGTCGGGATTATCAAATTGGTGGATACTTGGGAACTTGGGTTGATATTCAAGCATGTATTGGGATGGGTAGATCTTCATGTAATTAGGGTTAGTGCCCGTATTCCCTCGTGCTCAATAGGGTCCACTTAGCTCCACCGTAATATGGCCTTCAACCGACGCCCATGCCTCACCAAGCCAAACCACATTACAACCTAGCAAAGACCATTATCACTTAAGTCGCATGCAACTCCCTTCGGGGAATTTGGTGAGGGAGTTACCGGTCGTCTCACAAGCTTATGGTAAGAGTGTAGATTCCAAGATCACACCACACAATGGCACACCCTACCTCTAGATTTGAGCGTAAACACTAAGGGAGTGACCCTCCGGTTGTAGCATCTTAAGCAAGGTTTCATGAACAATTGGATTCAACTCTTGAGTATCGGAACTTGATTTTGGCTTGTAAAACACTTAATGTGAGGTTGTTAGTGTATATAGTGTAGGTTTATTGCATTTAGTGAGAGTAGTGTCATTGATGTTTGGCATATAGATAGTGTATTTGCTAGGGACTAGCAAACATCTAAGTTTGGGGGTGTGATAATTGTGCATTATGGATATGTATTTTGCCCTCATACACATGTTTTATCAGATTTTTTGCTAGTACTTAGTGTGGATGCGAGCTTTTTTGTAGGATTATCCATGTCGGGTGAGAAACGGGCATAAAACAAGACAATTTCGAGCAAAACGGCTGCTCAGAACAAAGTTGGGGACAACTGTGCGCAATCTGGAGAAGTTCAAGGGCAACTAAGGACAGATGAGGGGAGCGACCCCTGTGCGGTCGCTCCCCCTAGCCCAGGAGACAACCCAAGCGAACAGAATGGGGAGCGACCCGGGAGCGACCCCTCACCTTAAGGGTGCGGTCGCTCCCTCGCTCTTTTCAGAATTGGTCCCCTCCTCTTTTCTCCCTACCAAGAGGCACAAGTGACGAATGTTCTGCAATTTTTTGGCTTTTCTCTCCCTCTTGAAGCTCCTTCATTGGCTCTACTTCAAATAGAACACCAAAAGCATCAAAAGTTGCCTCCTCTCATTAATTGATTTTGGATTCTAGGGCTAGCAACATTGCTTTTGAGCAAATTTTTGGAGGATTTGTAAGTAACTCATACATTACACACTAGTTCTAGTTCTTGCTAGGGTTTTGGGAACCCTTCTCTCCTTCCTCATTCTCTAGCACGAATTGAGTTGATTTATGCAAGATTGAAGATTTATATACCATTTCTAAGCTTCGTTTCACCTTTACTACTTTTAATTTGCATTTATGTTCATGAATTGTATGAATTTCGTTAGTAGCATGTGTAGTGAGTAGTTCTTAATTTCCTAGGGTTGATTAGCATGTTGTAGAGTTGTTGGATGGTTCATGAAAGATTGGTTGTTGATTCTTCAATACTTGTAACCTTTTCTTGAGCTTAAAGAAGGTGTATGTGGAGGAGGAGGCCTACTTCTCTACAACACCTACCAAGTGTTTGATGAAATGCTTGAGAGAGCATTTCATTGAATTTACAAAGGGGAAATGGTTAGGGGCTCTAGGATTGCTTGAGCAAGGTAATCTAGAGTGTTAGGAGACCACAATTGGTAAATCCTAGTGCCTCCATGAATAATGCAAGTGAAGAGATTTTACTTGATTATTCATGGAGAGAATAGCTCTAACCTAGTAAGTTAGAGTTTGATATTTCTCCAACTCCTCAAGTATTGATAGTTTCACACCCAATCATTCCATCTAACAAACCTCAACACTAATCAACCCAAGGAAGCCTCCACCTATTGAATTGCAAACCACACCATTCATTGCATTTTAGCTTAGTTGATCTTGATTTTGTCTTAGTGACTTGTTATCATTTAGATTACTTAGTTTGAAATTGTTCTTGGAATATCTCATCTTCACCTACAAATTGATTCCATCCATTTAAATCAAAAATACCAAAAATATTGCATCTAGCTAGATTCCATCAATTGCACTACAATCTCTAGGGTTCGACCCCACTCACCCTACTACAAATTGCACACCTTGCACTTGGGGATGAATGTGTTTTTATTACTTGAATTGAGCATGTTTTGAATACATATAAAACACCCGTCAGACGTCTAGGAGATGCTGGCATGGCGGATTAGAGTTGTGGAAGAGCTGGATGGAGTCGAAGCGAGGATTCGGGTCGGAGAGCTCGTGGCAATTCCAGCGGCAACTGGCAGCGTTTCGTTGATGGGTTTTAGAAGGAGTGGCTACTAAGGTGTGCCGGTAGTCAGGGACGTCTTCAGAGGCCTGGGCACGACTGATTAAGGTGTCAAACTGATTGAATCAGCGTCGACGTCGGCGTGGCGTCGGAAAGATCAAATGGGTATGTGATTTATGGTGCGATTTAGTTTGTTTGGCTTCTTTCTGGAAGCTCATGGTGGTTGGTCGGTTACTGCTGGTGAAGGTGAGTGGTTTGGCTGAAGGAGGCGGGTTGCTTGGGTTGTCGGCGATTTAGTTTTGTTTCAGATGAAAGAAAAGTGGAGTGAAAAGGAGAGTTAAAGATTTGGGTTTAAATTGGCAAACTTGTTAAAGATTAAGGGTTGATTTAATAGTAGATTATGGACATTTACGTAAATTTACGAATTTGACAAAAAAATTAACGAAAATCTAACAGAATGACCAATTTAGGACGAAAATGTAAGGATAGAGATGAATCTGAGACGAATTCCTAAAACATGACCAAAATAGGACACACATCAAAACTATGAGACTATACATGTACTTTACCCTTTCAATTAACACCTAAGGTTAGGGTAAAACTGCAGTTTACGACCATTTTTGAAAAGTTGCAAAAAGATCCCTCATTTTTTTGAACGACAAATGAATTTAGTAATGCAGTATTAAGTACATATAAGTTTTAGCAAAATGCTAGAATAGACACTCAATAACAGAAAAACCCAAGGCCCCTTAAACAAACCCAAAAATGCGCCGATCTACCACATCACAAAGAAATAACGGTTACGAAACTTATATATTCCTAATTCACCCTGAACTTTCGGACTAACAAGATATATGCTGGCCAAAAAGTTCTTCAAAATCCTAACTTTGGCTCTCTACTCTCTAGTTCTTAAAGTTCTTGCAATTTTCTTAATTCGTTTTTCAGTTTAACACGAGATCCAAAATTCGAAGCTCCCATCTTGACAAGTTTAAACATCTCATCATATATCTCCACCGCGACTCCTTCGAAGCCTTCAAAGGAGTATCCCAGAAATTTACGAACTTTATCGACACGCCTTTTATCCCTCAGGATGTGTGCTCCTGATAGTTTTCCTTGACCCATAAGATCCACTGACCTTAAAACGTGCATCCTCTTCCCTTATCTCCTTTGGTGAAATTTGATCTCCTTATAAATCTCCAAGCTCCTCACATTGTTGTGATGAATTATCTCCCAAAGGTGCTCTTAAGTTGCTACCTAGGCAGAATTCACTAGTTGAACCTAAAAGAATACTAGCATGTGAAGGCAAAGAACGACTACCAGAGAAAAGTGCCTTTATACGTGAGTTATTCCCCTCACCCTGTCCCTTCCCAATGCTCCTAGTAACAGTACCCTCCTCTAATGAGCATGCACGCTCAAGGTTCGAAGCAGCACCACAAAGCTCCAAGAAATCGGCCTCAGAAAAATGAAACGAGGCCATTGGAGGAGCAACTGGCACCGTGTAAGAAGTTGAGGTTGGTGCAACTAGCAATTTGCTTAGTTTGCGAGATTTTGATTATGTTTTTGTATATATGTTTAGGTTACATGAGGTATTTATACAGCACAAGGTGTGAAGGAGTCCTAGTTCTAACTTAGTTAGGACTCCTGAACAAGATGAGAGCAGCGTGGATTGCTTGAGTGCCAATCCATCGCCAATAAGTGAGGCCATTGAACTAACATAGACTATACAATTAAGGAACCTAATTATTCTTTTTAACACCCCCTTCAAGTTGGAGAATGGTGATCACCAGAAGATAGCTTGGATGATAGATATTGAAATTGATATGCTCCTAAGGCCTTTGTAAGTATATATGCTATTTGCAAGGTGGTTGAGACATGTCGAGCTTCAACAACCCCTGATTTTATCTTCTCTCGTACAAAGTGATAGTCCAACTCTATGTGCTTCGTTCTTTCATGAAATACTGGATTATTTTCTATGTGAAGTGAAGCTTGGTTATCACAATGCAATCCACTAGGTTGCAAATGGGTGAGAGACAGATCCGCAAGTAGACGTCTGAGCCAGATCAACTCACTTGTAGCTGAAGCCATTGCCCTGTACTCAGCTTCAGCTGATGATCTAGAGACAGTAGGTTGTTTCTTTGATTTCCAGGATAACAAAGCAACTCCCAACTTGGTTATGTATCCTGTTGTTGATCTCCTTGTGAGTGGACAACTTGCCCAATCAGAGTCACAGTAAGTCTCCAATGATAAGTTACTAGATGAAGGGAAAAATATACCTTTCCCAGGAGTACCTTTTAGGTATCGAAGAAGATACATTGCTGCCTTGTAGTGTGCTTTCTATGGCTCATGCATAAATTGGCTAAGTAGATTAACAGAATAGGTGACATCGGGCCTAGTGATTGTTAGGTAGATAAGTCTACCAATAAGTCTTCTGTAACTTCCTGGATTATGATGAGGATCACCTTTAGTTGCTGCCAAGTGATGTTGATGTTGCATTGGCACTGAAGCTGGTTTGCTGCTGGTCATACCACTGTCTTTTAGAATGTCCAGAAAATATTTCCTTTGTGAGAGAAAAATACCAGACTTGGATCTAGCTACTTCTAGTCCCAAGAAGTATTTTAATCTACCTAGTTCCTTTATGGAGAAGGTTTCATGTAAATACTTCTTAAGCTTGGTAATAAAATCTGAATCGTTTCCTCCTACTATTATATCATGAACATAGACCAGCAAGGCTGTGTAGGTCGTGTCTGTCCTGAAGATGAAGAGAGAGTAGTCAGATTTTGATTGTTTGAAACCAAAATGAAGCAATGCTTTTGAGAACTTAGCAAACCACTGCCGTGGGGCTTGTTTAAGTCCATACAAGGACTTCTGAAGTCTACAAACCAGATTATTTGCACTTGAATATCTGGGTGGAGGTTTCATATATATATATATATATATATATCTTCTTCTAAATCTCCTTGGAGAAAGGCATTTTTGACATCTAGTTGGTGTAGTTCCCAGTGCTTTATTGCAGCAACAACTATCAAACACCCCACAGTGGTCATCTTTGCTACAGGAGCAAAGGTTTCATGAAAGTCAATGCCCTCTTTTTGAGTGAAGCCTTTAGCTACCAACCTGGCTTTATACCTTTCAATAGTACCATCTACCCTATGCTTAATTCTGAACACCCATTTTGACCCAACAGCCTTCTTTCCAGAGGGTAGAGGTGAGAGAGTCCAGGTTCTATTCAATTCAAGAGCCCTTATCTCTTCATTCATAGCATTGCACCAGTTAGGATCATCAAATGCTTGTTTTAAGGACTGTGATTCTCTGTGTTTGTCTATATTTGTCATGAAGACTCTGTGCTGCTCAGAAAACATGTTATGTGACAAATAATTTGCAATATTATAGGACTTACCGGAGGTGGACGCATTGGAGGTAGCAGTAGGGAGATTGTTCTTCTTTGGGAGTTCAACAACATAGTCTTGTACGTAACTAGGTTCTCTTCTTTCTCGAATAGGCCTGGTGTTTTGCAGAGTAGGAGGTGATGATGGATTATTTGGTGTTTTGCAGAGTAGGAAGATTTTCAACAGTAGTGAATTTGTTGTGTTCTGGAATGTTTTGCTGAAATGGGAAGATGTTTTCAAAGAATGTCACATCTATGGATATAATGACTTTGTGATCTTCCAAGTCATAGACCTTATAGCCTTTTTGGTTCAAAGGGTATCCTATAAAAACACATGGTTTGCCTCTGCTGTCAAACTTGTCTTTGGTTCTTTGTTTGTTGTGCACATAACACAAGCAGACAAACACTTTAAGGTGATCTAAAGCTGGGGTTTTCTGAAACATCTTTTGGTAAGGACTAATGCCTTTTAGCTTAGGTGAGGGTGTGTGGTAAATCATATATGCTGCAGATAGGACACACTTTCCCCAAAATTTCTTTGGTATATTGGCTTGAAATCTTAAAGCTCTTGCAGTTTCTAGTAGGTGACGATGTTTTCTTTCAGCAATCCCATTTTGTTGGGGTGTTTCAACACAGGAGGTTTGGAGAATAATCCCATGTTTTTGGAGAAATCGAAAGAACAAACTCTTTTGCATTGTCACTTCTGACTTGAAGGATGGTTTTGTTGAATTGGTTTTTTATCATTGCAAAGAAAGCAGGGAAGTGAGTTGCCACTTCAGATTTTTGTTTTAGCAGGTAAACCCAAGTGCATCTTGAAAAATCATCTACTATTGTGAGAAAATAGTGTGCACCAGATAGAGAAAAGGTTTTATAGGGACCCCAAATATCCAAATGTATTAATTGAAATAAGTCATCAGTACAAAGAGTGCTAGAAGAGAAGGGCTTTCTAGTTTGTTTTGCCCTTTGACATGAATCACAGGGTGTGACTTGATGCTTGAAATTTAAATTTGAGAGTTGCTGAAATTGAGAGAGTTTTTGGTGTGAAGGGTGACCTAGACGCATATGCCACAGGTTGGAGGACTGGTTCCAGGTTATAGCTGCAACTTCATGAGTTTTGAACCCCTTCAAGAAGTACAATCCTCCTTGCTGCTCACCCATCCCAATCGTCCTCCTCGTTGCTAGGTCCTGTAACACACAAAAAGATGGGTAGAAGGTCACACAACAGTTCATATCTTTGGCTATTTGACTGACAGATAGTAAGTTGCATTCAAATTTTGGAATATGAAACTTTGTCTAATTTGAGAGAAGGTGATAGCTCAATTTTTCCGATTGACATCACTTTCATGTTTGCTCCATTTGGCATGAGCACTTGAGGACTTGCAGATGGCTTATGTATTTCCAACAGGATATCCTTGTTTGAAGTCATGCGGTTTGATGCACCGTTGTCAATAATCCAACTGCATGAGCCTAAACAGACCTTACCAAAGAAATTGAGAGTGTCATTGCCTTTGTGAGCTGCAAGCATTGACAGGAGTTGGTCACATTGTGCTGCAGTGTGGTTTCCAGGCTTCGTAGATTGAGTTTGTTGACCAACCGAGGCCTTTTTGCTGAAACTCTGTGTTGTTTTTTACCAGTATTGATTTGTCTTGCAGGTTTGGCTAGTGGTGGCTTGTCCTTCACCCAATCTGGGTAACCTTTGATTTCAAAACAGTCCTCTGTGTAATGACCAAGCTTGCTGCAATGATCACACCTGTTTTTGGCCTTATTAGGATCTTTTTCTTTTCTTGTTGGCTTCACAGCAAAGGCAACAACATCTGTTGTGGTCTTGTTCATCGAAACACTCTGTTGCTTTTCTTCCTTTATCACCTGTGCATAAGCCTTATTAACATTAGATAAGGGCTCCATGTTTAGGATCAAAGATCTAATACCACTAAGGCTGTCATTTAAGCCCATCAGGAACTGATGCAACTTCTCCACTTCCTTCTCAGCATGTACTTCTTTATATGCTTTGCAGGTGCAGTTTGGGGCATTTGAGTAGGTGTCCAACTCATCCCACAGACCTTTGAGCTTGGTATGATATTTTGTAATAGTCATGTTCTCTTGACAGCAGAAGAATATATCCTTCTTGAATTCATGGATCCTTGGTGCATTCCTCTGTGAGAATCTTTCTTGGAGATCAACCCACATATCTCTGGCAGTATCTGCATAAGCTACACTGTTGTGTAGTTCGGGTATTAGAGAGTTGAAAATCTAGGATATTACCATTGAGTTGCAAGTATCCCAGATTTGAAACAATTCTGAGTTTTCTTTCGGTCTCTTGATTGTACCATTAACAAAACCTATTTTGTTCTTGGCTCTCAAGGCATTGAGGATGGCACGTCTCCAGGTAGGTAGTTATCTCCTATGAGAAGACAGGTCACAAGTATGGTGCCTGGATTATCAGATGAATTGAGATGATAGGGTGAAACAGGCTTGATGACAACACTGCTTGAATCTGTTTCTGACATTGTGATGCTTCTTGGATCAGAACCGTTCTGATACCATGTAAGAAGTTGAGGTTAGTGCAACTAGCAATTTGCTTAGTTTGCGAGATTTTGATTATGTTTTTGTATATATGTTTAGGTTACATGAGGTATTTATACATCACAAGGTGTGAAGGAGTCCTAGTTCTAACTTAGTTAGGACTCCTGAAGAAGATGAGAGTAGCGTGGATTGCTTGAGTGCCAATCCATCGCCAATAAGTGAGGTCATTGAACTAACATAGACTATACATTTAAGGACCTGATTATTCTTTTTAACACATCAACGATGGCAAGGATGGCGTGGATGACTGATTGTTACTTGTCGTCTCCTCAAAGTCTCCCCGCCCTTGCATCAACAACCTAACCATCGCTACCACCGAGAATTCTAACGCCACCGAGAATATTGTCTCTGAGACCTCTAAAATCGGTGTCGCTGCCTGAGACATCACGTCGTTCGACAATCCCGATGTCGAGGTTAGAGTGATTGTGAGTCTGTCCAGAACGGAGGCATGTAGCCATAAGGGCACTCTGTACAGACACAAACTTCCTCCGCTCGACGCATTCCAGCCTTACCTTCCATTGAATAGTCCATAACCCCATGGACGTGCTTCACGTTTCCACTTGGGAAGACACTGTACCCAATCCCAGCCAAAGCAACAACCCCAACACCCGCCTGACAAGGAGGAGGCGAGGTAGATGACTTTGGTCTCCAAACACGGCGTAAAGGAGGCCGGCCATCACCGTCGTGGAGCCTACCTATAGTCAAAAGAGAAGAAGGCAAACGGCTAAATCAAATCCAACCCCTCACTTGTTTACCTTTTGGAATTATAATAAAAGATCTCCTCCCCTACCACCCTCCCACACCAACCTTTATATATTTCTCAATCGAATTGAAGATTGATAAAAGAGGGAACAATAGAACATTTTAGGCTAAAATTCGACTGTTCTATAAGGTTGATGGTAGAGAAAGTAGTTTTACCTGAAAAGTTAATAGTCAGTTAACAGAGTTAAGGATCAAGGATGGTAATTAAAGATTTCAGCATACTTTATGATGTTTTTTTTGCAGGTTTTCGAAAACCGAGGAGATAAACAACAGGTTTGCCTAACCTTAGGGGGTAATTGAAAGTTTCCCAGTAAGGTAAGAAGGTTGTAAATTTGTGCCTTAGTCATTAAGTCTAAACTGGCGCCAAATGGAGCGGTGGATTCATACATACAGCTACAGTCCAGTGAAGCCGAAAAGCACATGATGCGCCGCCTGGACCCAGCTTTTAAGCTTTTTTTAGGGTTGTTTTCAACTTAATAAATAAGGCTACCTTTCGTGGTTTTGTATTATAACCCGTTCTTAAAAATCTGAAATATTTTTATCTCTAGGTTGTCTAGGATAATTTAAAAGAACTTTTTAATTAAGTTTTTACACTACTTGGCCTTTTCTTTCTCATTTCAAAAAAATTAAATTTACCCTATATACTTTAGAATTGAATGGTACCCTTTTTAAGGATTTAATCTATATACTCTTTTTTTCATACTCTCTATTCTAACATATAATATCATGTTTTTTTTTCAAAACAACAAAACCTATGAATTTTTCTAAAGTTTACAACTGTAAAATGAATATATATAACATATACATTTTTAAAAAATTAGTTTAAAACCAGAATATCAATAAAAAAATACTACAATCTCATGTGGGGTCACAATAAAGAAAAAGAATACAAAGAAAAATTAATACTTTTTTTTACTATACTCTTTGATTTATTTGTTTTTTTCTTTAAATGATGAAATACATGTGTTTTGCAAATGCATACGTTTTGTTTGAATTCATTTTTATTTGGATTCTTTTTTATTTATAGATCCCCATATGAAATTATAGTATTTTTCTCATTTAAATTATGATTTTTAAAATAACTTTTTTAAATGTATGTGTTTTATATTATGTTTTTATTTACAAAATTGATCAAGTAATTATTATTATTATAAAATTAATCCATGTGTACACCCTTTAGATTTTAAAATTATGATTAGTAGATTGAGAATATATAAAGAAATACATGTGTTTGCAATATGTGCATTTTATTATTTATAAAAGATAATGAAAAGGAATAATAATTAAATTACAAAAAAACAAACAAAAAAATTAGAGAGGGAAGGGCATGATTGTTGGGTTAAAAAGAAGATTGGAGGCATGACCGGATGGCCGGAGACAAGCTCGATCCACGCTTTGTCATACTTATAACGCTTGTCGAGAATAAGAAAGGAAAACGGAGACCACCGATGAAGCAACATGGGGGTTTCAAATTTAACAAATTTTAAGGGAATTAATCAGTTTTCACCTAAAAAAATTAGGATTCATGTGAATTTAGGAGAAGTGAATTAATGTAAATCATGGTGAATTAGGAGAAGTGAGTCAGTTTTCCATTAAAGGCTCATGATTTATTTCTTTCAGTTTGTGCGCTTTTTTTTTCATGAGTGGATATGTGGATGAGATGGTTTTTTTTTTGAAGTGTGTTTTAGTTGTAATTCATCACTCACTTTTATAATTTTTCACAGTGGTTTCAAACATACATCCTAATTTTAGCAAGTGAATTGACAAACTAAATCACTTGTGAATTCCACGCAAATCAGGTGAATTACATTTCACTCATTTTTTAAGTTTGAAACTCCTTAATAATCTTGTCCGACCAAACATTAATCCGATGAAACAACAAATAGAGAAATGCTACCATGCACACAACATAGGAGTATAGGTTTTTCTGTGGTATCCTTGAAATCATCAATCGTAATCCGTAGTTTTTTCATCCATGAATTACAATTTTACCCTTCATACTTATAGGTTCACATCCACAGACTCTCAACACCCACTAATGGGGTATCCGCAATTATTGGTTACTATGATCATTATAAATACCTGAACTTCAATAATTTTATTGAAATATTCATAAATCTAACATTTTAAGAAAACTAAACACCCAAATGTTCACAAAAGCCTCAATGTTCTCATGCTACATGAAATTGTAACATCACAAAATATAATTCTCTTTAGCATAATGTCGGCGGTTGAAGGCTATCCATCAAATAACGATTGTGATTATCGCAGTGCGGATACTCTATACATCCGCTAACCGCTTAACGATTATGGAAAAAACCTTGACCACAAACCCGTGGATAAAAACCGTGATTTTAACCCTCAAAATGAATGATTAACCGCGATTTATGATTTCTAACCGGTCCACTACCATGCATTGACACACACCAAACTATAAACTTTTGCATAATTCTAAATTCTTTCCAAAACTATCATAATCTTGCACCATTTAATTCATCATATCCATCATTAAATTCGGATGTGAACCACATTAATTGATAACTTCTAAAAATATTTTTGGCCAAAAATGGGAACAACTATAATTTTGAGGATTACTTTTGGCAACAAGCACTTGCTTATACCATCTCCAACGGCTTTCCCATTTTATTGAGATACTTACTTTTGGAGTTTTGGATATTTTTTTGTCAATGACTTTTCCATCTCATTCTCAAAATGGAGGAGAAAAATAGGGACTCTTCCACAAATCATACAATTCTCCAAATTTTGGAATACTTCCCCAAATCTAACTTTTGAGCACTTGTCGCACTCTACATGTGCCATTTGACGAGTAAACTCCACCCGTAGTCCCTTGAGTTTCAATTTTGTCCTATTTGTGTCCCATTTTAAGAATTTGGCTCATTTTTGTCCTCTAAGTTACGATCGTGTGCCTTTGTTAGTCCTTTCGTGACGTTTTTCGTTAAATGAACCGCTTAATGCTTATGTGGCATATATGTTGGGTTAGTTGGCAAAAATATCTTCTAACCGTGGTAATTAATTGATGGCGAGGTGCATGTAACCCCATCCCCTTTAAGAGGGATCTGGATAGTCGGCGTGTGCAGAGCTTTGACGAAGAAACTGGGTAGACAACAATGGCTTCTTCGAGTTTCAAATTAGTGAGTGAGCTGAAGCCAAATGGTTCTTCGAGCTTCGATCATCGCAGATGTAGTTGTGGATTTGAAGCCATTCTTGTTATGTGTTGGTCTAGGGAGAATGCCGACCGACGTTTTTTAGGGTGTCAGAACTATGGGGTAAGTAATTTAGTGAAATCGAACATAAATTCTTGTAAGAATGCTTTCTGAAATTTATAATTGTTTTGGTAGACGATTGCTTGGTGTGATTTTCGTGTTTGGTTGTGCGGGAGAACACCCGAGCCTTCCACCCAAATCCAAGAAGAACTAACTATTACATCTTTTAAACCATGTTGTTCTTCTTTGGTTGTGCAGGGTCGTGATGAAGGAGAGGCCACGGTTCTCTAAAGAAAAGGTGAAAGGGAGGAGGATCTACACTCCCCTAACATGGGGAAAGGTAACTTATCCTCTTCACCTAGTAATGATGGGTGTGGGCATGGATGCGAACCACTGGCATCCCTAAGCGTGCATGATGAAAACCTTGAGGATGAACCCCACCCATTCGGCCACTATGTGGAATTAAAGAGGAAGGGAGACCCTTGTGGTAGCATTGTTTATAACCCCCGAATCTCTTCTTGTTGTGAAGAGTTGATAACATTGAGGCTTAAATGCATTGACCTTGAGATTGACGAATGCAGCTCTTCATTTGTTGATCACGCGTTGAGTTTTTCTGACCATGATGCGTTTTGTGCCAAAAGTAATAAGTACATGCCTACTTTAGCTAGGAAGTACTTTTTCATGGATGAATCCTTGTGTAATAGAGTTTTATCATGCCATGTACCCTAAAAGATGAACCTACCGAACTTACAAAATGATTATGAATGGGTTGAACATGTTTCGATTAATTGTAAAAATTGATAAGGTCAGGCTCACACATGACCCGGTACACGTGCCAATGATTCGTTTGAAAATGAGCATGCCATGAGTTCTAACATTGAAAATCATGTTGAAAATATGTTAAGCAAAGTGAATGGCATGAAGATTGTTGTTTATCATGAGGAGCTCAATTCGGCCATGATAGGGTCAAAGGAAGATGAGCATGTTTTGTTGTTTGCCAATGGGATGCATTCAGTTGAGATTAACTTGGGTGACAAGCCTTGGGTTGCAAGCATGAATAAAAATGCTAGGGTAAAACTGCATGATTCTTGGATGATGAATGATGGCTTACATGACAAGTTGGAAGAAGAAATTGCATGCTATTTTGTTGAACTTGTATACGGCCATAAAGAAGATTATAGGCTTAGGAACCTTGTGTGCCACCATGTTGAGAGAGCAAGAAAGAATGGATTGTTCATCTTGATCCCACTCGTCGTTTCCTTGATTTCTACCCATGCCCGCCATGTTTTGCACATTGGCACATTTAGTAGCATGTCTAGTATGCCGCATTTTGCCATGAGTTCTTTGTTTAGGGCAGTAAGGCTTATGGTTTATTCTATGGCTATTTCGGCCATGTGTTTGCTTATATGGAGAATGTGCAAGGTGCCCTGAGTGTTAAGTTTGAAGTTGTGCATCTCCTTGCCATGGGTTTGAGTAACCAAGAACTTAAGTCGCATCGCCTTCATGACTTCCTAGAGTTTAAGTTCCTTTATGATCATACCATTTTCTCTCGGAATTGTGTCATGAATTCTTTTAAACTCTTAGTTCTTCTCACCATGTGCATCGGTGTGCTTATGCTTATTTGCTTGAACATTTCCGTCACATTGCAGTCGGTGTCATTCCTTGATACCTTCTCACGTTTTGAGTTTAGTTTACTAACTCCTAATGCTCTTCCAAGTTTGTTATGCTTGTCTTCGTTTGAAGGAATCATCCCCTTAAGATTCGAGGACGAATCTTTTCAAGAGGAAGGGTTTGATGAGGACATCACCGAGATCCAACACCCTTGGCCAGATGAAGGTCAAGAAGGGATCCCACAACTTCATCAAATGGGCATTCACTTGGAGAAAATGGCGTCAAACACCTTGAAGGGACTCAATGTCGCCACACTTGTGGTCAAGGGCACCATCTCGCGCTCCACACAACATTTCAAGGCCCCTGCGCGAAGCTGCCCAGACAAAGGCGAAGCCCCCACGATTCGGCGAAGCCGCCCCGGTATGGGCGAAGCCCCAGGGGAAGCCATCCTAGCAAAGTCCCTGAGCGAGGTCCCTGTGCGAAGCCTCCAGGTGAAGGTGAAGCAGCCCGCGCGAAGCCTTCAAGCAACGCCCGCAAGAAGACTCAGGTGAGACCCCGCGCAAAGCTTCCGAGCAAGGCCCCGTGCGAAGCCACCAGCGCAGGAGAAGCTCAAAGGCAAAGCCATCCCAGCGAAGCCCCGTGCAAGACTTTCGAGCGCGAAGTCCAAGGAGAAGCCCTTCATGCGAAGCCTTTCGGCGGGGACCACGGAAATGCGAAGCCTCTCGGCGGGGACCACGGAGATGCGAAGCCTCTCGGCGGGGACCCCAGGATGGATTTCGAAGATATAAGCGAAGCCGTTCCGCGAAGTCTCGGTGAAAGCCCCAGCAGCAGTGCCTGCAAAGCCTTCGCATCCCGCAGATTGTTCGTCTACCTATGCCTCCCGCGAAGACCCCAAGTTTTTATGAAGATACTCGGGTATTCAAATGTCAGCTTTACGTGCTAAGGACATAAGTTTACTTTCAGGATAACTTTTACCTTTTCTTCTTTTTGGAAGCTTTTGGCCTGACATGCATGCAAAAGTACTTTATACTTTTCGCATGCATGCAAGAAAGGAGGCGCCGTTTTGCCTTCTCACGCACCACCCCTCCCCATTTAAGCTAGTTTTTCACACATTTGTAGCAGAACTTTGGAATATCAGAAATTATCTCCCATTGTGAGAGTATTGGTTCAACTTTGAACTCTTCCTTTTATCTCCATCATCCCCTTGTTTCCATTGAAGTGGATTCGAGCTTGACATCTAGTGTTGCTCTTCATTTGAGAAGTGAGGTGCTAGATCCCTCACTCCTAGGCAATTAACCTTTCCATTGCTCTCCATTTGATGATTGAGGTGGTTAGGAGCCGACCCGGTTACGTTCTAACTCTGTCACCTACAACAAGCTAGATCCGCCAAAGGTGAACAATCCATCTCCTTGGAGTGGATTCGTATCATATATCCTATTTAGGTCTCATACCATGTACATGGAAAAATAAATGTGTCCCATTTAGGTCCTTTGTTCGATGCGACCATGCATCACCATTACCATGCAATCAATCTACCATGATCATCAAAAAGACAAAGATATACTAAAATAAACGTTTTGGATAAAGACATACTGATATGATCCTCACAAATGTAGTAGGATCAATCTTCTTGCAAGGATCTAGCTTGTAGGAAACTCACAAACACATACACACAAATTCGGCTCTCCCCCACCTCAATCCTCAAATGGAGAGCAATAAGAGAGTTAATTGCCTAAGAAAGAAATGGATCTAGCACCTCAATTCTCAAATGAAAAGAAACATTAGATGTCAAGCTTGATTCCACTTTAATGGATCAAGGGAATGGTGGAAATAACAATGTTGGAGAACAAAGATGAACTTCCTCACTTGCAAATCTGATTTTAATATATCTTCTAAACTGAAATTACAATAGGAATAAAAGATAAAAGGAAATGGGAGGAGACAAGCCAAAAACAACCCTCCCATAAAACATGGAAGGCATGGATGGGGTGAGTCTCAACCATTTCTGTCAAAATCCAACTGCTACTGACTTCAAAACGTGGGCAAGAAGTGGCACCGAAATCAGACTTCAAATATGGGCTTGCGCGTACAAGTTTTTAAGGTCTGCGCGCATAGTACGTGTTACAGTCGCCGTACGCCGGACGACTTCCTAGATAGTTTCCGTGTGATTTCCAATCTGTTTTCTGATTTCTTTGAATATCGGGACTTGAAATTAAACATGTTGGACATATTTTATGTATGTTATGAAGTCCCAGAGTTAGTAGCAGAGTTTCAGTTCATTTGAAAATTCCATTTGGAAGTTACGCAAGTTGCGATTGGGCGAAATCGCAACTTTTCAAAGTTTGGGGACCAATTTGTGAATGCGGAAAATTTGAGAGGGTATCCTCTCCCATAAGGAAAAGGGAGTCGGTTAAATGGTATAGAAGGAGAGAAAAGAAAAGAGCAAAACGTTTTCATTTCATTTCAACATTTCCCACTCTCTCGTCCATTTCTTTATGAGAGCGTAAGTTTGAAGCTCAAAGTGATTTCCACCAATATTGGTCCAACATCTGAGGTAATGGATTATGTTATTCACAGTGAAGAAATATACGTTTCCTACGGATCAGATTTCTTATTACATGTTCTGTTGATCAGTTGTGAAGGGAGAAAGATTTGAAAATCTGCAGGAACCGACATCGCGGAAGTTTCTCTCCGTCGTGATTTCGTGAACTTTGCGTTGCTTGTGCGTGGAAATCTTCACTATATAAGGTAAGGGTTCAATTTTTCTATGATTCTGTGTTTCTGGGATGCATATAAAATGCATATCAGGATAAATTGGGGTTAAGTTTGGTTAAGGGATGTGTCTGAGGGTCATCGTCGTTCTGGGAATGAGGCTTTGCATGAATCTAGGAAAAGCTTCGCATGAGTCTGTGAAGACGCTTCGCATGAATCTAGGTGAAGCTTCGCATGAGTCTGAGGTTCCGCATAAATCTGAGGCTTCGCGTGTATCTGAGACTTCATACAAATCTGTTATGGACGCTTCGCGATGGGGGATCCCATGGCCAGCTTCGCCTTGGGGTCTTCGCATTTGCTTGGAGGTTCCGCCCGGAAGGACTTCGCCTTCGTCTGGACTTCGCATTCGTTCTGAGAGGCTCCGCACTCACAATGGGAGTCCTCGCATTCGTCTTAAGAGGCTCCGCTTTCACTATGGGAGACCTCGCCTTCGCTTTGAGAGGCTCTGCATTCACTATGGGAGTCCTCGCCTTTGCACCAAGGCTTCGCCTATGCGCTGGGACTTCGCCTTCACCAGGAGAAGCTTTGCCTTCGCCAAGGGGTTTCCTCACCCCCGCACTTTCAGTTTTGCGATGTGACCCTCAACTCCCTCTAACCTCGGTAACACCAAACTTAACTTATGGCATAGGTTGGGTATATGTGTGGATCTGGGAATTTGTTCAGTGTAACTTGCTTGACAAGTTTCCTTCTATATCTGTTATTTGAATCTATTCTGTTCGGCAACGGCGAATCCGGACCCCGGGCTGGTACCATGCCTCTGATTATTCTGATATTCTGACTCTGATATTCTGAAATCCTCTTCTATAAGGCTGAGAGCCTCAGAGGTCTGCCGAATCTGTCTAACATAGGATAATGCTTTCATTATTATTATTGTCTGTTTGTATCTGTGTTTTCTGTGCAGGTATATCAGTTCTGAGTATTCTACATTTCTGAGATACCCTACCCTATGCCAGACCCTTACTGAGTTCTCATCGAGGACTCACCCTTATTCTGTTCACCTTTTCAGGCTCGTCTGATAAGAAGCCCGAGGAGTAAAGACTCTCGGTGCTTTCTGGTGTTTGTGTTTCAGGTATTAATGAATTCCGAATCTGTCTTCTGATTTAGAAAAAGAACAGTTCTGTTTGTGATATCTGTAAGATCTGATTCTGGTTCTGAACACATTCTGAGATGTCTGATGGTTGTCTTTTGTACTCTGTTTAGCAATAGTGGTGACCTACGTGGAGTTCTGTATGAGGATCTTGGCGTACCAGATCCCTCCACATACGTAGGTATTTTGGATAGTAGGTTCTGGCTCTGTAAATGTAAACGCTAGCATGTTTAGTATGTTGCATCACATTTGTATCGGTTTGGGTGTATATAAGTATGTTTGAATTCAGATGATTCTCGTTACTTGTACTACAAGTTTATTACATGAAAATGTTAAGGTGAAGTTTTAATCGGGTGGGTTTGGACCACTACACCAAGGGAACTCTACATCCGCCGTTACCCCCCGGCTCCGGTTCCCGCCTCCGTGTCACCTCGGCTTTCGCGCGCGGCAAGGGGGTAACAGTAAAGTGACAGGGCAGGGGTTGGTTCTTCGAGACGTACTATACAGATTGAATCAGTACTTCAGGAGAGGTTAGTGTTCAGAGTTAGAGTTTTTGATCTGTATGTGTGAATCTGAGGGTTTGGTGTGATTGCATCATGCATTGCATTTACATTACAGAGCCTATAAGAACACCGATGCTAGTTTCTGTTAGACACTTACCGTCCTGTGTGTGCCTTTGGGTATTTGTGAATTTCAGGAGGTATGGTTAATACTCGCCGTCAGCGAGAGAGAGATCAGGGTGAGCAGGGTAGGGATCCCGACTCTCCGAGGGATGTTCCGGAAGAGCAGAATCTGGAACAACAGTTGCATCTTCAGCAGCAACCACCTGTTGGTCTCGAACAGACTCTGGAGCAGATCCGAGATGTGGTTACATCATTACTGCCTATTTTGGCTCAGGTTGCTCCAGGGGTTCAGCATGTTCAGAGCAAGGAGAATACCATCACTCGCGCTACGGTTCATACAGATACTCCATTACAGGAGGAGGATTCTGAGAGACCCCTCGACCTAGGAGGATTCGATCCGAGGTTGGCCGTGAGGTCAGATCTGATTGCTCTGAGTATGAGCAGCATCGGGATGAGGAGAGTCGGTACCATCGCCGACAACATAGAGGTGACGTTTTCACAGATCTCATAGGCGACCGGGTCGGCAAGAGCCTCGATTCGGGGATGTTAGACTACTTGAGCGGTTCCTACGTCTGAACCCGACAAAGTTTGATGGCAAAGGAGGACCGGAAGCCGCCGAGACCTGGATTTCTGATATGGAGAAGACGCTCAGGATGTTACATTTGCCTTCCACTACCATGGTATCCCTGGCTACTTATAACTTGACTGGCCAGGCAGATCACTGGTGGAGAAGAGTGCAGAGCGGTAGGAGAGTACAGTTTGAGCGCAGAGATGAGCAGGACCCATGTATGGGTTGGGAAGAGTTTTCCCAAGTGTTCCTGGAGTACTATATTGGTGATGCAGTCTGAGACCTTCGTCAGAGGTAGTTTAATAGTCTGCAGCAGGGCGACAGGACCGTGCAGGACTACGAGCAGGAGTTTGATCGGTTGGTCCGTTTTGTTCCTCATTATTATGAGTTTGAGGAGCAAAAGGCCAAGCGGTTTGTATGGGGACTACGCCCCGATATCAGATAGGCATTGCGACCTCTGGGTATCACTACTTACCATGAGGCAGTTCAGAAGGCTCAGCTTCTGGAGCAGGAGGAGTCTTCTTTTCGGCCTCGTGAGAGTGCATCAAGTTGTAGATTTCAGAGACCACGGAGACCATTCAGGAGTTCAGGGCAGACGTCTAGGGCTGGACCGAGCGACAGAGGGAAGAGCTTTGTTACAGCACCATCTGGACCTCCTTGTCGCAGTTGTGGGACATTTCACGCCGGTCGACCATGTTATCGGGAGTCTGGTCGATGTCTGAGATGTGGGTCCACGGAGCATTGGATCCGCGACTGTCCTCTGATGCCAAGACAGGAGTCTGGCAGTTTTCCTTGGGCACCGCCTCCACTGCAGCCTAGTGCACGCAGGGGGCGGGAGGCATTTCAGAGAGGTCCGCGACAGCCAGTGCAACCACCACTTCCACCACCACAGCAGCCTCGAGCCGGCAGAGTGTTTTGGATTGAGCAGCGCGAATCAGCTCAGCAGGGAGCGCTGAAAGGTACACTGCTTCTAAATGATATATATGTTAATGTACTATTTGACACTGGTGCTTCTACATCGATTGTAGCACAAAAATGTGCTCAATCTCTGTGATTACCTGTCTGTCAATTATCTGATGTACTTTTGATTAAAACTGCTGAGAGTCAATATCTGTTTTCGAATGAGATAGCTCGAGATTATGTCATGACAGTGGGAGGACACAAATTTATGTCTGATCTGTTAGTTCTGAATGTTCCGAAGTATGATGTGATTCTTGGGATGGATTGGTTATCCAAGAACTCTGTTCAGATTGATTGTGCCCAGCGGCAGATCAGGGTATCAGGAGAGGTAATGCCTCTATCTGTTGCACCAGATATGGAGGTTGTGAAACACGGTATGGAGCTTCAGGTTCTGGATCGGGTCCCGGTGTTGAGCGAGGAAGAATATTGTGAATTAAATCCAGCTGATACCCGAATGAAGCTGGAGAAGATTTCGATTGTGCGATACTTTTCGCAAGTCTTTCCGGAGGATCTTCCAGGGCTACCACCGGAGCGAGAGGTCACGTTTGAGATTCAGCTCCAACTAGGTTCTACTCCTATTTCTGTTCCTCCTTATCGCGTGCCTATAGTTGAAATGAATGAGTTAAAGAAACAATTGGATGAAATGCTTGCGAAAGGATTTATTAGACCGAGCACTTCTCCATGGGGTGCTCCAGTTCTGTTTGTGAGAAAGAGGGATGAAACCCTCAGGTTGTGCATTGATTATCGATAGATAAATGCCATCACAGTAAAGAATAGGTATCCGCTACCCATGATCGACGATCTGTTAAATCAGTTGAAAGGAGCAAATGTCTCTTCGAAGATCAACCTGCGGTCCGGATACTTTCAGTTACGGGTTAAGGAAGAAGACATTCCGAAGACTGCTTTCCGAACTCGGTATGGACATAATGAGTACACGGTTATGCCGTTTGGTCTGACTAAAGCTTCTGCAGCGTTTATGGATCTGATGAACAGAGTCTTGTGTCCTTACCTTGATTCGTTTGTTGTGGTATTCAATGATGACATCCTGGTTTATTCCAAGGATAAGGATGCACATCAGGATCATCGGAGGATAGTGCTACAAACACTGTGGGAACACCGGCTATATGCCAAGTTCTCCAAGTGTAAGTTCTGGATTCTTGAGGTTGCTTTTCTGGGTCATGTTATCGGAGAGCACGGTTTGTCAGTGGACCCTGAAAAGATAAGGGCCGTACGAGATTAGAAGCAACCCATGAACATGCGTGAGATCAAGAGTTTTCTGGGGTTAGCTGGTTACTATCGGAGGTTTTGTTCAGGGCTTGTCCATTTTAGCCTCACCCCTTACTCAGCTAACTCAGAAGGGACGAGTTTTTGTGTGGTCTGACGAGTGTGAGCACAGTTTTCAGGAGCTTAAGTAGAGGCTGACTAACACTCCAATTTTGATATTACCAGATCCGAGTGTGCCGTATGTTGTCTATACGGATACGTCACGAGTCGGTCTCGGCTGTGTTCTGATGCAGGGGAATAATGTTATTGCTTATTGGTCGAGACAGCTTCGACCGCATGAGCAAAATTATCCGACACATGATCTGGAACTGGCTACAGTGATTTATGCTCTAAAACAGTGGAGACATTATTTGCTCGGGAGTAAATTTTATATTTATACCGACCACAAGAGTTTGAAATATTTGTTCACTCAGAAGGAGTTGAACATGAGGCAACGTCGGTGGCTCGAGTACATTAAGGATTATGATTGTAGCATTGAGTACATCGCAGGTAAAGGTAACTCTGTGGAGGATGCTTTGAGTAGGATGTACACGGGATTGGTCAGGGGCGGAGACACAGACCATAGAGCCAAGGAGGATGATTTGGTGTGTTTGTGGCACGATTGGAGGCGTTGGGAGGACGCGCAGGTGTGCACCCTGACTATTCAGCCTGGATCTTTGGATAGTGTTCGAGAAGCACAGGGAAAGGATCCAGAGCTGAGGAAGATATCGGGGGAGAGCAAATGAGCTTTGCAACAGTCTTTTGAGTACAGACAAAGGTTGATGTACTTCAGGGATCGGCTATATGTGCATGATATTCAGGCACTTCGGGAAGTTTTTTGGAAGACGCTCATTCGAGTCGATTGAGCATACACCCTGGAGGCGAGAGGATGTACAATGATCTGAGGACACACTTCTGGTGGCCTGGCATGCGGAGAGACATTTCCACCTATGTCTCAAAGTGTGCTACATATCAGAGGGTGAAGATTGAGCACCAGAATCCACCAGGAACGTTGCAGACGTTGCCCATTCCGGTTAGGAAATGGGTAACGTTACGATGGATTTTCTGACAGCTCTGCCTATGACGAGATCTCATCACGACGCTATCTGGGTCATCGTAGACCGATTGACTAAGTGTGCTCACTTTCTACCTGTTCGAGTGACAGATCCGTTGGAGAAGCTTGCCCATTTGTATATCAGGGAGATTGTACGGTTACATGGAGTACCACACGATTCTGGAATGCTTTTTATAAAGCATTGGGCACGCGCATCCATCTGAGCACTGCGTATCACCCTTAGATTGACGGACAGTCGGAAAGGGTTATTCAGATTCTGGAGGATATGTTACGAAGCTGTGCGATAGATTTCAGAGATGATTGGGATCACCACTTGTCGTTAGCAGAGTTTTCGTATAACAACAGTTATCAGAGTACTATCGGTATGACGCCTTACGAAGCTCTATATGGACGAAGGTGTATGACACCTCATTGTTGGGCATATGTATCGGACAGAGTGGAGTTAGGTCCCAAATTTATTGAGGAGACTACGCAGAAGATTAAGAAGATTCAGACACGGTTGAAGGCTGCCAACGACCGAACCACCTCATATGTGAACAGACGTCGAAGAGTTCTGGAATTCGAGGTAGGCGATAAGGTATGGCTAAAGGTAGCACCAATCAGGAGAATTATCAGATTTGGTAAACGAGGCAAGTTAGCCCCAAGATATATCGGTCCGTATGAGATTCTTGAGCTGATTGGCAAGGTAGCTTATCGTCTGGCATTGCCACTTGACATATCTGCGGTTCATAATGTTTTCCATGTCAGTATGCTCAAGAAATGTCTGTTAGATCTGATTCAGATTGTATCTGCGGAAGAGGTTCACTTGACACCGGATTTGACATATCAGGAAGTACCGGTTGCCATTCTGGCTTGGGATACTCAGAAACTCCGTAGCAAGTTGATTCCCGTGATCAAAATTCAGTGGTCACATCATTCTAACCGGGAAGCAACTTGGGAAACCGAGAAGAGTATGATGGAGCGATATCCTGAGGATTATCAGAGACTTAGGACCCTCTTGGAGGACCAAGAGTTCTAAGGGGGGAGATTGTTACAGTCGCCGTACGCCGGACGACTTCCGAGATAGTTTCCGTGTGATTTCAGATCTGTTTTCTGATTTCTGTGAATATCGGGACTTGAAATTAAACATGTTGGACATGTTTTCTGTATGTTATGAAGTCCCAGAGTTAGTATCAGAGTTTCAGTTCAGTTGGAAATTCCATTTGGAAGTTACGCAAGTTGCGATTGGGCGAAATCGCAACTTTTCAAAGTTTGGGGACCAATTTGTGAATGTGGAAAATTTGAGAGGGTTTCCTCTCCCATAAGGAAAAGGGAGTTGGTTAAATGGTATAGAAGGAGAGATAAAGGAAAAGAGCAAAACGTTTTCATTTCATTTCAACGTTTCCCACTCTCTCGTCCGTTTCTCTGTGAGAGCGCAAGTTTGAAGCTCAAAGTTATTTCCACCAATATTGGTCCAACTTCTGAGGTAATGGATTATGTTATTCATAGTGAATAAATATACGTTTCCTACGGATCAGATTTCTTATTACATATTCTGTTAATCAGTTGTAAAGAGAGAAAGATTTGAAAATCTGCAGGAACCGACATCGCGGACGTTTCTCTCCGCCGCGATTTCGTGAACTTTGCGTTGCTTATGCGTGGAAATCTTCAGTGTATAAGGTAAGGGTTCAGTTTTCCGTGATTCTGTGTTTCTGGGATGCATATAAAATGCATATCAGGATAAATTGGGGTTAAGTTTGGTTAAGGGATGTGTCTGAGGGTCATCGCCATTCTGGTAATGAGGCTTCGCATGAATCTGGGAAAAGCTTCGCTTGAGTCTGTGAAGACACTTCGCATGAATCTGGGTGAAGCTTAGTTTTTTTTGTTTAAACTAATTTTTTTTTACTTCACTTGTTTTAAAATTGACTTTTATGCTTAATTTTTATGCTGCTATTTTTATCTCCGTTAAATTGTTATGTTTTCTTTTTAATACATTAAATATATCTATGTTCAACATTTATATGTTATTTAAGAATTTAGAGTAGTTGATTGTCTATGAAATTTTAGTCATATACAAATTAGAAAGTCATATGTAACGAAATGAGTATTATATTCAAAAATTGCACTTCCTTTCTATTTTTTCATCTGTATTTTTACAATTTTATATCATTATTGTGATATTATAGTAAATGAATACAACGATTATGAGTATATATTTGATCGTTTTACTATGGTAGAAATTTGTTATATTTTCTTAGAAGGCAATTTTATTATATACTATTTCAAAGTGTCAAATAAAAAATATTACTATTCATTAGTAAAAATGTAGAATATTTATTGCTGTAGTAAATGCATGATTCTTTAAAATGAGGAAGCTGTTGAAGTTGAAGCAAACATAATTTGAAGAATATAACTTTTGCTTCCCCATTTTGAAGAAACTTTAAAAGAAGTTCTTGGATATGCCCTTAATGATCCTAACAAATGATGTATTATGATGTAATATTATGAGAGTTTTAGGATAACTTTGTAACATTTTCATAATGTGAGGATGATAACGTAATGTGGGTAATAGCCTAGGGATGTTTGGTGCCTACACAGAATTAGTTGCATGCATGAGGGAAAAGGTAAACAAACAAAAAGCTGTACCGTTATGTTAGTATTCATTGCCACGTCATCCTTGGAGCGTGCTTGCTGTTTAATTCTCTTTTATTTTTTATTTTTTGGTGTACAATCTTGCTATTCCCTTCCGGCAACATAATGCTCCGTTCTTTTTAATTATTTTGCTAATTTTTCCCCAACATGTAAATTGATTTTTTTCCTCGAATTCTTTTCTCGTATAAACTATACATTTATATTCTATATTTCAATTTCTTTTGAATGACAATCAATTAAAATAATACTGCTATATAAGATAAAAGTATAAATTTTAAATTCGAATAGGAATTATGGAAATAAAATAAAAAATTGATGTAATATTTTCAGAAGAAGGGAAACTATCAATTATCTTAGGATAACCAAAAAAACATACTCTTTTATTTTAGAGATAGAAGATTAGAGTATATAGTAATTGATCTCTTCCCTTAGTACGTTTCACACCATCAAAGAAAGGTAATATTCTTCGGTTGCATGCATTCAAGAACCATCTATATCTCAATTATTATTTCTAGGTTCCACTATTTAGTTATATGATTTCTACAAAGTAAATCGAAAAATAAGTACTTATATATGTACAAAAAAGGGAGCGCTCATTGGAAAGGAATAACCAAAAAGAGTGATTTACTTAATAAAAAATAAAAAAATGATTTACAAACACTCCCTGAAGTTTAGAGGTAACTTACAATTTTCCCTTAATATTTTAAAAAACCTACGGGCCTCCATCAAATTTGGGTGAACCTACAAATGTCCTTTTTTTTTAATTTTAATTTTAACAAATGTCAAAATTTGAGTCTGTTACTTTGACCATTAAATTTAATGGCTAAATAGTTTCACAGTCCCCAATGTTCTAAATCCTATACAAATCAGACTAAATACTTTAAACTACACAATACTCCCTAAACTTTCATTTTGATACAAGTCAACCCTTCGTTTCTTTCTCTACCACCGTATATTGTCCCATACGACCTAGGAGAAATTGTGTTTTTGTTTAAGATAATGTTGGATATTTTATGATCCCGTTTTGTGAGTACTGGGTATGAAAGTTTCAAATTTATTCGTGAATGTCAACTGTAGGAGTAACATTTAACCCGGTAATTATCAGTCAAATGACTGTCTTAGAAGTTCGAGGGGTAAAGTATAGGTTTATGAAAAACGGAGGGGGGGGGGTTATCAGTAATTTATGAACATAAGGGGGAAATTGTAAGTTACCCCAAACTTTAGGGGTGTTTGTAAATTACTCAACAAAAAGAGGCAAAAAAAGGGAAGAAATAAAGAATGTAGGATCGCGCAGATCATGGGAGAAAACCAGTAAAATACAGTAACAATGACAGAGAGAGACTTCGAAATACAGACATTGCTATCACTTTTTTTAGAGCAGAACACAAAACCAGACACTTCACTCGGCTGTCCGACTTTGCTTTTCTGTCTTTCGCACACTCAAGTTGAAGAAATTACTTCTTTCGTCGTTCTGTAAGCGCCACTTGTTTCTACATTCTCTTTCTTTTCATATTGATTGATCCAAAAATCCGCTTTGTGTTGTGAAAGTGTTTTTTTTTTTCGCTGTTAATTGCTGTCCTGTTGGCAAGAATTTGGTACGGCGGATTTTGGATTACGGAGCTCTTTGATTTACTTCCTTTTTCCGTTCTTTTTTATTTGTGGATTATTACCAAATTTGTTTCTGGAATTTCGTGCGCTCCAACTTGTTCAGACTGGACGCTTACTAGTAGTTTGTTGATTGAATTTTTATTTGTTTTTCCGGACATTGTTTGTTTTGTTGATGAGAAGAATTTTCAAGTTACAATGTTTGCTGAAGGTCTGCAGAGGGATGCTCGAAGGTGGACAACTGTGGTAAGCTAGTGTTTTGATGCTCTCGTTTGTTTGCTGGTTGATGAATCTGAGTCTATGTACTTATGCTTTGTGATTTGATGATAGGAACATAGCTTCAAAAGACCAGATTCCTCAGGTGCTAACTGGACTCAGAGATTGAAAACTGATACCGGATTGGCCAATGGTGTTGTGAGAGTGCCTTTTTCGTCTAAGTTACCAGGGAATTCTTCGGGTGTTCTTCCTGCACATAAAACAATGCCTGTTGGGAACCATGATGGCACTGGATCAGATATGGACACATCATCGGAGTTTGAGGATCACCTCTATGATATGCAGTACTCATTTATTTCATTGCCACAAGATGGCAAGCTACCAAATGGGGTTGCTCAAGGGCATGCTTCTCTACAGAATACCAGACATGGAAAAACTGAAGCAAATGGCTCGCCAGACTCTGCCAGTAGCATTGAAGTTTCATTTGCTCAGTGCAGAAGCAGTGATGATGGTATATATCATGGGCTGGCGCACTCTTCTGATAGCTTTTCTCCATACGTCACCTCTCGTTCAAATGGTTTTGTTGATAAGCAGGTTTGGATCTTCTTGACTTGCCAGGCTTTGCTTGCAGTTAACAATAGTTGTCATCTGCAATAACTTGCGTTCATGTCATCTCCTTGTGTACTAGAATTTGCATTTCTCATTTAATGCCCTCAATTGATTTTCTTGTCCTAAGCCATTGCATTCTCTTTCAAATGCTCCATGCTGATGAGTAATGAATACACTGGTGGTGTAGCTTCTCTAACGTCTGTCATGAACTGTTTTTCTCATTCTTAGACATAATGCTCTGGGTAATGTGTTGCTTTTCGGTCTTGTAAATTTTATGCATCGTTCAAGAAATATAAATAGATCAGAACGCATTTTAACGATCCCACCTTCTCTATAATTAGAGAAATTGGGCACACCAGAAGTACGAAAAACATAGACTGCATGCTATGTATTAGATAAAGAAAAGAATACTCACAGCTGTGGAATACTAAACTAGCTTTAATGCCAACCTTGCTTATTTTATTTCTAACTGAACTTGTGATGCAGAGTTCTGATCGCTCTGAAGATAATAATATTAGATGATCAAACTATATGCAGCATTGGGCTCTTCAATCCTCTAGGGTTCTAAAACGTTTAAACCTGAGCATTTTTTCTTTTAAAAGCCTTCTGTTCTGCTGTTAGTAATTTATATAGATGCTGTAATGTACTTTTGTAATGCTTGTTTGCTGCTAAATGCCTCAGTTTGTATTATTGACTTTCTGTAGTTTGGATCATCAGAGATTAGTGGCTGTTTTTTTCTTTCTAATGATGGTTTGTTAGTAAGCTTTGCTAAAAATTAGTGCATGCAGGATTTCCATAATCAAGGAATGCAAAATAAAAAGGTTTCTTACAAAGATTTGCCTGAGGCAAGCCCTAGTGCACCTCCAGTAGCTGGTTCTTCTAGAAGAGCTGAACGGGTTCTTGATCAAGTTTATACCTCAAAGGCGCATAGTTACCGACCAAGTCCTAGCATTTCGGTGGTGTCAAATAAATCAGATACCACAGCAAATATTCACTGTAGGACCACTGATCCTGAATGCAATGAAGGAATGATTTCTGAGAGTCCCAGTACATTTTGCAGGTACGCTTTGCTGAGTGATCTATGTTTCCCATCTTTTAATTTTATTTACTCATCCTTGATTTTGATATGGTGAATTTCAGGAGTCATAGCAGTACAGAAGTTGATAAAACTACAAGTTCTTTGCCGACTCGTTATCCCACTTTTCACGCAAGGTCAGTGACTGTGCACAAGAATCATTTTAGGCATGATATTTGTATACAGTCTATACTTTCTTTGTCAGTGGTTTTATTACTCACCTAACTTATTGTGCAATGATTTTGACTTTTTTTTTGTCTAACTTATAACTATATCAGTGGCCTGGGTCCATGGTGTGCTGTGCTGACTTATGAATCTTGTTTTCGGTTATGCCTTAATTCATGGGCCAAGGGCTGTTCTGAAGAAGCTCCCTACTTCCTGAACGATGAGTGTGCCCTATTAAGGAATGCCTTCGGGTGAGTTCATCATTTCTTTCATCTATCGTTCCCCATGTGTCTACAGTTGGTAGACTATTAACAGTACCGGAAGTGTAATATTTCTAAACTATTTCATTGATTTTCCTTGCTTGTACCTCAAGATTTATGCACGTTAGCTGTTACCTTCTGGAGTAGATTAAGTACATGTAAGACTGTTATAATTAACAAGGTAGTGCTTTTGCTCAATGTAACCATCAGCATGTAGTTTTGAATTCTTTAGATGGTTTCTTTCAAAAGCATGAAAGTGATACGTTGCTTTGAAGTGGACATTGACTGGGCATAAATGGATCCGAAAGTGATTTTCATCAGTAATAATTGCAAATTAAATTCTAATTTTTCTGTATCTGTTGAATTTATTTCCTATGAAGGCAAGAAAGGGAGATGGAAGAAAAGGGATTGTAGCTTTTGCTCAATGTAACCATCAGCATGTAGTTTTGAATTCTTTAGATGCTTTTGCAAATTAACAAGGTAGTGCTTTTGCTCAATGTAACCATCAGCATGTAGTTTTGAATTCTTTAGATGGAAGAAAAGGGATTGCAGCTATGTTGGGTTTGGCAATAATAGCTATGATGGACAATGTTAATGTTCTGTAGAGAGGGATTTCCTGACTTTTATGTCTATGAACGCCATTAGGTTATTCTATGGTTTCTGAGCTAGTAGTTGTCCTCTTTTAAACTTTGATGAGTCAATCAATGCATTGAATTCTTACCACTGACATTTCCTGCGGTTGAGATATGCAGTACTTGGTATGTTTGTGTTTGTTATTCAACATTGTAATTTCAAGAACTATTGTCTGTATCCTTCTATAGTACTCCCCTTGAATATTGACAAAACCGATTTTCCATGCCTTCATATTTTTCTTTAATTCCTCTCTTGACCATCACAGCTACTGTCTGTTAATTGTCTACTGTAATTTAGTTTGCAGCATGTACTGCTGCAATCAGAAGAAGAGTGGTTGGCTAAGAAGTCCTCTCAGTTAGTGGGTGATGTGGCTGCTCCAAAATCCAAGAAGACTGTTGGGAAAATGAAAGTGCAAGGTTAAATTCTTAACTAAATACTGAAGTATTAAATTTCTAATGACCCAACCAAATTTTGTGTCTGTCTTTATAATATTTTAAAAACCTTCTTTAACAGTTCGCAAAGTGAAAATTGGCTTGGATCCACCTCCAGGCTGCAATTTCTCTTCACTAAAGGCACCAGAAATAAATTTGGAATTAATAAATCAGCGATTATCCAATATGAACTCAATGTTACATTCTGGGTGGGAAGCTGTACGAAAAGTCCGTGTAGCACGCCATGTCCCGCATAATGCTACATTTTCCCGGGAAGCCCTGTCTTACCTGCACGCAAGCTCTCAATATCTCAAGCAGGTCTCTAAACTTCTGAAGAGTGGGGTAAAAAAGTTAAACAGCAGCTCAACAACAGATCAACTAGAAGTACCAGGTAAATAACAGAACCAATTTAATGTGTTTAAAGGTGGTGTGCAAGTTTCTAAACATTCGTTTGTCCTCTGTTCATGTAAACCTATTTCTGCTGTCGTTGTTATTTTATCTGACAAAAGGTTGGGATTTCTTTCAGTAGAAACATATTCTTGCTTATTGAAGTTGAAAAGCTCATCTGAAGAGGATGTGGTGCGCATGCAAGCAGGTTCTGGTGAATCGCATGTGTTGTATGTAACTCCTCTTCTTCTTGAACTACTATGCTTTCTACTCAATTTTGGTTCCCATGGAATCTGATGCCTAATTGCTATTGTTTGTACAGCCTGCCAGACGGTCTTAGTGATGATCTGGTTCTTGAAGCTTATGACTCCAGTGGGACGAATTACGGTCGTGTCCTGGTGCAAACTGCTGCTATTGCTGATGATCCTGTAACTGATTTTAGCTCTGAAGTATCTTAATTGAAACCAGATATTTGAATCGATGATCATCATGGAACTCTACAATATTAATTTGTAATTGAACATGACCGTAGCAACTATCTCAACTCATCACCTTCTCCTGATATTTTCCATGAAGTCGAAAGATCTGATTGTTTTGGAATTTCTTCTTACTTTTTCTTGATAAGAAGGTTGCGACAAAAAGGCATCCGATATTATACTTTGCCACTATGGCTTTTTGGCTGAACTTATATAGTGCTGACTAATTTTAGACAATTACTCCTAATTGGCAATATAAACTTCACTTATCGACCTTGACATAGTTGGATTAGGGTGCTGTATGATTATTATACTCAGATGATGATGATGATGACCCTCATGGAATTTAATTTCTTTTTTGTAGAGTAACAAGGTACAATGGTGGCCTATTTATAAGGAGCCAGAACATGAGCTTGTAGGCAGGGTTCAACTGTACATAAATTACTCAACCATTCAGGATGAGAGTAATAATCTCAGGGTATGTAAAAATAATGTTATATTTGCTTTCAATTTTTAGGTAGGATGTATTTGGTTTTTTGTTTTTAAATAGTATTTCCTCCTGATGCAAACAACTGAATAGTTTTTGTGAACCTTAAAGTTTTACTAAAAAAGGACTGGAAAAGTTGTTAATAAGCCCTTGACCTGTTTCCTTTTCCAGTGCGGGTCTGTTGCAGAAACTGTGGCTTATGACTTGGTGCTAGAAGTTGCAATGAAATCTCTGGATTTCCATGAAAGAAAGTTGTTGCTTAGTGGTCACTGGAAGTGGTTAGTGGCTGAATTCGCATCATATTATGGAGTATCTGATGCATATACCAAATTAAGGTACCTGGATAAGCTGTAGTTTTTTGTTGCACATTATTTAATTGACCTGAAGTTCTTACATATTTGATTTTACTGTAGATACCTTTCGTATGTCATGGATGTTGCTACGCCTACCAAAGATTGCCTTTCATTGATACTTGACTTGCTGTATCCTGTGCTGATGAAGAAGAGAGAAAGTAAGGGATCACTAAGTCACCAAGAGGTATTCCATGAAATTATTGCATTTACTGGGATCTGAATCATAGCTTAGGCGGGGTTCAAAATTCATTCTGTCTTTTTATGTTCTGTCTTTTATACAAAGACAGCTTTGTGTTGGTGGTGAAAGATAATCTTTTTAGCCTTACTCTCTACTTCTGTACTTCAACAGAATCGCATTCTTGGGGAAGTTGAGGATGAAATACAGCAGATGCTGAGTATGGTTTTTGAAAATTATAAATCTCTAGACGATTCCTTGCTGTCAGGGATGATGGATGTTTTTAGTTCAGCCACTGGGGAGCCAGCTCCCTCCTTAGCACCTGCTGTCAAACTCTACAATCTACTGCATGATGTATTAAGTCCGGAAGCACAATTGAAGTTCACCAGATATTTCCAGGTATTTGGTTATTCTTTTTACCGTGATGGCAGTATAATATATCTGCCACATCTTTAAGTGGCGAAATGTCAAAAACCTTTCAGGTAGCTGCAAAGAAAAGGGCAAGAAGGCATCTTTCTGAGACGGATGAGTTGGTTGTGAGCAACAGTGAAGGAACATCGATTGATCCAGTTAATTATGCTTTGTCTTACCAGAAGATGAAATCTCTTGTTTTGCAAATGAGAAATGAGATCTTGACAGACATTGAGATCCACAGTCACAATGTGCTTCCTAGGTGAGCATTGATTCTCTTGTAAAACTAAATTGGATTTTCATGTTGAATAGTTTTACCAGTGCAACTTTTCTTCTATGATTTTAGAAATATTTTTTGCATTTTATGTTGCTTATCAACTTTATAACTGTATTTGGCCCCTTATGTTGAACTGAATGCAATTTTCAAGGAAACATGATACTGTAATATTCAAATCACACCTTGTTAACTGTATTATTCTGCACTCTTCAATAGACTACCTTCTCACACATCGTTCTTTTATGCAGTTTTATAGACCTTCCAAACCTTTCTGCATGCATATACAGTACAGAGCTCTGCTCTCGGCTGCGAGCATTTTTTGGTGCCTGTCCTCCTTCTGGCCCTTCACCTCCTGTCGTCGAGCTTGTCATTGCTACAGCAGATTTTCAAAGAGATCTATCCTCATGGAACATTAAGTAATGGCTATGGTTTTTTGTTTCCCCATTTCTTTAATATAACATGTTTTGAATGGCTGTTCACTGTCCTTGTGTGAGAATTTATTTTATGTTAATCCTTTTTCTAATTAGTCTTCCCCGATCCTTTTCATTTTTACAGTGCCATTAAAGGTGGAGTTGATGCAAAGAATTTGTTTCACTCATATATAATCAGATGGATAGAGGAGCAACGTGATGCTTTACTAGGGTCATGTAAATTAGATATGGTATGAATTGCTCAGTATATACTTTCTCATCTTCTGCAAGTTCTTTGGGATTGATTTTAGTGTTGGATGGATGCTTTATTGAAGTTGGTGCAATTTATATCAGGTAAAGTGGTCTGGTGCCAAAACTGATCAGTCTACAACTCCTTTTGTTGATGACATGTATGATAGACTGGTGGATATGATAAATAAGTATGAATTCATCATTCAACGATGGCCTGAGTATACATTTATCTTGGAAAAGGTATGTTCTAGCCTACCACTGTTGTAGACCTTTATTCATTGTATGAGAGGATATGGAAGCAGAAAGAGGTTGTATTGTCTTGATTGGAGATCATGAGTGTGTTCTTGTCACATTGAGCTCAGTGCTCTTTATCTGTACAATGCATTACATTTGCAGGAAATAGGTATACTCTAAACCTATATGCAAAAATACTTGGAATTTCTTTGGGCAATGGGCATTTGGAATCTTGGATTCTAAAATAACACAGGGATCTAAAATCCTGAAGTTGACTTGAAATTACAGCTTTGGGTCATTAACTTTGAATCTGGAAGATTGATAAGCTTACTAAAATATACTCCTCCGTCCCACAAAAATTGTAGGTTTTGTTTGGGCACATATATTAAGGAAAGTAGGAGAATAGTAGTGTGTTGACAAAATTACTCTCTTGAAAAAGAAAGAAGGAGAAAATTTTGTGGACCCAAATTTTAAGTTTAATGGGAGGAAAGAGAAAAACTTGTGGGTCCATGATATGAGATAAGAGGATAAAATGGTAAAAATGGTGATAAAAGTTTCTGTTTTAGGAAAGTTGACAACCTTTGTGGGACGGCCCAATATAGTAATGTTGACAACCTTTGTGGGACGGAGGGAGTATATCTTAATGGTATTAGCTGAAGAAGACTTCTAGGGAGCTTGTCAAGAACACTGAGCGTGAACATGAAGCATCAGACAGCTATAAGTCGCAAACTCTACACAATTTTTCTAATGCCATCCATATACACTGTATTCCATATGTCTGCTCTGCATAGTACCATTTAATTTTTAACCAGAATCTTGTGCATTTGGTTTTTTTTTGGAGAGACCAGAAGGCTTCTTGCAAGTAGTGTGATGTAGCTACTTAATTGGTTATTGGGAATATTTGTTGTTTTTTTTTTTTGTGCTGACTTTGTTGTTCCTTTATCATTTCTGCGTTTGCCTCTCTCAATTGTGATTTTATATGCTAAAGGCTATCACAGCAGTGGAGAAGGCAACTTTCAGAGCCCTGGAGAAGCAGTATGCTGATGTTTTATCACCATTGAAGGAAAGCATTGCTCCGAAGATATTTGGCCTAAAATATGTACAGAAAATTGCAAAAGGCTCAGCCTCCACTTATGTGGTTCCAGATGAGGTTTCTGAAATATACAGTGTTGTGCTTCCTTTCGTAGCCAATGGGTGGTACTTTCACATCTTACGGCTAACTGAAAATTATTTTTTTTCAGCTGGGCGTGTTTATGAATTCTATAAAAAGGATGCTGGACTTGCTACATTCGAATATTGAGACGAAGTTCAAGTCCTGGAGTTCTTTAATGGCACCTGCTGGAAATGCAGTCCCTGGGGAACAACTCAGTGAGATTAGAGTGATGCTGAGAGCCGAACTCAGGAATTTCACGCAAGCAGTGGTGGAGAAGCTCATGGAAAATGTGAGTTTTTTCGAGGTTCTAGAGACGGGATGTGTCTCAGTAGCATACTCTTTCATGTATTCACTGTTAACTGTTAACTAACATCTTTGTTGCGGGATTTTGGTTTTGTCTGAACAGACAAAAGTTCAGAATGCAACAAAGTTGAAGAAGATAATTCAAGATTCGAAAGAAAATGTGGTTGAATCAGATGTACTGAACAGGATGCAGCCTTTGAAGGATCTCCTTACAAATTCAATGGATCACCTCCATACGGTCTTTGACAATCATCTCTTTGTACTCATATGCCGCAGTTTTTGGGACAGAATGGGGCAAGTAAGTATCTAGCAACTTCCATATGAAGTTTTTTCAGGTCTTTAACATCTCAGGTTCTCAGCTCAGCTGTCCTTCATTTCCTCTTCACAGGATATACTATCCTTTCTGGAGCATCTTAGAGACAATCAATCTTGTTACAAGGGTTTAAGGATCACAGTCTCGGTTAGTTCTGTTTTTCCATTTTTTCTCAATTTTATTACAACTGATGCTTTTCCTCCCCTAGCTGAAAATACTTTCATCCCCATCTGTTCTAAAATATAATGGTTGAAAAAAAGAAGAAAGTTGATGCAAAGTTTTGAACTTTATGTTCACTTTTACTTCTCACCGCAGTTTTTACCCCTAATCGTCATTTTCAATCTGTCAAGGAAATCGATATGAGCTAATAACAAGAAAAACTCAGTACTGACTGTCATTACAACTTTCTGTCCAGATTTTGGATGAAATATTCATATCCGAAATGCAGAAGCTGCTCGGCAATGCGCTGACTGAGAGAGACATGGAGGCACCAAGTTCTATCAGAGAAATCCGGTCTATGCTTTGCAGAAATTCTGAAGACAATGGGAACAATTATTACTACTAGGTGTCTCTACTACTGTTGTACAGATGAGGAAGAAGATTTTTCGATTTCGAAGCTAATCGCTGACCATATTACCATATGCTCCAAGTAGAATGTAGAGATTAGGGGAGTAATTGGTAACAAATTGAGGATGAGTTTGTTTATGTGACTGGTGATCATGTCTCAATTTTGTATAGGTTTCTCACCATGTCCTTGGTGGGTGTCATTCTTTTGGCCGTTGTAAGAAATTAACTAAAACTTAGGTCAGTCATGGATTTTTGTTCGTACCAACTACCAGTATACTAATGAGCCATTGATATTTATTTGTGATACTTATACATCCAATATTACTCTTTTTCAGCCAATGACCTAAATGAGCATAATGATTATAAGATTATTTAATTGATAAATCTTATACTCCTCACATTTTTCTATATTAAACAAATTTACATTTTGGTGTCTAATTTGAAATTAACCAAAAGACTTAACTTTCTCAACATTTAAACAAGAGACATTGATTTTATGAATGTCGTAATGAATTCTGATTTGCGCTTTTTTTATCATCACTATTTGTTTAGTTCGTATTGACAACATTTTTTTTAATGTTTTTACCTTACTTTGTCATAAACCATTTTCGATTGAATTCATTACTTCCTATCTCTAAATATTGGAGAATCGGGATTGTGAATTATATTGAAAATATAACACATTATCTTAACTTATAAGTGAATGTAGTTCTAGATATGGTTTGTGAATAATGATTTAAATTAAAGGAGGTAAAATTGCTAAACTGATCATGTTAATGTTCATTATAATGTTATACTAATTATCTTAATCAGGTTAATGATAAATATATATATTTTCCTTAAAATGAATTTCTTTATTTTTTTCTACTTCTTCCCGTTTTATTTTTTTATGATGATTTTTTTATCTATTTTCTTTTTAGTTTTTAATCAAAGTAGAAATATTTCTTTTCATTTTAATTCGCTTTGCCTCATTTATTTCCTTTCCAATTAAATCCATTTACCTTTTATTTTGTTAGTTTGGCTAACTCATTCTTTAGAAAGTTACTGAAGCCCCTTATTTTTTTAGCATTTTCTCACTCAAATTTTAGTACAATTAGTTAGTTTGCAATTTATTTCTCATTTTTGCGATAATTATGATTTAGTTGTAATTTTACTCACATTCTAAAATTATGCAACATTTCTTTTAATTGTAATTTTTTTATTCTACCTTACTAAATTATCCTTTATTACAAAACTCAAACAATACAGTACTAAAATATACTTCATTATTTAGGCTTTTATCTGGGCATGAAGATTAAAGAAAAAGTATAAAGTAGAGATAATTAATCATATAAGTTGGATATGTAAAGTATGAGAAAGATGGTTAAAAGGTAAGGGACAGTTGAGGTAATAAAGTAAAACAGATGATTAAATTTCCTATACAGGAAACAAAACAATTTTTTTTCTAGCCTTTCCTATAAGGAAGATGTTGCATCTTTTACTAGACAAATGGAGCAGTTGATATGCTCACTTTCATTTTCATATTTGTTTTTCTCTATTAAATAAAAAATGACAATATAATATTTTTTATTCACAAAGCATAAAAAGTTACACCTTACCCAAAAGAGAATTTTGGGTACATTCTTCTAATAAAAAAGTAGACCTCAATAAGAGGTTAAACGGTATCTCTTTTGGGTACATTCTTCTAATAAAAACGTACACCTCAATAAGAAGTTAAACGTTAAATATATCATAAACGTTTGTGTCTATAATTATGTTTTTCTCTTCAAAACTTTCTAATCTTTGATTTTTTTAAGGTTCATTCTTATAATTGAATTTTATTTACATGTATATCTGTTTGTTTGCATCTTTTAATAAAAGGGTAAATTACCAAAAAACAAAACAAAAATTATATCTGAGGCACAGTGAAAATCTTCAATTTTCTCCCACTATTTTAAAAAACTTTTACCCGAGGTTTAGTGAATTCTGTTACCCCCATTCTGTTTGTGTTTGTGGTGTTCGTTAACCGTTAAGAATTTTAGGGTTAAATAATCTTAATGTCACTAATTTTTCTATCTCATTTCAACCCAAAGATTTTGTTTCTCTTCTTTCTCACTCCACAACTGGCCACCCTTCCCGCCACCGTTGTCATCATCTGGCCGTAGCGACGCAGGGGAGCAAATGCTGCCAGAGAGCCCAAGAGTTTGGCCCTTGGCTATTTTAGAGTATATTTTATACTAATCATAAAATCTTTAACAATCAATCAATACCACAAACGGTCAAATGAGATAACTTACGATTTCACTATACCTCAAAAGGGTCACTGAATCTTTTCTAAAATAGAGGGGCCGGGGAAAGTGAAGGTTTCACTTAATCTCAAAAGGGGTGTTTGTGTAGTTTAAATTTAATGAAAAGTTTGTTAAAATAGGAAAATCAAAAACCAAACTTTTTTGTTTTAGTTTCCGTCAAGTCGAACTATTACACTAGAGGAGAGTAATTGTTTTTGGAACGAAGTAAAGTAAACAATACCTCGTCTATACTAAAAGTGGAAACATGGGACAAGCATGAATAGTCCCCATTGATCCAATTTTGGTTAGATTAAGTGAATTGAAAGTCTAGCGGTTGATAATCTCTTCCGTCTAAGTTTGGTTGGTCAAATTCATAAAAAATCACAAAGGTTTTTAAAAAGTGTAAAAAAACAACAATGATTAATAATTCAGAAAATACCTTATCAATTTCAACTATTTATAAGTTAATCCCCATGTTCTTCCAAATTGCATGTACATCTAAATTTGGTCTTTTGTCTTCGGTAGCCAAAAATTCCATTAAGGATTTATAAGGATTTAATTGATTAAATCTAAATTCTTGAATCTCATTTATTAATTTTGCAATTTTTGTCTATCTCATCTAAAATCTAAAATTGTCTTTTAATATCTAATCTTTCTTTTAATTTGCACATTGAAGTTTAAACCCATAAGTTTATAATTCAGAACATGATTACATTTTCATACCTTTATGTATTGGTATAAATTGTAATAAAAATTTTCGGACTTTTTAAATATTTTTAATATATTTTATTTTTAAATGTATTTTTCTAAAAAAATAATAATGTCGCTCTTTTTTAAATTTTCTAATTCAACCCATCATTTTTTACACTTTCTTTATCCTTAATTCAATACTTATAACTGACATTACGTATTTAATGGGACGAGGGTAGGGGCAATCTGTTCCTTTTCGTTATACAATGAATGATCAGCCATTCCATTTGTGCTTTCAGCAAGTAGGCGACGCGAATCTATGGTTTTTCAATCGGATACCAATTGCTTGGATGCCTTTGAAAGCCTCGATCTTTTTTTTGATCTTGCAGAAAAAATGCTTTCTACTTTTTTTTCTTGTGTCTCCGGTCCATTTATTTATGGGCGAACGACGGGGATTGAACCCGCGCGTGGTGGATTCACAATCCACTGCCTTGATCCACTTGGCTACATCCGCCCCTACCCACTTGTCATAATATTTAAGAAATTGTAAAATTCAACCCTTAAGCTTTTAAGAAGTTTAAAATTAGTTACCTGAGATGGCTGAGGTGGCTAAAACTGCTCCGGATGGACAATCTATAGGGGCACCAACCCAACGCCCTTTGTGGGGCCCGTCTGTCACCACTCTGAAGATCGCCTCATCAAAAGGAGGAGCGTCTTTATCTTGGTACTTCTCCAACACCAACCTCATATACTCCTCCTAGTTAATAAATAAAGCACCGGTTAGGATAAACAAATAGGGGGCTTCAAACATAAACAAAACCGCGTGAACAAGCCGTTGTTCACTCCCTTCTTATCCACGTGAAGAGCTGAGGTGAGTTCTCCTCCCTTCGCGCGGACCTCTGCTTATTTGCGCGAAAGTGAACTCCCTTTTTCACAACTCTTCACCCCTTATTCACCACTCTTCACTTCGCCGCTCTCGTCGTCGTCATCGTCCTGCCACCATCTGTACGAGGTATGTACTTCCGTAGTTGAAATTGTCGATGGGTTAGGTCGTTCCGTCTTGCTTGAGTCTGTGTCGGGTCGCTAGAGTTCTGTCGTGCACTCCCTGGTGTGAATTTGAACTGTATCTGGTGTGAATTTGAACTGTATCTCATGGTGCAAGATTTAAATCGGCGCGCACATGTGCACAGAGGTCCGCACATTAGTGTGCGCTGCGCACAGCATGCCGCACACTGTGGCGCACAGTAATGTGCGCGAAACACAGTTGGTGCGCACATGGTGCGCACATGGTTGCGCACATGGTTGCGCACAACTGTGCAGTAACCTCTGGGGACTCGCATCTGTTGTTCTATCATGCGTAGTATGCCATAGAGAAGTTAGGTACTTGTTCTAGGTTTATATTCCTCTGTAATAGTTGAACTGTGGTAACTTGTCTTTGTTGTGTTGATGTGTTGCATGTTCGAGCAGGCCATGTCCAGCCAGCCCACCAACCCGCTGTAACGCCGATTCAGTGCAGCGGTATGCCACGATCCTAGCCTTTCTAGAGGATCCGGCTAATAAGATGAAAGTATTTGGTGTCGGCGGGAAGACAGAGGTTGGAGTGCCACCTGCGTAAGAACATGGCTTGGAAGGAGTTAGCGGCCATCATCAACAACAAATACAAGGGCAAGTTCAAGCTTGATGCGAAATCATGGGTGACCGTTGGCGGAACTACTTGAGCAAGTATAAAGCCGCCCGTGAGAAAAGCAACAACACCGGTTTTGGTGTGACCGAAGAAGACCGGAAGCGGAATATCCACACCATTCAAAGCGGCTCGACTACTTGTGCCCGCATTTCGAGCGAATGCATGCTCGTTGGTGATCGGCCGAACATCGTCTGCTGCGGTGTTCGATAGTGCAGCGTCCACGCTGGAACCGATCTCAATGAAGTTTTAAGGTATGTTGAACTGTAGTGTTTAATTTGAGAATAGTTTTGCGTACTGATGCATCCATGTTTATGATCTGTAGGTACAATAATGATGAAGAGGTGACATTCGGTTTCGATGACCACCGGGCGGATGCGGTTGTTGGCGCTCCGGTCCTCATGAGTTCACGGAGAGTCCGTGCGGCGGTGGAGTCGATGTCGAGAACGTTGTGGGTAGCAATGAGGATGACCTCTACCCATTGTCTCCTCGGAAGGAGGCAACCGCAGGGGCGATCGAGGATGAGGTGGTCGGTACAAGCGGGAAGCGCGTTGCGCGCAGTGGACCGGGACGATGGGAAGAAGTTGAAAAGGGATCGAAGGAAGGAACTACCAAGCATATCGGGTCGGAAAATGCGCTCGCATGCCCGGAACCAATTGGCCCTGTGCACTTCAAGATTGCTCATCCGCGAGGGCCGCTACTCTTCTCACCATTGAGGAAAAGAGGCTGAAGTTCGAACAAATGATGTGGGAAATGGAGCCCGAGGAACGCGAAGTGAGGCGCAGGGAAGAGCATGAGCTTGGCGAGCGAAGGCGCAGGGAAGAGCAAGAGCTTTACGAGCGAAGGCGCAGGAAGAGCAATAGCTTGTTGAGCGAAGGCGCAGGGAAGAGCAAGAGGTTGTTGAGCGAAGGTGTAAAGAGGATAAAGAGGATGAGAGAGTGAGACGTGCTGAAGAGAAAGCCGAGAAGTGTAGGGAGCGGAGGTTTGCACTGCTGCAAACCTTGATTGCAGATGGGAAGTCACCCGACGAGATCAAAGAAATTTTGGCCCTGCTTTTGTAATGAGTGCTGTAATGAATTGAGCATCTTTATTTACGCACCTTCTTGATTGTACGATACTATTTAATTGCTTTGGAATTGCATATTTTCTGGTTACTACAGGCGTACGTTACAACCAATTGAACTAACGAGTAGGGGAAGACAGTAAGTCGCGCAAAATGGAGATAAGGTTTCGAAATAACCTACAAACCCGCACATAACATTCATAGTTTAACCTACAAATAACCTACAAATCCGCGCAAAATGGAGATAACGTTTCGAAATAACCGGCAAAATGGAGATACCGTTCCGAAATAACCTACAGATAACCTACAAATCCGCGAGCTACATAAGTACACAGCAGCCAACTGTGCGCACAACAACGCGCACAGGTGGACGGAGACTTGTGCGCGCCGCACATATCTGCGCACAACGACGCGCACAGATGCGCTCCTGCATGAAAACCACACCCGCCATCGTGCCCCTTCGCTGGGACCGTCATCAGGCGGTGTGGGCCCTCCTGCCAAGGGATACTGGCGCCGCGCTGCCATCTTCGTTCGCTTGGCCACCGGACCGGATTCAGCAACTGGTTGGGGCACCTCACTTGGACCGGTTGGAGGAGCAGGAGCAGAAGCAGGATGAGCATGAGGAGAAGGCATGCCCGAGGAGGTCGAAGTAGGATGAGGCATCTGAGAGGACTGGCCGGGGGGAGACTGGCCCAAAGCCTGGAGAATGCCACGGGCGATAACACGGTTCTCTGTCCCGACTGACCAAGTGTCCCCCTGTGAAATTACCCAGGTCCAAGAAAGACTTCCTAATCCCCTCCTCCACTACCTTCTGTCTCTCGACCTCCGCGAGCTGCCTAGCCTCTAATTCTCTGACCTGAGCCTGTAATGCCGCCATGCGTTCACCCTGTACCCTATCTCTCTCCTTTGCCTCTGCAGCGACAACATCTTGTTGGAATTCTTGCGCACCAAGATGACCTGGGCTAGCTAAAGTAGCTAAGCACAGCTCAACTCAGCTCAATCTGAGTGTTTGAGCTAGAGAGATGTATATCTGCTCTTAGTGAGCTGATATGAGCTCAAGGAGCTCAATGGATGATTTAATATGTCTTGGAATAGCTCTATGTGAGCTTGGTACAAATGTGTCTAGGCACCTTTTGGCGAAGAGACGTGTCTCTTGGTGGAAAGGTGCGTAAATTGGTGAAAAGGTGTCGGAGAGGGCCAAGCACACCTTCGGCTTAGGCCGAAGGGTGCGTAGCACCCTGGGTGCCGAAAGGGCACCCTAAGGTGGCCTTACACCCGTGCCCCTTCGCCCTAGGTGCCTCTAGGCAGGGGGTGCACCCCATGCCTTGCACCATTCGGCCAAAGGGACATGTCTCATGTCCCATGGCCGAATGGGCAAGGCATGGGTCACCTCCTTGCCTCTTCACCATATTTGGATAATTAATTAATTAGTTAATTAATTTCCTATTAGACATAATTATTTATTTATTCCTTTTCTAATTAATTACTTAATTGAAAAGACAAAGGCATGAGACATGTCTCATGGACCAAGGGGCATTGGTTGCAGCCCTTGGCCCTAGAGACATGTTACTTCGCAAATGAGGAGGCATTGTGCCCCTCATTGGCAGCCCATCCTCCTCTATAAATAGAGGGAGGGTGGCGTCATTTCTATCATCCCACAACCAGCATTGGTTCTCTCTTCTCTCTTCATACTTCCTCTTCCAAACTAGAAGGCATTCTAGGAGCATTGTGAGTGGAACTCACCTTGGAGACAAATCCTCTCCAATCCGCCCTTAAGTTGTTCCCCGAGCCGAGTCTTCTTCATCAACAAGGAGCAAGAATCTCTAAGATTCTTAAGCTGCGTCCAGAAGAAAGGTACACATCCTTAATCCTTTCTTCGGTATTATATAAAGCGAACAAGAGAAGCATGTTAAAGACGATCCTAAAATCAACACATCTATCTTCGCACACACACCGAAAATCAGCTCCTTCATGTGCGCCTTCATCTGCGTAAAAAACCTCTCAAGCTGAGATGGTGGCGCGCGTGCGGTCGTACTAGTCCCCTCAGCTTGAGCAGGAGGAGTATCCGGAGTTCCCCCACCATCCTGCTCGTAGTCATCGCCGCCATCCGATGCACCTCCTACCGGAGCGGCACTTGACCCCCTTCTTGTGCCCCTTCGCCCGCTTCTGCTAGCAGCTCGGAACTCAGCAGGTATCGCATCCCGCTGAGGGTCCCCGTACCGCCAGACGTTGGGAGGTATGGTTGGAACTGAATCTGTGTCCTCCAGCGGCACTTGTGCACTATAGCAGAGTGCTGTAATGAGCTGGGGGTATATGAGACTATTCTTTGAATGTCAGGCGCTTGAAATAATACCCTCCCATATAAGCGTCCCAACTGACGGTACCGCCCTGGTAGCAACTTTGTACAACGTGTCGATCCGCTCAATGCCGATCTGATGCGGTCTCCTTGTTGGCTGGAGGTTGGTGTGTATGATCTTGTTTAGCACCTGAAATGGGGTAGTGAGCACACGGACTGAAACAAACTTGTCCCTCCGGCCCTTAATTGCCAACCACTCTACTGGGGTGTCTGCATGGGATATAACACCCTGTAGACCGCTCAAATCCAGTGGAACTGTCACCTCGAGGTCGTCGGATCATCCGGGATCTCAAGCAACGAGCTAATGGCGAAGGGGAGAAGTCTACTAGTCTCCCTCTAATCTGCACCTTGGTTGGGTCATCCTCGAACTCCTCCTTCTCTGAAATTGCCTCGTACACCACAGCGTAGAATTCGTTAACCAATGTCCGGTTAACCTCACGAGGTGGCACTACCAACTTCTGCCAATGGAGGGAATCCAGTGTTTCCCGTAGAACATCGAGCGCTTCGTGATGCAAATCGTACTCCTTCATCAGAATCAACGGGCGGTTGTCCCGGTTGAGTCGATATCGATCCTCAGCGGTTGTGGTTAGGAATTTCCTATAGCGAGACGGTGGCCTGGCAGGGGGCATTTGCGCAGCTCGTTCATCCTCAGAAGAAGAACTGTCCTCCAGAGGCATAGGCTCCTTCCCCTTTCGACGCCCTACCTAACAAGGTGCAACAAAGACAAATAATTCGACAATGCCGTGCGCAATAAGACATGGCAAAAGACGAGTTGTGCGCAACGGACTGAAGATGAAGTTGTGCGCAAAGTTGTGAAAACCTAGTGCACAATGTACAGTAGAGCAAGGGAGGGAGTGCGACGCATACCTTGACCATTGCCGTCTCTCGGTAGTCCGAAGCATCGGCGAAGAGGGAGGTCGAAATCGCAATGTTGTGCGCTGCCAAAGTTGCGCTCCTGCTGTGCGAAATGGTGGAGAAACGATGCAGTGGCTGCCAGTTAAAAACCCTAAGCTATATATAGTAGTTTCAGTTCCCGTTGCGCGGCGCACAACCACGCGCACACCTGCCACACAAATCTTATAAATGCACGACGTGCGTGCATGGTGACGCGCACACTTCGCGCACACCACGCGAACATGGATGCGCACACTTCTGCGCACAGTTAGTGCTAAGTGATTGCGCACAGCTCTTCGCACAGTTTTTGGTTTGAGTTACTGGTTTAACGGTTTACCTTACACGGTAGTGCTAAGTTGTCAAAAAATATATTAGTATTCAACAGAACCAAAGCAGGTTTCATACAAAACATCCTTACATCCCGTACTTCTAGCTACTTACACAGGAACATGTTATTGAACTAGAGGAAGTACACCATTCAAATAACCCTTCTGAACGGCATAATCTTTGACTTCCTCTCTAAAGGCGTTCGCGCGTTCCACGTCAGTGCCCCCCACATTCTCTGCGAAACTCACGTCTACGGGAGTCTCTTCACTGAACAGCTCCTCCCATGAGTCCCCGAGATTGCTCAACATGTTGTGTAGGATGACACAAGCAGTTGCTAGTCGGACGACTGTCTGCACATCATTTGCTGATCTAATTTGCCCGCGATGTTCCCGCAAACATGACCATCTCCCTTTCGAATACCGACATCGTGCTCGTTCCTCACTCGTGCTTTGGCGAGTACGAAATTGAACTCTTTGTTAATCAATACGTCTGCAGTGACTTGAAGGCAGGAATAAGGTAACTAGAGACACCGTAGTTTGAGTCCCCGATCGGTATTCCCTTTGCTAAAGTAGTGGTGGGGTCTTGACTGTAATGACTTCCTCCAAACTCCAAAGATCGTGCATGAGCCGTGCCATCCGCATGAAAACCCAATGATACGTCTTTCACTGCCGCATAATGTGCATATTTATAGAATATCTGTGTTTGCGGTCCCAAGAACATTCTCCATTCAGCAAGAACTCCGTGGACCGTGGCGACTTAACGCGAGTGTTAAGGTAGCGTGAGTTGCTGATTAGAACATAGGCATCGTATAGCTCCTCAAACTTATCGTCATCCTCATCGATTCCAAAAGCGATTACCATTTGTTGCTCAAGAACGGATAGAACGAGTCGACGATCAGATACTTTCGGCATCGCCGCTTTCACTTCACGAAGAGGAAGCCAACATGTTCATCACTTCCTGCATTTCATAGAAAAACACAGCATGATAAAGTGGTCTTAAATACTGTAACAACGTACTGTGCGCAGCGCACAGTACGCCGCACAACCTAGCGCACAGGTCAAGACACGTGACAACCATCTGTGCGCGTAACACAGCACCGCGCACAGTCTCTACGCACACGAAAAACGACTTGTGCGCGGCGCACAGATGTGCGCACAGAAGACCGCACACATGACCCCTACCTCTGCGCACAACATCTTAACAACCACGACAACGGACAGAGCCGAGACGCGGAAACAGATGGGAAGACAGCGTTACATCATAACAGTGGGTTGTTGAACATACCCATTCACATGTGCGCATTTTCTCCCAAACGCAAGGCGCATTTCTTCAAGGGTCTCTGTTTCTCTCATACCATTCACATGTGCGCGACCTTCAAGCTGACTTCTGTCCAGAGAAGATGACCTTCAAGACTAATTTCGGTTTCAAGATGACCCAAGAACAGCTTAGATATGAAGAGAAGTAAGTTTCGATGAAGGGGAAGACTGATTTCGGTTGCAAACAAAACACAGGAGTTGCGCAAAAAGGAAGGAAAGTTGAGGCGGGAAACGCCAATTGTGGTGAATTCACATGTTTTCAAATTCTAGTTCACGGGGCCTCAAACTTAACCCTCCTATTTTCACTTTTCTCACTCACCTCCAATTCACTCAGTTTTTCACCTAAAAACTTTCTGTTCACTTCCTATGTTTGAAACCCCTAATGCCATGAGTCATGGGTCAAGTCTAACCCATTCATATTTTTAACTCACTTACACTCCCTGCCTCAGGCTCTCAATCATCGACTCATCATCACTCACAGACTCTCACGACTCACCATCACTCATCAGCAACCCTAGCTCAACACACATAGACCAGCAGCGGCATTCGACCTCACTCAATCCTTGTGACTTTGTCGAAGTTCGACCTTGCCGGCTACCACCCTCCAGTCCAACGTTGTTTTCGTTAGAGATTTTACCAGAAATTGTTTTGACATATAAAAACTCTCTCACTACAACAAATATGGCTATTGGAGACACATAAAAGGAGACATAACTCATTTGTTGCTAAAAAATATATTTGAGGACACTTCTATTATCTGTTTCTATATGTACCTGATATGTGCCAATAACCTATCAAATTAGTATTTTGGGACAATTATGCAATAGTTGCTAAAAATAAAAAAATATGTGCGATGAAAAGGAAAATTTTATACTGAATAACTATTGCAACAAATACATTTGTCTCTAAAAGACAAATTGATACAGATAATGGAGATAAATAAAATGAAAAGCAAATAAGGTATGAATTTACTTGACTTTCGTTTTTCCGATAATACATTACGTAAACCATTTTTTTAATACAGGTTACGTACACCATTTTAGAGTTTATTTCATTGATAAATTTAATTTTGTAAAAGAAATAAATGTTAGTGCATCAATATAGAAAAAAACTGTGTTGGTTATGGCTTTGACAAGAAAGAACTTATCTGGTTGTGAGAGATTCAAATTATTAATAAAGATTATTGGTACTATTTATCAATCCCTTATCAAAAGTGACATGCTAGCAAATTGGTAATGGACACAATTTTATCACTCAAGTCTCTAATCTACAATGGTATTGAAAAGGGAAGTATTACGGAACACTTGTAGAAAAGTGTCGGTAGTTTTGTTTTTATTTTAAAAATAAACGGAAATAATTGGTAAAATGTGTTTAATGTATTAAGGAACACTTATAATTGTCACTAATATGTATTTTATGGTAACATATTTAATTGTCTCTTATCTGTCTCTAAAATATTTTTAGCAACTACAGTAAAAGGGACAATTGTTCTATTTGTCTCAAACTGTTTGAGACAGATAAATGACATATGAAAACACATTTATTTGTCTCTATGTGGCATATGTGTTGTAATTGTTGACAGATAAATGACCTGCTTCTTCTGTTAGTCCTCCTCCGATCTTACTTCTCATTCTTCAAGTTTTCCTTCTCATTCTTTACAATTGCAATTGTTGCAAGTTTGTATTTAGATTGCAAACTATACATTTTTGCTTGCAACGTGTTTCGGTGGCTGTTAGCTACTGATTGTATGTTAAGGACCTAAGGGCCTAAGGCACAAAAACTATATATCGGATATAACTAAACTTATATTTGTATCCTGCTACTGATTATTTGTTAGTTTACATATATATTTTGTTAGCTAGGGACTGATTGTGAAGAAGCATTTTTAACAAGCAATCGACTCCTTTTGTGTAATACTACTCATTATCTTAATTCTTAATGAATTTTAATTTTTAGAGAACAATGGCAACGGAAGAGCAAGACCAACATATTCCTATGGATCCTCCTCAATCCACAGCTTCTAAGATCAATTGTGGTGCAAGTACAAGTGCAAATGAGGTCAATAATGCACCTGGCAACTCTTCAACACCTTGTAAAACTCCAATTGGAACTCCTTCTTCACAACCATGTTAAAAATTATAGTTGTAACCTCTTCAACTCCTCAAGATATTCAACAACACCAATCTTCAAATACACCCGAGGCTTCAGCATGCTCCTAGTCAAAACCAAGAGTCTGCCCCACTCCCGTCTTCGTCAAAGGAAACTACAGAATTGACGTTGGAATAGGGATGTAAAAGGCAATTGACATCCGATGTTTGGAATCATTTCAAGCGGATAAAAGTTGGGGATAAGATTAGATCTGTGTGTAAGGACTTGTCAGAGAAGTTAAGAAATGGAACAAACAACTTACACCACCACTGGAAAAAAATGCACCTACCAAAACACAAAGACCATCAAGGACTAGCCTAAGATGGTACAACAAACTGTGCTAAATCCAAGAAAGGCGGTAGATGGAAAACTTACTATTGGAACTCACAACTTCGATCAAGACGAAGTGAGAAAAGACCTAGCATTCATGATTTGTTTACATGAGTATCTTCTAGCACATCATCATTGTCATCGATTGGTTTTGATTTTAGTAACTTTGATGCTTTTGTTGATAAAAGAAACTCTTCAATTTCTACCTGCTCGGAGTTGGAAAAATATTCGGGGCTCAAGACTTTTCCAAGGACGGAGGATTTTGATGTATTAGGGTGGTCGAAAGCAAATACAGGTGACTACCCAATATTGTCGATGATTGGTAGAGATGTTTTAGCATTTCTAGTATCTACAGTGACTTCGGAATCTGCTTTTAGTACTAGTGGAAGATTTGTGAGCTCTCATGTGTACACAAAATTGGTTTTGGGCTGAAACTAAAGGTACTCATTTACGTTTTTCATTATTCTTGATTGCTAAGCATGTCATTTTGAAAACTTGGGACAATCTCGCATTCCCTTGTTGCCACATGATTTTTTTCAAAGCATGCTCCTACATGTCTATTATGTTTGTGTTGCATTACCATGCCTTACTATTATTACCATTAACTTAATTTCTATATCATTGGATATTTGCATTAGGCATTAGGTACTAGCTCAATTGCTCATGAAGATTATTGCCGATTTTATGACGATCTTGTTAAGGGTGATTCAGAGGTAAGAAAAATTCTCATCTAAATCTTAATTTATAAAATTTATCTAATAAATTATGTTATTTTCTAACTATATCATTTTCTATTTTGTAGGAGAAGTCATGCGTCACAAAAAAATGAAGATGACAATCTTGCACGTTTAAATGCTTGGGTCAAAATTTGTATTGATAAAAAATTATCAATTTTCTTAAGGCCGAAATGTATATTAGTACCCTAGACTATCGTGACTCAACGATTTAAGAGTCTGAATTATGAATCGTTCAGACTCGTACCCTGAACTATTCGACTCAATGCAATTAAGGGCCTCGACTCAGTGACTCGGTTAACACCATTACATCTATTATTATATACTAATACGGGAGCCTTGCCACATCAGCAAAAAAAGTGAACGGAGCGTTTTCGTGAAGATACATCATATCCACATCAGCTCCACGTCAGATCCAAGTTTTTTTCTAGCATTAAATGTTGTATTTATTAATACCCATATTTAAGAGATGATTACCTTAATTATGAGGATTAAACATGAATTAAAATGATTAAAGCAATTAAAATATAGATTTTACTTCTCTTTCCTTCTTAATTTCCCTTACACGCCTATCAATAATTTTTTCCCTTCACGCTCTTTGCTTCCCCTCTCTCCATTAGAACTAGTTACTAACGATTTAGTTACCAAAACATAGGGTTTGCAAAATAGAGGTTATAGATTGTGCAGATGAGTAACTTTGGGTATTTGGTAATGGTTTATCCAAACTCTCCCTCACCCAAGCCAGCAACCGACAGCTTCTCTACTGCCCGCCGACGAAGTTGAAAATTTCTCAATCACAATCACCAAAGTTTGATTCTTCCACACCAAAGAGTAGAGAACCTGATCGAAGGCTTCTTAGCCGCCAGATCCGGTGCGAGGCATTCCCATTCCATCTGTAATCGCCGCCCGATTTCTAGATCTGGTGCGGCTAGTGCAACTGTTAGAAGTGCAAGTGTTAGAATATGTAACTGAAAAAGTTCAAGAGTTAAGTTAACTAATAGAGTTTCATGTCATTTGTTTTCTATAACTCTCATTTACAATTTAATAGGATTTAGAGTTTAAATTTAAGCACAATAAATTACCTATGGAAGTTACCGATGTATAGCTCTATAAGAGCAGATTATTTTTTATGAATAAAAGTGTGGAAGTAAAACAACGTTCCTCCATTGTTGTGTTCTTGAGTTTCTTGCTCAATACGTTTATTCCACTAACAAGTGGTATCAGAGCCTCCCACTGAGGTCTGTGAAGAGAAAACCTTTAAGCTTTTGTGTGAGTGATTGCTTTTAAGCAAAGTGAGCAGAGTGTGAGAAGATGACTGAAAATAGCAACAATGGCAGCTATGTGCAACCTGCCATTCCACGTTTTGATGGCCACTATTATCATTGGAGCATGCTCATGGAGAATTTACTACGCTCCAAAGATCTCTGGACGCTGGTCGAGACAGGCTATGAAGAGCCTGTTGCTTGTGCTGTGTTAACAGAAGCAGAAAGAAGGACGTTGGGAGAACAAAAGTTAAGGGACTTGAAGGTAAAAAATTATCTCTTTCAAGCCATTGACCGCACAATTCTTGAGACTATTCAGGCAATGCAAGGGTGAAGAGGTCTCAAGTACCGGAACTAAGAAAGGATTTCGAGACATTAAGCATGAAGGAAGGTGACTCAATTACAACCTATTTTGCTAAGGTACTTTATGTTGCTACCAAAATGAGGACATATGGTGATACAATGCAAGATGTGGTGATTGTGGAGAAGATCTTGCGGTCATTGACAGATAAATACAACTTTGTGATGTGTTCTATTGAGGAATCCAAAGACATTGATACACTCTCTGTTGATGAGCTTCAAAGCTCACTGCTTGTACATGAGCAGAAATTCTCATTCCCTAAAGGAGAAGAAGAAACGGCCTTAAAGGTTTATTCTAACCGCAACAACTTTAGAGAAAGAGCAAGAGGGCGTGGGAGAGGAAGAAGCAGAGGGAGAGGTGAATGGCACAAACATGAACAATTTGCTGGCTATAAACAAATCAACAAGGGGGAGAGTTCAGGTGGAAGAGGTAAGGGCTTCTTTGACAAGTCCAAAGTCGAATGCTACAGATGCCACAATTTTGGTCATTACAGTGATGAGTGCTACACCAAATTGCCTCGGGACAGACCGAAAGGAAAAGAGAAATCTAACTTTGTGGAGAAAAAGGAAGATGAAGATGGTGAGACATTACTAATGGTGACTCACAATCAAGAAAGAGCTGGAACACATATTTGGTATCTTGACTCTGGCTGCAACAATCATATGTGTGGTAAGAAATCTTTATTCTCACTCTTAGATGAAGATTTTAATTCTACTGTCAAGTTTGGTGATTATTCAACAGTGAAGGTAATGAGGAAAGGTGACATACAAATTCAAACTAAGTCCAACCACCTAGAGACTATTTCAAATGTCTATTATGTACCTAATTTGAAGAGTAACTTGTTGAGCCTTGGTCAGTTGCAAGAAAAAGGGTATATCTCAACAATCAAAGATGGAAACTGTGAAATAATCAGTCCTATCAAAGGTCTGAGTGCTCGAGTGAAGATGACACATAATAAATTATTTCCTTTGAAGATTCAGTGCACAGAAGTGTGCAATAAGATGGAATCTGAAGATTTAAATTGGTTGTGGCACAAGAGATTTGGGCATCTAAACTAGAGATTTGCATGCTTTGCACCAAAAGAAAATGGTGATTGGTTTACCTGAAGTCAACCAACCAGAAAACAAGGTGTGTGATATTTGCTGCATTGGCAAACAACACAGGGAGCCTTTTCCTAAGGGCAAAGCTTGGAGGGCCAGCAAGCCACTTGAGTTGGTTCACACTGACATTCACACCTGAATCTAACGGAAAGAAAAGGTACTTCATATCTTTTATTGATGATTATAGTAGAAAAATATGGGTTAATGTTTTGTTAGAAAAATCAGGAGCTCCTGCAGCTTTCAAAAGCTTCAAGGCTCAGGTGGAGAACGAGATTGGTTGTTCTATCAAATGTCTAAGGTCAGACGGTGGAGGAGAGTACTGTTCTCAAGAGTTTGAGAATTTTTGTTCATCTCATGGAATAAGAAGACAATTTACAACAACTTACCCCCCAACAAAATGGTGTAAGTGAGAGAAAAAATAGAACCATCATCAACATGGTGAGGAGGCTTCTAGCAAATGGCACAATGGACAAGAAATTTTGGCCAGAAGCTGTAAATTGGGGCATTCATATTTTAAACAGGAGTCCTACTATATCAGTTCAGAATATGACTCCTTATGAGGCATGGTATAGAGGTAAACCCTCAGTTGAGCACTTTAAAATTTTTGGGTGTTTAGTTTTTGTTCATGTTCCAGACCAGAAAAGAAGAAAGCTTGATGACAAGAGTGAGAAGTGCATATTTTTTGGTATGAGTGAACAGTCCAAAGCATATAAATTGTTCAATCCTGTCACTAAGAAGGTAGTGATCAGCAGAGATGTGGTGTTTGATGAGTCAAACACATGGAAGTGGGATGAAAATGTCCCTTCAAAGCAAGAAATTGTTATATCTGGTGAAGATAAAAATAATGACGAAAAGCAAAATGAGGTACAATAGGAACCTCTCTCACCAGTAGCTGAACAACCAGTGGTTGAACCAAATGCTGCAAATCAACCTCAACGTCTAAGAAGGCGGCCAGCATGGATGGAAGATTACGTAAGTGGTGATGAGCTGTCTGATGATGATTATCAAGCTCATATGATATTATTTGCAGATTGTGATCCACTTACCTTTGAGGATGCTGTTAAAGAAGATAAATGGCAGCATGCAATGGAAGCTGAAATGAAGTCCACTGAGAAGAATGGTACCTGGGAACTCACTTCACTACCAAAAGGACAAAAAAGCATTGGTGTGAAGTGGGTATTCAAAACAAAGCTGAATGAGAAAGGTGAAGTTGAGAAGCACAAGGCTTGGTTGGTGGCAAAAAGGCTACAAGCAGAAATTTTGTGTGGACTACAGGGAAATTTATGCACCAGTGGTCATGATGGACACCATTAAATTGTTAATTTCAGTTGTTGCCCAGAATTCATGGTCTATTTATCAATTGGACGTGAAATCTGCCTTTTTGCATGGAGAGCTTGAAGAAGAAGTATATGTTGACCAGCCTGTTGGTTTTGTGCAGAAGGATAGTGAAGGTTTGGTGTACCGACTAAAGAAAGCTTGATGAGTGCATATTATTATGTATATATTACCCTCAATTTTGCATATAAACTCAATTAAATGCTATGTTCTTATTATTTTGCGCAAGGACTTTGCAGGATTTAACCTTGGAAGATGTTAGAGCAAAATTGAGGAATCTGGGTTAAATTGACAAAAGAAGAAGAGTTTGAGACCCAAAAGGATAAAAGACGCAAAGAAGCAAGGCCAAGCAAGTGCCTAGCACTTGCTTCAATTTGTGGAGAAATCGGCAGAGAGCAACTTAGGCAACTGCTAGGCAATTGCTTGGCTCCAAAGCCAAATCGCACAATTCCAACAGAGAGCAAAGTAGGCAACTGCCCAGTGATTGCCTCCTTGTAAGTTTTGGGTTTTTGCGACTTGACAACACAAATCAGCCCACAAGCGCATCAATTTCTGGCCCTTGATCACACTTAATGAAGCAATCCCCACCGTTGATGTCTCTTTACCCTAGGATATAAATATAGTCAATCACACAATTGATGGTGACGGCAGATTAATGCACAACAAAGGAGGAGGCTAGGCTTGGCACAAGTTGACGATTTTCTTCATCGTTCTTCATCCTGATACTTCCGGGTTTCATTGTTTCATTATTTAATGCCATTGAACATGTTTAGTGGCTAGTTTCTCTATTACTTTCTAGAATTGATTGTGATACTTGTACTTAGAGTTTTATATTTTAGTTCTATCAACTACTATTCCATGATGCTTGTTTAATTTCTCGGATATTTCATGCATTATTCTTTTGATCACAGAATATGTGTGGTATGCTTCACTTAGGAATAAGGAGGTATTACTAGACCACAGGGAAATTAGACTAGGTTTATATCTAGAACGGAAGTTCAAAAATAACCTAGGAAGAAGATAAATCACATAACAAATTAGGGCCAAGGAATTGCTTCCTAATTTACCTAGGTTCACTTCGGGAGGAGGCTTCTAGAACAGATACATCTTCTTGCAAGTAGAGAGTAGTAATTATACGTAATTCTAAAATATTAAACCTAAGTTCAAGTGGATCAACAATTCTAGGAAGTAGCTTTAGTAATCCGATTTCACAACACTTGCAATTTAGTTTTGTTAATTAATTCCCACATAAAATCAATCAACCAATTTCTTTCCTATTCGTAAATCATACACATTGATTAAGAATCACAAGTCCCTGTGAATTCGACCCGGTACTCACCGGATTTACTACTTGTTGACAACTGTACACTTGCAGTGTCGCGAACAACACCATTAAATTGTTAATTTCAGTTGCTGCCCAGAATTCATGGTCTATTTATCAATTGGACGTGAAATCTGCCTTTTTGCATGGAGAGCTTGAAGAAGAAGTATATGTTGACCAGCCTGTTGGTTTTGTGCAGAAGGATAGTGAAGGTTTGGTGTACCGACTAAAGAAAGCTCTCTATGGACTAAAACAAGCACCCAGGGCCTGGTATAGTCACATAGATACTTTCAGTCATATGGCTTCAAGAAGTGTCCTTATGAACCTACTTTGTATATCAAAACTAATAGTGCAGACAAGTGTTTGTTTGTTTGCTTGTGTGTAGATGATCTCATCTATACAGGAAATGATTAGAACATGATTGAAGACTTCAAGATATCAATGATGGAGGAATTTGAGATGACTAACTTGGGATTAATGCACTATTTTCTGGGAATTGAAGTGCAAACTCGAAGAGGTATATTTATCATGCAAAAAAAAATACCTTGTAAGTATTAAAGAAATTTGAGATGGAAGAGTGCAATTCATTTGCTACATGATGTGATTCCGGGAGGGTATCCGGGAACACGAGGAGCAGATCTAGCCAACAAAGGAGCAACACGGGGTAGGTTTGATTGATGAGGCGGAAATGTCAACAAAGTTGACAGATCCGAAATGCACAAAGCAAAACGATGCGGAAGCTTGTGAAACGAACGGATATGGCCGCCAACTCCTCCTGGATCCTTGCCCAGGCAAAGATGGTGTTATGCCTTTGGCGACTCCTCCTTCTTGATACCGAAAAAGGTCCAAGACAAAGAAAGCCTTCGTTGCCAAAATTGTGGGGGGAATGTAGATGGGGCCAACACCTCCTTCTTCCAATGAGAAGGCAATATTGGTCTTAGTAGACTTGTAAAGAAAAACTTAACAAGAATTGAGTGGAAAAAGGTAGATAGGTTGAAAAGAGAATCACTCTCAATTTCAAGGAAAAAGGTGAAATATATTTGATGATTGAATTGTGTCTTGCAAACTAACCTAGACCTCCTTTTATAGGACAAGGAAGCTAGGCATCCCAATCAATTTACAAGTCCCTTCATCTCCACTCTTAATGATGGAAATTAAAAAGAAATGTAAATGTGAGAATTTAAAACAATTATTTCTAAATTTATTCTAGGCTAGCTAATGGGTAGACCTAGCCAAAACAACTCTGAAAACTGAAATAAGATGGTAAAAATTCGAGCTAGAAGATGATGGATGAGTTTTGGCTAATAAATGAGGAGTAAATGATCCTCATTTAAGTGCTCTTGATGGAGGGGCTTCAAGGCTTGTAACTCCTTCTTCACCAATGGTTTCTGGATGATTTTGGATGACTCTTGAGTCCTCAAGGCTGCTGAAGTTCGTCCTTGAAGAGAAGTGAACGGTTGGAAGCTTTAAGAAAGCATTGAATGCGCCAGCTGCTGTCTCAACAGGTTGAGATATTTGTGAATCATGCACTTGGGCCAAATTATCATTTGGTTGAGCCCAAACCGAAATGTTGAAAATTGTTTGCACCATTTGGGAATTGGGTTGGCCCAAATTGAGGAGTGCTTGCACTTTTCCTTCATCTTTGTGGATATCTTCACTTTGCTCCTCACACTTTGCAAAATTGTGCATCAACAAAGTTGAGAGCGTCCTTAGCCTTCTTAGTCCGGCTCCTTGTCATAGGTCCACCAAGGCCAACGAGCGGATCTTGATGTTTGGGCTTGGGTTGGGCCTGTTCCACGTCACCCCCCTTCTTCAAAAGATTCCGACCTCGGAATCTCATCTTCCATAGTACCTTCAAAAGGGGAAAGATCCATAACGTTAAACGTTGCATGTACTCCATATTTACCACTAGGAAGATCTAGAGTGTAGGCATTATCTCCCCTTTTGCAACCACTTGGAAGGGACCATCTCCTCTTGGGGCGAGTTTGTTCTTCCTTTCTTGAGGGAATCTCTCCTTTCTCAAGTGTAACCATACCCAATCACCAACGTCAAAGGTGACTTGTTTTCGACCTTTATTTGCCCTCCTTGCATAGGCTTCATTCTGTTTGGAGATCCTTTCTTTCACCTTCTCATGTAACTCCTTCATTTGTTTCGCTTTCATTGCTCCATCTTTATGAGCTGCATCATTAAGAGGTAAAGGCAATAAGTCCATTGGAGTCAACGGGTTGAAACCGTAAACAACTTCAAAAGGGCTATGAGTTGTTGAAGTATGAAAAGCCCTATTGTAAGCAAATTCAACATGTGGAATAAACTCCTCCCACTGCTTCAAATTCTTCCTAAGGAGTGTTCTAAGCAATTGTATCATTGTTCTATTAACTACCTCGGTCTGCCCATCGGTTTGTGGGTGACTAGATGTTGAAAACAATAGCTTAGTACCAAGTTTAGCCCATAATGTCTTCCAAAAGTGACTTAGGAATTTGGTGTCCCTATCACTTACTATTGTCCTAGGCAATCCATGATATTTAACAACCTCCTTAAAGAATAAATTTGCAACATTTGTAGCATCATCCGTTTTATGGCAAGGAATAAAGTGAGCCATTTTAGAAAAACGGTCAACAACTACAAAAATTGCATCATGCCCATTTTGAGTCCTAGGAAGACCAGTAACAAAATCCATTGATATGTCAACCCAAGGTAAAGAAGGAGTAGGGAGTGGAGTATACAACCCGTGAGGCTCAAGTTTAGACTTAGCCTTTTTGCATGTGACACATTGAGCACAAAATTTGTCCACGTCCTTCTTCATGTTTGGCCAAAAGAAATGCTCTTTGAGAGCTTCCAAGGTCTTGAGTTGACCAAAATGTCCCATAAGTCCTCCTCCATGGGCTTCCCTTACAAGTAGCTCTCGGATGGAACCCCTAGGAACACAAAGCTTGTTAGCTTTAAAGAGGTATCCATCAAATATGTAATAAGTGTCAACAGGTTGAGACAAACATGCTTTGTAAACAGATCCGAAGTCAATATCTTCACCATACAAGTTCTTCATCTGTTCAAATCCCAAAACCTTACTGTTCAACATGCTGAATAAAGCATACCTTCTAGACAATGCATCTGCCACTACATTTTCTTTACCTTTCTTAAACTTAATTAAGTAAGGAAAAGATTCAACAAATTCCATCCATTTTGCATGTCTTTTTGAAAGTTTACCTTGACCTTGCAAATACTTTAATGAATAATGGTCAGTATGAATGACAAATTCCTTAGGCAAGAGATAATGAGACCATACCTCAAGACTTCTCACAAGAGAATATAATTCTTTGTCATATGTTGAATAATTCAAAGGACCGCCACTCAATTTTTCACTAAAGTATGCAATAGGTTTACCTTCTTGAGTGAGAACTGCACCAATACCTATGTCACTCGCATCACACTCAACTTCAAAGATCTTACCGAAATCAGGTAGTGAAAGGACCGGAGCTTGTGTCAACTTTTCTTTCAACAGTTGAACGCTTTCTCTTGCTTGTCACTCCAAACAAATGGTACTCCTTTCTTGACAAGCTCGTTAAGTGGGGCGGCTATGGTGGAAAAATCCTTCACAAAACGTCTGTAAAGCTAGCAAGACCGTGAAAAGATCTCACTTCGGTCACATTAGTAGGGGTTGGCCAATCTTTGATGGCTTGCACCTTGGATTCGTCAACACTTAGTCCTTTCTCACTAACAACATATCCAAGAAACACAATCTGATTAGTAGCAAAAGTACACTTCTTAAGATTAGCATAAAGCTTTTCTCCTCGAAGCGTTTCAAACAATAACCGCAGATGTTCAACGTGTTGAGATAAAGTATGACTATAGATCAAAATGTCATCAAAATAAACCACAACGAATTTTCCAATGAATTTCCTTAAAACATGGTTCATGAGTCTCATAAAAGTAGAAGGGGCATTGGTTAATCCAAATGGCATGACAAGCCACTCATATAAACCAATGTTGGTCTTAAAGGCGGTTTTCCACTCATCACCCTTTTTCATGCAAATTTGGTGATAACCACTCTTAAGATCAACCTTAGAAAATATCTTTGCACCTGAAAGTTCATCAAGCATGTCATCAAGGCGTGGAATGGGATGTCGGTACTTGATGGTGATCTTATTGATGGGTCGGCAATCCATGCACATCCGCCATGAACCATCACTTTTAGGTACAAGAAGCACGGGTACGGCACAAGGGGATAAGCTTTCTCGGATGTACCCTTTGGCAAGAAGCTCTTGGACTTGCCTCTGTATCTCTTTGGCTTCCTCGGGATTGGTTCGATAATGGGGTCGATTTGGTAAAGGTTCTCCCTGGACAAGATCGATTTGATGCTCAATACCTCGGTATGGAGGTAAGCCAATCGGATCTTCAAAAAGATCTTGATATTCCTGCAACAACAAAGAAAGAAAAGAATGAATTTCTTCCCTTTGATCCATTGTTAGAAGACAAGTGTTAGGTAAAAAGAGAAAACAACATTTTTGACTCAAAAGAGCTTTCTTGATGTGTTTTTCTTTGGCTATGGAAAGGAAACACTCTTGTCTTCTCTCATTCTCTCTTTTACCACTCTTTTCGCTATTTATTCCTTCACCATCCCAAAAGACCTTTGACTCTTGCAAATCCACTTGGGATTTCTTTTTATTTTCAACTTTACCCTTAAGTTTACCATCCTTACCCTCGGACTCACTTTGGAGTTGGATCTGATCGGCATGGGCTTGTTGGGGTGTTAAAGGCACCAAGGTAATCTTTCGGTCAACGTGTTGAATGGTGTATCGGTTGGTCACACCATCATGCACAGCTTGCTTATCATACTGCCAGTGGCCTCCCAAGTAGAATATGGGCAGCAATCATCTTAGGTACAACATCACAAAGTACCTTGTCTTCATAATTGCCAATTTTGAGGGGTACTTCAACTTGACAATTCACCTTGGCATGAGCGGAGTCATCCATCCATTGAAGAAGGTAGGGTCGAGGATGCTTGTGAGTAGCAAGTCCTAACTTATTCACCATATGAGAACTAGCAACATTAGTGCAAGAACCAGAATCAATAATGAGTGAACATACTTTACCATTCACAAGTGCTCTTGAATGAAAGAGATTCTCCCTTTGACATGATTGAGGGGTTGGTTGCACCTGTAGTACTCGTCTTGCTACTAGGAGAGGACCTTCAACCGGAAGACCAAACTCTTCCTCAACAGGTTGAGCATACTGTCCTCAACAGGTTGATCGATTCGGTCTCATCATTTTCTTCATCCTCACTGTACCATTCTCCATCTCTCATGAGTATAACTTTCGGATTTGGACATTGATGAGCATAATGACCGATACCTTTGCATTTATAGCATTGAACTTCATGAAGGGGCTTGGAAGGGGACGGTTTTGGGAGCAATTTTGGGAAGTGGAAGGGGTAGATGTGGGAGATTTGGAAGGGATACCTTTTTGTGGAGGTGGGGGTGTCCTTTGTGGAGCTTTCGCCTTTGGTTTGATCTTGGAGCCATGGTGGAAGTGCTCCCTTTCTTGAGTTGTCTTTCAATTCGGATGGCTTTATGTAACAACTCTTGAAAATTGTTGTACTCACATAATTCCAAGGTCTTCACAATGTCAGGTCTAAGTCCTTGAATGAACCTAGACATTTTTGCTTCACCTCTTTCAATAACATCGGCTCTCAAAAGGGCGGATTCCAACTCTTTGTGGTAGTCCTCAACACATTTAGTGCCTTGGACAAGTGTTTGAAGACGTTGGAAACATTCTCGAGTGTAGTATGATGGCACAAATCTCTCTTGCATTTGGATCTTCAACTCTTCCCAAGTTTGAGGACCTAATCCAAGCCGATTTTCTTGATTCCACCATGTGAGGGCATAACCATGAAACTCAACAACGGCCAATTTAACCTTGAGGTCAGTGGTATAATCAAAGCAATTAAATACCAATTCACATTTCTTTACCCAATCAAGATACTCATCCGGTTGCTTTTTCCATAGAAAGGTGGAATTTGCAACTTGAAGTTTCGGTAAACTGTTGAGCCATATCCCTTTGCCTTTGATTGTGGTGAGGTGGAACATCTTCTCCTTGATCAATATTTGATTGACGATCATCTTCCCCATTTCGAGGTTCCTGCTCTTCCTCCTCTCTTCGACCAGCCTCAAGACGGGCAAGCCTTGCATTTAGTGGAGCCATTTGTTCCTGCAACATTCTTTGGAATTGTGCTAACAATGCTTCATCAGCCATTTTTTTTCACTCAAAACTCACAGATTCTCTTTTATAAACCTAGGAACTTTTCCTGGCTCAAAATTCTTGAAAAAGTGATTCAAAACAAGACACAAAAGACACAATAAAATAAAACCTCAAAAAAACCTCAACGAGGTTGAGGAAGTGTTGTTACTTTTGCAAAACGGTTCTTTTGTGGGTTTTGGAAAAAGGATATTCCGCAACTTTTGAAAGAACAGGTTTGAAAAGGCTCTGAGGTTGTTCTTTTCTTGCCCTTTGTTTGAAAATTGTTCCAAGAATTCTTCAAATTGCCTTTTCTGCAATCTGTAAACAGGTTGAATCAGTAGCAGTTTTTTTTTCTTTTTTTTCAATGCAAATAAGATGCGATTTTTTTCTTTTTTTCTATGCAGATTGCACAACACTGGAACAAGAAATTAAAAATGGCAAGAACAACCGAGAAAAACACAATGATAACAAAAATGATATATGTTGCGGAATAAAAAGAAAAGGGTAGAAAAACTTCTCCTTGTTGAGCAAGTGGCTCTGATACCAATTGATGTGATTCCGGGAGGGTATCCGGGAACACGAGGAGCAGATCTAGCCAACAAAGGAGCAACACGGGGTAGGTTTGATTGATGAGGCGGAAATGTCAACAGGTTGACAGATCCGAAATGCACAAAGCAAAACGATGCGGAAGCTTGTGAAACGAACGGATATGGCCGCCAACTCCTCCTGGATCCTTGCCCAGGCAAAGATGGTGTTATGCCTTTGGCGACTCCTCCTTCTTGATACCGAAAAGGTCCAAGACAAAGAAAGCCTTCGTTGCCAAAATTGTGGGGGGAATGTAGATGGGGCCAACACCTCCTTCTTCCAATGAGAAGGCAATATTGGTCTTAGTAGACTTGTAAAGAAAAACTTAACAAGAATTGAGTGGAAAAAGGTAGATAGGTTGAAAAGAGAATCACTCTCAATTTCAAGGAAAAAGGTGAAATATATTTGATGATTGAATTGTGTCTTGCAAACTAACCTAGACCTCCTTTTATAGGACAAGGAAGCTAGGCATCCCAATCAATTTACAAGTCCCTTCATCTCCACTCTTAATGATGGAAATTAAAAAGAAATGTAAATGTGAGAATTTAAAACAATTATTTCTAAATTTATTCTAGGCTAGCTAATGGGTAGACCTAGCCAAAACAACTCTGAAAACTGAAATAAGATGGTAAAAATTCGAGCTAGAAGATGATGGATGAGTTTTGGCTAATAAATGAGGAGTAAATGATCCTCATTTAAGTGCTCTTGATGGAGGGCTTCAAGGCTTGTAACTCCTTCTTCACCAATGGTTTCGGATGATTTTGGATGACTCTTGAGTCCTCAAGGCTGCTGAAGTTCGTCCTTGAAGAGAAGTGAACGGTTGGAAGCTTTAAGAAAGCATTGAATGCGCCATTCTGTCTCAACAAAGTTGAGATATTTGTGAATCATGCACTTGGGCCAAATTATCATTTGGTTGAGCCCAAACCGAAATGTTGAAAATTGTTTGCACCATTTGGGAATTGGGTTGGCCCAAATTGAGGAGTGCTTGCACTTTTCCTTCATCTTTGTGGATATCTTCACTTTGCTCCTCACACTTTGCAAAATTGTGCATCAACAGGTTGAGAGCGTCCTTAGCCTTCTTAGTCCGGCTCCTTGTCATAGGTCCACCAAGGCCAACGAGCGGATCTTGATGTTTGGGCTTGGGTTGGGCCTGTTCCACGTCACTACACCTGTGGAAGTTGGACTTAAATTGACATGTGATAATGGAGATAAAAGAGTGGAAACTACCTTCTACAAACAAATGGTTGGTAGGTTGATGTACCTTACTGCTACTAGACCAGACATCACATTTGGAGTAAGTCTTATTTCTCGTTTTTCTGAGAAACCTACTGAAGAACACCTGTTGGTAGCCAAGAGAATTTTGAGGTATCTTAAAGGTACAACTGATTATGGTGTATTTTACAAGAAGGGTGAGGAGTCAACTTTAATTGGTTTTACTGATAGTGATTATGCTGGCGATGTCAATGATAGAAAGAGCACATCAAGTTATGTATTCCTAATGAGTGGAGGTGCAATTTCATGGTGTTCTAAGAAGCAACAAGTAGTTTCATTGTCAACTACTGAATCTGAATTTATTGCCTGTGCCTATTGTGCTTGTCAAGGAGTATGGTTGAAGAGGTTACTTGTTGAACTGAAGTACAAGTAGGATGAACCTACTCTGATTTTCTGTGACAATAACTCAGCCATCAAGTCGTCCAGAAATCAAGTATTACATGGGAGAAGCAAGCACATAGATGTGAGGTATCACTTCTTACGTGATTTGATGAGAAATAAGGTTGTTGAGTTGGTTTATTGTAGAAGTGAAGATCAAGTAGCTGACATCCTTACCAAACCTCTTAAGGCTGTTACTTTTCTGAAGCTAAGGAGTCTACTGGGTATGTGCTCTTCAAAAGTGTTCATCAATGGTGATATAAATTGATATTGACCATTATCAGTCTAATTAGGGAGAGAATGTTAGAAGTGCAAGTGTTAGTATAAGTAACTGAAAAAGTTCAAGAGTTAAGTTAACTAAGAGTTTCATGTCATTAGTTTTCTATAACTCTCATTTACAATTTAATAGGAGTTAGAGTTTAAATTTAAGCACAATAAATTACCTATGGAAGTTACTGATGTAAAGCTCTATAAGAGCAGATTATTTTTATGAATAAATGTGTGGAAGTAAAACAACGTTCCTCCATTGTTGTGTTCTTGAGTTTCTTGCTCAACACATTTATTCCGCCAACAGCAACAAGAAGAGGCAGTGAGGCAAGGCTGCCGCAACCACAGAAGTGGCGTCCAGTAGCAGCGTATAACGCCAGGCCCGATTCCAGCGGCTGCCGGTTGGGAAGTTGACGGAGAGGAATTTCAATGGTGGTGCAGAATAGAAAAGAAGATGAGAATGCGACGGTGAGGAAGTCAAATGAGAAAAATATTTTTTTTGATTAATAAATGAAAAAGTATTAATAATTCAGAAGTAATCAATTTTATTATTAGTCAGGTTGTGCCTGTATTTATGACTGTAATTAAAGTTAACTCATCAACTTTCATTTTCATAGAAAATGGAATCCATAAAATTTATATTTAAAAGAAAAAGAAAACTTTACGTTTTTTATAGAGATTTAACGTATTTCTTATTTTAAAAACTTTATTTGACTATATATGGAAAAATTGAAGAACAAAAAATTATTCTGAAATGAACAAATCATTTTTTAGAAGTACTTTTGTGGATTTTAATCTTGCTTTTTATTTGAAAATTTTGATTTTCTTAAAAAAAACTATTGAAGTTGTTAATAGAAAAAATAAACAGAATTACATTTAAAAATTAAAATTTATGTTCGATAACTATTAAAACCACTATCAATTATAGGGTATAAAGTTATTTTTCTGAAACAAATTTTTCCAAAAGAAATTTTAAAGTTTTTCATTGAATGATGCAACCTTTATAAAAATTATATGTAATCTAAAAGAGGTTAATAATAATTTATAATAAAAAAACATGTAATTTTTTTGGTGAAATTATAGGTTAGTAAATAGTATATGAAACTAAGAAATACTCCATAATTTTGACGGTTTTTATTATTTTGGGGTTAATTTATAAAAAGTTAAAAGTTAGATGACTAAAATAAGTAATTTTCTTTCCTTTTTCCGTTAGTCAGCAAACGGAAGTTAATTCAAAGCTCTTAAGTGCACCAAATTTAATAGTTCGGGGTACTATAATATGCCCGATTCAAAATTCGGTTCCTTAAATCACCGATTTACGATAGTTCAGGGTACTAATTTACATTTTGGCATTTTCTTAACTTTTATACAAGAGATCCATAATTTTATACATGTATATTAAATTTCCAAAATTGATGTCAATATTCATTTTAGTGTTACATTTTAAAATTAATTTTATTACTCCTTCAGTCCCTTTTATATTTAAACGTTTGACTATAGATGTCAATTTAATTTCAATTTATATACATTATGCCTTTATAGAAAAAAATTGAAAAAATATGTTCATAAAGTAAACATATGAAAATAACATTTGTACATCAGAAAAAAATTAAAATTTATATTTCATAATAATATAAAAATAAAATTATAAATTAAATACTGAAAAGTGTTTCAATCATTTTAGGATAGAGTAAGTATATTTGTGAAGCAGCCATATGTTTATTTTCCTTTTTCAAACTAATTTTGCTATTTTTTCCATGTGTATTTTATTTTCATTTATGATGCTTATAATTTTGTCAATTGGGTCTTTTCATATCAAATCAATGTAATCCTTCCTCCCTTTCTTTAATTCAATCAATTAATTTGGTCTTTAATTTCCACATATTTTAATTGTCCATTATTATATTTCTAAAATTATAGGGTTAGCATGTTACTTCAGGGATATTATTCATCCGTTCAAAAAAGAATGCATTTGTATTCTTTTTTAGGTTGTCACATAAAGATTTCATCGATTCCTTTTAAAGAAACCTTATAAATATCCCCATTTTAGTTTGGCCCTTTCTGAGTTCATCTTGCCCCAATCAATTTTAGGGTTTCTAAATCATGTCCTAGCTGTTAGAACAGAGCTAAAAATTGGTCCCGAAGTAACAAACTTTACTTTTAGGAGCGAAAGTAAAACTTACTGTCACAAATAGGTTTCTGGTTTCTCTTGAATGGTGTTGTTTGAACTGGTAAATCCCTCGAAGCTGACATTTGAAGTAACAATCTACAAGGATTAGGTTGCTTAACAATGACCCTAGATAGCTGTTAGTCTTGATATGTTCTGATCTAATTCTGAAGTAGTAGTACTTATTTTGTAAAGGTTTAATTATGATCATGTCCTTTGTTGGGAGATTTGCATGCAGCATCTGAATGGAGTTTCAGATGGATTGAATAGCAACCCTGCACTACAGACTTTCATGCCTGTGTGTGTATTCTGGTTCTTGAGTTGCTCTGATGAGTAAGCAAAGCTATGGTACAGTGCTGGTAGTTATGAAGGAAGCTGCTTAATTGTGGGCAAAGCAAACTAGTACCACAAAACTATGACAAGGTCAATGAAGCACGATGTTAAGAGCGCCATTAATAGGGGTTTCAAACATAAGAAGTGAACAAAAAAACTTTTCACCTAATAGGGGAGTGAATTGGAGGTGAGTGAGAAAAGTGAAAAAAGGAGGGTTAAGTTTGAGGGCCCCGTGAACAAGGAGGAGCGCACATGTGAATTCACCACGAAGGGCGTTTCGCGCCTCAAATTTCCTTCCTTTTTGTTGCGCTCCTGTCTTTATGAAAACCAAAATTCATCTTTCCCTTCATCTCTCTTGCTTCTCTGTCATATCTAAGTTCTTTTTGGGTGAGTTTTGGCCCTCTTCCGCGTGGTCATCTTCTCTGGACTATGTCATCTTCAAGCTCGCACAACCTGTGCGCAAGCCTGTGCACAACCTGTGCGCAAGCCTGTGCACAACCTGTCTGTGCACAACCTGTGCGCAAGCCTGTGCGCTGCGCACATTTCGTCCTGCCAGAAACAGAGTTCAAATTTACACATCAGGGAGCGGAATGCACAACTCCGGCGACCCGAGACGGACTCCGGCAAGACGAGATGACCTAACCCATCGACAAATTTGACCGTATTCAGCTGGGAAGAGATGAATTACATGAGATATGGCGCTACATACCTCGAACAAATAGCAGGACGATGACGACGACAAGATGACCTTCAGCTGCTGCGACAACGCGTGGAGCTGAAGTGGTGGAGACTGGTGAACAAGGGCCTTCCCACGTGAAAAACAACGTTCACTTCTGCGCAATTCACCTTAGGTCCGCGTTGCGAGGTGAACTCACGCCGCTTTTCACGTGAACAAGAAGTGATGAAAACGGCATGAGTCACGCGTTAACACGCATGTTTGAAACCCCCTAATCAAGGGATTACGTGTGAATGAGGATATGTGAAAAATGAGGAACATCGATTTAACGCGAGTGAAAAGTTTCGTGTTTATAAAAGTGAAAAGTTTCATGTTTATAAAAGTGATCAATTTTTCAGGGACAACCAAAAAAGCGAATATGTACTGTTTCAAGGTTCAATGTTTGACTCAAATTTTAATAAAGATAAATATTGAAGAAAGAAAAAAATCACAAAAAAATATATTTAGAAAAAGAATGTTGTCAATTATGACATGCATATGAATTATTTAACCTAAAATGTTTAAAAATTCATGAAAAACAAATCATAAATTAAATACTCTGAAATAGTGAAAACAAATTGTTCAATTAATGGCGGACATACAGGAGTAGTAGATTATAAGCAAGAGTCATATCCCCATCAAAAAATAAAAGCAAGAGGGATAATCAAAATATAGATGGCATGTCGTATCGCTCCGCTCTTCTATTTACCAACTAGTTGGTAAAACCACTAACTGATTCTAATACTATCTAACTAATTTAACTAACTAATTAATAATTTTAAGGTACAGGATACGGTGCGCCCACGCTTATCGTGGGCCTCCGTGCGCCACTTTCACGTTATTTACAAAATTGCCATTTTCATTCAAATTCGTCTAAGTACGTTAGCAAGAATTATGATGCTCTGCGTAAATAATGCGCATTCGACTCCAAATGATGCTCCTACGTACCTTGATGGTGTGTGAGCTGGAAATTGAGAGCATTAATCTTGTCATGAGAGCGAGTGCATCATATTTTGTAATGGAGAGCATCATAATGCAACAGGGAGTGCATCATAGTGGTTACCAAAGACATCATTTTGAAAGGTTAATAAAACGAGTGTAACATTTGTCATGAGAGCGAGTGCATCATATTTTGTAATGGAGAGCATTATAATGTATCGGGAATGCATCATAGTGTACGTTCGCCAGTAATTATGATGCTCCTGCGTACTTTAAATAATGCGCATTCGACTCCAAATGATGCTCCTACGTACCTTAATGGTGTGTGAGCTGGAAATTGAGAGCATTAATCTTGTCATGAGAGCGAGTGCATCATATTTTGTAATGGAGAGCATCATAATGCAACAGGGAGTGCATCATAGTGGTTACCAAAGACATCATTTTGAAAGGTTAATAAAACGAGTGTAACATTTGTCATGAGAGCGAGTGCATCATATTTTGTAATGGAGAGCATTATAATGTATCGGGAATGCATCATAGTGTTTACCAAATGCATCATTTTGGGAGGTTGAAAGAAGTGTGTGCTTCATTAAGTTATCAGAACTAGTGCATCATGTTTGTTACGGAAAAACATCATTATGCATCGCAAATCCATCATTGGGTATAACAAAAAGGATCACTGTGGGGTTGTAGAACAAAAAGCATCATTAACTCGTCAAAGAGAGTGCATCATATTAATGTTATGGGAGTGCATCATAGTGTATCGGGAATGCATCATTATTCTTCGTATACTTCTTCTCTCTAGGCGCTTAAGGTGCGCCTACGGCACACCGTATAGTTACTCTAATTTTAAAGACTAAAATACATTTTTAGTTGGGTATTTACACACACAACATAACTAGTGATTTTTCCAACTAGTAGGTAAATAACATCATCCGTATCGCTCATTCTCCATGATATACATATATCATATTTTGCTCATTTGTTGTTTCTTTTTTCTTTTTTTGATTTCTTATTAAGATTACTAGTCGACTAGTAATCTTATGTTAAAGATTATGTAGGTAATTAGGTGTGTTAGGATTATGTTGGATTTTTTAGTTAGGATCAACTAAACTGGGACACTAGCCAGTGCCGTATATAATTAATTAAACTGCCAGAAGCTAATCAAAATATCAACCGATTTTGCTCATCACTTTCTACTTCTTTCTATATTAATTCTATCATTATAATTATGATCATAATTGTCGAGAATCGTTCACAAAAGTAAATTAAAATCTCCAATATATTTTCAGCCTTTATGGAGACATTAATTTCCAAAATTTTCCATATTTAATTTGCAGTCAAAAGGAAACAAAGATCATTTTCTTTAATTTCGTCTTCCAGAATTTCCACATTGTTTCATCTTGTTCTTCCCTTTCGTTTTTTTTAGTCTCTGAAACATTCATCAAAATGCAAACTTGTGATGAGATCAAGCCAAAGAAACCCCATTTCTTCAAGATCATTCTCGCTGAGACACTCAGCCAAGGCAAGATTGTAAGTAGATATATATATATATATATATATATATATATATATATATATATATATATACAACTTTTTTGTTTTCTTTCATAAAAATGCAAACTTGTGCCAAAGAAACCTTATTTCTTCAAGATAATTCATCAAAACGCAAACTTGTATTTAATTTTTTTTTCTTTTTTAAATGTTGATAGGGAATCTCTAAGAGGTATGTGAGAGAGTTTGGGAATGAATTACTAAGCGCAAGCTCAGTTTTGTTAAAGCTCCCCGATGGCATAGAATGGAAATTAGGTCTAACGAGATCAGACGGCGTCGTTTGGATCCAGAACGGCTGTCGGAAATTTGCTGAGTACTACCGTCTAACGCAAGGAAGCTTTCTGGTTTTCAAATTTAATGGAAGTTTCCGTTTCAAGGTCACCATATTTGATCTCACTACCTCAGAGATCGACTACCCTCATCCTCAAGGTAACAACATTAATCAGGAAATTCCTCAGGAGCAAGTCAAAGATGATGTTGACCATGGCGATGATGATGATGGTGATGGTGATGGTGATGATGATGATGATGATGATGATGATGATGATGATGATGCCTCTATTGAGATCATTGATGAAGATCACTTGGATGAAACGGAAGGTGTTAAGGGACAAAAATTTGTTTAATTTTGACGTAAAATATTGCTAATGATTAATTTCATGTATACAGATTAATCAAAGCGATTAATTTTTTTTTCTTTGATGTGGAATTGATATATAATCTGAGCAGGTCATAAGGATCAAAGGATACGCAACACTAGTAGATTGAAAGCTTTAGCTCTTGAAAGAGCAAAGGACTTCAAATCCAACAATCCTTTCTTCATTGTTGTCATGTATAATTCATATGTTGGTCCTCGACAGGCTAGTACAATGGTAAGTTTTTTTTGTGGAATTTGGGTTTATATGTGTTTTGGGGCCATATTTTTATTTTATCAATATATATATATACAAACACACACACACATATATATCCATTAAAAAAATCTAAGGAAAAGAATAACATAATATTTTAGTGATTTTGGGTGAAATTTTGGCTTGCTTTATGGGTTTCAAGGCCATGTTTTTGTGGTGCTTGAGATGATGTTCCAGCACTTTATTGAAACTTTTACTATATCTCTTTTCTTTTATCAATAAATATACATTATCATTAAATAAAAAAAAACTTTGCCGGAAAACTAATATGGCTAAAAGAAAAACAAAAAAGAAAAGAGAAAACCACGGATCCTTGTAAATAGTCAAGGGTTTTTCTGTAGGTTTTTGAAAATCGAGAGGCTAAATTGAAGGTTTTCCCAAACTTCGTGACGGTTTTTGTAATCTCATGCCCTTCTTTTTATTTAGGTAATTCCAGCAGAGTTTGCTAGGAAATACACTTCAATGAGGAATGAGGAAGCACATTTGTGTCTCTCAGGTGAGAGTGAGATGAAGAGATGGAATGTTAGGTACCATTGTTGGAGAAGCAGGAAGAGCCTGCCAAATGCATGTTTCAGAAATGGTTGGAGGGCATTTGTGAGGGCAAACCATCTCAAAGTTGAGGATGTTTGTGTCTTTGAGCTTATGGCTTCTAATCCACTCTTGTTTCAAGTAACAGTTTACAGGGTTTAGGATCAGTAACTTATAAATTACTGCTTTTTCAAGTACTTGATTTAGTGCTCTTATAACCAATTACTGTTTAATTTAACAATGTTGTTTATAAGTTGAGAGTAATTTAAGTGCTTGTTTTTCAATATCTAATCAATGATTTTTCTTTTTCTCCCCCTTCAACATCTTTGCAAATGGTAGATGGATGTGTCTAATTTCTGAAAAAAGAAATGTTTGTATTTTTAAGGAGTAAACTCCACCCATGGTCTCTTAAATTACACGATTGTCCTATTTGAGTTATGTTTTAAGATTTTGTATCACTTTCGTTTCTTAAATAACATTTTTATCCTATTGAAGTCTCTCCGTTAATTTTTCTGTCAAACTACAGTTAAAATGAGGGTATTTAAGTAAATGTCCGTATCTAATTTTCAATTCAACCCTAACCTTTCTAAAATAATACTTCCTCCGTCCCTGAATAATTGAAGGGTTTGACTTTCATGTTTTGTGTAGCACAGTTTGACTCAATTTTTTTCCAAGATAAATAGTGAAAAAAAATTAAAACAAAAACATATTTCAAATATTTATACTTCAAATTATGATATTCATGTGAATTATTCAACTTTAAATGTCAAAACATTCATGAAAATAAATCATAGATTAAATACACTGAAAACAACAAAACAAACCCTTCAATTATTCAGGGATGGAGGGAGTATACAAATTAACCCTACTAGTTTTATAATTTATTAACCTACCCCAACCCTCTACCCTTCGTCCCTCCCTCTTCCCAACTGTGATTGCAGCCCTTCGAACGCTGCCACCACTCAAATTTGCCCACACCTCGGCTTCCTCCACTCAACCCAACCGTCGGGCACAATTATTAGAGACATTAAACTAATTGTTGTGAGCATCAATTAGAAGGCCAATAGTTTTACAGAAACAATTTAGTTCTCTTGGAGCGCATGATAATGAGAGAATATTTATGTTGAGGAAGAAATTGCATAGTTCTTTTGATAGCAGCAAGCTAGCAATATTGTTTTTTTTTCTTTTTTGCAATACAGTGGTGGGTTTGTAAATTCTAAAGTAGTTAGGGTTGATTTGTATATTATAAAAACATGTTAGGGTTGAATCAAATATTAGATATGAACATTTACATAAATACCCTCATTTAACAGTAGTTTGACGGAAAATTTAGCAGATGGGCTTCAATAGAACAAAAATGTAAGTTAAATGACGAAAGTGATATAAAATCTTAAAACATGACCAAAATAGGACAACCGTGTAACTTAAGAGACTATGGGTAGAGTTTACTCTATTTTTAAGTAGTTCTTTCTTTTCAAATTCTGAGTAAAATACAAATTTGAAAGTTAAATGTTTCAGTTTTTGTGAGACGAAGACAGTAATACATTGAATGTGATTTCTGTAAAATATTATGTGAATATTGTTTCTGACTTTTCATGAAAGAAAGTTAATTTGTTTTCTGGGACGAAGACAGTAATACGTATATACCAGTGCTTCTAAAACAATTCGTCGTTCCAGTCCAGCAAGCAAAAGACCAACAAGTATGAAGTGGAGGTAAAACAAAAAAAACAAAAAGATGAATATGTAAAAGATGAAAGAAAACAATGTATGTTTGTAAAAAGTAAATTAGTTTAATAAGGAAAGGGTAATTTAGCAAAATCCCATTGGAGAAATCTAAGGTTTCATCCCTCTATTATCAAAAACTTATACATCTCCCTCCTCATTTCTGTCAATCTCACTGTTATAATTATCATGTTAACTCATTGATTAACCTTCATGTCTTTAAGCTCATGCAAATATAGATGAAGTATATACAAGCTGATAGTAGTTCCAAAAAACTAACAGAATTCTGCATCATCCAACAAAAGGTATACCAGAACTTTCAGGATCATTGAGTGCTAGAGAAATTTACCAAAGGAGCTTTTGCACAAGGCTGAGCCCCCAAGTAAAGGAACCTCACCATAACCATAACCATAACCATAACCATAACCATAACCATAACCATAACCATAACCATAACCATAACCATAGGTGATAGGACAAGTTTTAGCCAACAAGTAACTTGATTGCTTACACTTCTTAAACACTGTAAACGGTTACTTCAAACGCGAGCTTAAGAGGATTTACCAGTTCAAAGATGCATACATCGCCAACTTTTAGATGGGTGTCCTTCACAAAGTCGCTCCAACCATCGCGGAAAGTAAAACGAGGGTAGGAAGATTCCTTCCTTCTGAAGCAATGACATAGAACCTCCCAGTTTCTCCCATCCGCAAGGTGGAGGATCGCATGTGTAACCTTCATTGATATATGTTTCTTGGCAAAGTCTGTTGGAATTCCCTAATCCGCAAGAAGAAAACAAGATCATTTCTCTCATTGGAGTAAGAAAATTGAGCTCCTTTATTGGTTAGGTTTAGTCATTGCTCACCAGTCTTCTGCCATATGGACCAATGTATGAAGCAGGCATGACAACCTTGAAAAATGGATTCATGGATTTGAAGCTGTTTGCTACTGCAAGAGCTTTAGCTATCTCTTCCTTCGTGTCTCTCTTTCGACTCTTGTTCACTCCATGATCTAAAGAAAATCATAAATCAAAGATTCAGTTGCAGTGTTCAATTCAGATTTTTCTATTGCAACCTGCCTAGCTATTCAATTGCATTACCCGCATTCTCTTCCATCCGATTCTGAACATCAGGAGAGCCCAGCGACTCACCAATGACCTCAACAGAGACATCGTCGCCATCATCATCATCACCAACATTGCCAACTTCTTCACCTTGCTCATGGTATGCTTCCTTTGCGTAGTTACCTCCAGCATTGCAGGCACTCGGATAATCTATCTCCGCTGTACTCAAATCGAATATGATAACCTCGAAATGGCAACTAGCATCATATCGAAAAACCAGGAAACTTCCATGCTCGAGATGGTAATGTCGGGCAAACTCCTTCCACCCATCTTGCAGCCAAATAGTGCCATCAGATATTGTCAGTCCAATTGGCCATTGTCTACCATCTGGAAGCTTGAGAAGTACTGTGCTTGAACCTAACAGATCATTCCTATGCTTCATAACATATCTTCTGGGTAAAGCCTGTATCAAATTGTTCAGAAAAATTAACACCCAAGCTGATAAAAAATGTTCACAAAATCAATTCTTTAGGAACAGAACATACAACACCGTCCAAGGCTAGCCACAAAGATGTACCTTCGTGTACTTGCAGCAAGAACAATGGGTACCAGAGCAAAAAGTACCAACCTTTCTGGTCCAAAATTAGGGCTTCAAAATTATAGATTTTAGGGCCTCTCTTCCCTAAAATTAGAATACGTCTACTTCACATAATGCAGGTCTGTTCTTGGGAAACCATTAAAATCAACACAGGATGGACAAAACGCAAGAACGGACATTGGATTCTTCAACAAATGAAATCTGAACCAGAAAGACAGAACGAAAACACAAAGCTATAAAGATAATCTGGTTGGGTATCTTAGAAACTTACAATCTTGCCCTGCTTGAGGGTGTCTTCGAGAATGATTTTGAAGAAATGGGGACGTGGTGGACTGTTTTTTCCGTCGGAAATCGGCATTTCGGTCGATGATTTTTGGTATTTCTTCAAGAACAAGCTTCCCACAAAAAGTATGGAAACTGAAGAGGAGAAGAGGAATAGACGGCGTCGCAGCCGCTTCAGTTGCTCAGAGAAATAAATGCGCCGAAAGGTTCTTTCAGTTTTCACTCGCAATTTATTTCTTTCTTTCTTTGTTTTTTGAACAATTCACTCGCAATTTCTGTCATCATTGAAAAATATTTTTAGTTTTAGATTAATCAGAGAATTATTAGAGAATTTTTTTAAAAAAATGAGATCCAGTTTAAGTATTTTCGGGTTGAGTTAGGTTTAGATTGGATTATTTGAGATCGGGTTTGACCCTTTTCAGTAGGAATGTTCACAATCACGGAGCGAGGCGGAGTGAATAGTAGAGAAAACGCTATCCGTAAGTAGTAGAGCGGATATCTAATTTCACTATCCGCACGATGACGTTTTTTACGGATTTGATTGCGAATACCCGCACTATAACGAATACTGATATCATAAAGAAATGCGTTTTTGAGATAAAAAAACTGACTATATCAATTCTTAAATCCTTACAACATTATAAATAAGTAATTAAATACATAACCAAAACACTAAATCCATAAACATTATACAAATAATAGTAGTAATTGTGAATGGAAGAAGAGAAAATAAAGTAGAAATATACGTGACGGGGTGGGTACCCGCAGGTAACACACATAATAGTAGTAATTTGTATATAGTAGTAGTATATGCGGGACGAGGCAGGTACCCGCGGGTAATGGAAACAATAACCCACAACCGATCCGTGATTATTCAGTTTTTTCGGTTTTCGGATAATTCGGATATCGATTTCTACGGATCTCAGGTTTTTCGGTTCCAAATTATGCAGGGCGGCTTGGGTTTGTGGGTTTACGGTTTTTTTTAACACCAATACTTTTCAGATTCAGTTGGATCGAGTCGAGTTGATTCAAGTTTGAGATAAAATTATATTGAAACAATTTTATTTTCGGGTAAGTTACGTCAAATATGGGTCAAATTATATATTATTATTCAGCATACGCATGATTTTTAGATGATTAAACTCATTATTTCTATAAAAAAAATCATTCGGTCCTTTTTTACATGCAGCACTTTTTTAGCATTTTATTTATAATTTTTTTCCTTTAACATTTTAGCATATAAAATTCAATAATTTATATGCAAATGATAAAAAAAAATTTCTAAATATATATTTTTAAATTATTTTTAACAAAACTTTCCTAATGAAAATTTGAGTCAAACACATATACAAAAATCAACATGTGCACAAAAAAAGGGACGGAGAGAGTATTTTATTATTCAACTTTTTTCAAATACTCCCTCCGTGTGCCAAAAAAATGTAACATTTGACTTTGTTGTTTAATTTCAATGTTCACTATTTGACTGAAATCTTAATAAAAATAAACTAAGAAAAAGATTTATAAAAAAATATTTAGAAACTTTAGATTCAGATTATGACATGCATATGAATTATTTAATTTTCAATGTCTAAACATTCATGAAAAAAATTATTGATTAAATACTGTGAAACTATCAAAATAACAATCATTTTTTTGGACCGATGGAGTATAAATTAGCCTCCAAACTTTAAATTAAAACACATGTCAGTATATTCAAATATATTTAAAAGAAAATGAACAAATTAACCGCCAAACTTTAAAAAATGAACAAATTAACCCCAATTGTTTAGAAGTTTACAAATTAACCTATCTCCCCTACTGATACCCAGATATGCCCACTTGACACCCTCTTCCCCAACAGCAACATCACCTCATGTCTGCCTCTGTGCGACACCGTCATCTTTTGTACTTCGTACCCAACAAAGAAACTATCATGACTGAGGAAGCGTTCAAGCTCGCAGGCATAGCGAACGGATTAATTCCATGTTTGATATGCAGTGACTAGTTAATCAAAAAATGAGAGCTAGAAATGGTTTTAAATGTTGGAGATTTTCCTTGATGGATGAGTTATTTTTCTTGCTGTATGATGGCTACAATAGGTGGTGGGAGCAAGGGTTGTTGCGGCCTTAACCGCGGTTGGGCCGCAGCACCAACTGCACGTAAGACCGCGACAACTCCCGCAGTTAATTTGCCCGCAGTTGGGTGGCCTACTGCTCCATTAACCGCAGTAGCTATTGTGGTCTTACTGCAGAGATGGTCGTAGCAGGAGTGACACTTGCAAATGTCAGCGAATCCTTTATTGCAGTTGAGGCTGCAGTACTTCAAAAAAAAAATTTACAACAAAATCATCCGTAGTTAGACCAAGTAAGCCTGAGATGAATTCTTGCGTCGTTTGCTGTTGAGGCTACTGCGCTAGGATCGGCAGGTAATCCCCATCAAAATGCTGGAAGGTCAGACTAGTGTTGAGGCTGAGCTGCAGAATAGGCTACCTCAGGGGATGCTCGTGACGTGGGTTCTGGAAGGATGTTCTAGCAACCAATGTCGGGGGGAGCTGGGAAAGCTTGATGTACCCCTCGCTACGCACCGCCGTCCAGGTATTGCTGACAATTGCGTCAAAGGAACGCAGTGCATTGGTCTTCCAAACCTTGAGGTCTGTACATTAACAAACATGCACTACGTACTTGGAGCTGATTTCGTAATACATGGAGTAACGCCCCAGGCGTTACTGTGGGGCCGAAAAACGTAGTAGCGCCCAAGGCATTACTGAAGGCGCTACCGGTCAAAGCCTGTCAGAGCTAGTAGCGCCCTGGTAATGCCTTTATGCTTTACTGTGGGGCCGAAAGTAGTAGTAGCGCCCAAGGCATTACTGAGGGCGCTACTGGTCAGAGCTTGTCAGAGCGAGTAGCGCCCTGGTAATGCCATTGTGCGTTACGGACGTTCAATTTCAAAATACTAAAATAAATTTCAGAATACTAAAATATTTTTTCAAATATTTAAAAATTTCGACAATTTACAAATATTAACAAATAATTTACAAATATTAACAAAAAATGATATTAAAAAATATTAACAAATTAATTACAGTATTAACAAAAATTAATATTAACTGAATAAATTAATTGGGTGCACATAAATTAATTCCCGGGCTTTGACTAGTTCAAATTAAAGTTGAAATGAGTAATACCCTAGTAACGCCTTAGGGCGTTACCAGCCAAATAAAAGTGAAAATTACATGCTCTCTTCAGATTTTTGTTGGAAGAAGTTATGTGGCACGAATAAAGAAAAGTGGGATATCTTTTTGATTAAGTATGTTCATATTTCTTTTAGAAATTCCCATTAAAATTAATGATCATTTTTTTCCTTTTTCCTTTGACATATTTATTTTGTCATATACATGTTTTTACATGTTTTGTTTTTCGGATTTGATAGAAAAATTCATTAGTTTCTAACCATGGAAAGATAAAGAAAATATAATTTTAAATAAAACTCTCATTATTATTTACTAGTTTATCTAAAATAATGATAATAATAATAATATAGAATCCCATTATAGTAATAAAAATAATTCTGAAATTATAATAACAACGAACATCTAAAATAATAGGAGCATTACCTGATAATAGGAATGAGTTTTATTTTATTTTATTTTTTAAAACGGAATGAGAACGATCCATAATGACTATGGCATCTTTTATAAGTACAATATTGGGACTCATGCATTATAGACAATTGGTGCATTGGGGAGATACGAGTTGCCCATTTACTCACCCTCAGAGCTGGGGTTCGAATCACACGGATGTGGAGGAAATGAATGACGGGGGCGGACTTGGCGGTGGTTGATAATCTAAGAAAGTGGAGCGGGGATGTTGTTGGATGCTCTTTTGGAATTTGTTAAAACATAAAAAAAAAAAGATTTGGGATAATGCTTAAGTAGGGGTGGGCGCTACCAAGCTGTCAGTATCGGGCCGTGCGCCAAGTAGGGGGTGGGGCGTTACCAGGCTGTCGGTTTAGCGAGTCATTGTCGAACTGGTAGCGCCTGATAACGCATCGGGCTGAAGTAACGCCTCTATTTGTAGCGCCCTGGTAACGCCCTGGTAGCGAATTTGGCGTTACCAGGCAGCCTTCAGGTACGTAGTGATGCTCTTTCTCCATCGACGCCATCCTGCATCAGAGAGGTCACGGATTTCATCCATGTCCCTTCGATGTTACTCCTCCAGTTGGGTCTCACGTTGAAATTTAAGTTATGAAAACGTGTTACATTTCGATTTTCAAGAATTGACATTTTAGTACCAAAATTTAGAAGATTTGCAATTCAATCATAAATTTTGTAATAATTGACATTTTAGTACCTAAGTCGGCTGAGGTCACTCGAACAGCTGGGGCTTGGCAAGCTAAGTTGGTACACCGACCGAACGTCCTCGGGTGGGCTCACCCACGACCTCCCGGTAGATGTCCTCATCGATACTTAGGAATGACCCATCCTCTCCGTACTTCTCAATAAGATGCCGCTTGACTCCGCCTTATAAAGACAAAGAAATTACTTAAGTTAAATAATAATAAATGTAATTATTTTAATTAAATATATAAGAAATTGTGATTACAAAAACCTACCAGGACGGTCAATTCCTTGCCCAGCCAGGTCTCCTCGAACTCCTCCATTCACAGCCTTCGCTCCGCTTCCTTCGACTGTTCATTAAAATGTTAAGGTATTGACAATATATATATATATATGAACTAAAATAAGTAAACATGTAAAGTTATTAGAAATTACCAGATCTTCATAAACCGTGATCTTTGAATTGTTTCCGAATGACTTAAATTTTGGTCATTTCTCGCTCTTGGCATTAGTTGAGTTCTTCTCAGATTTCTCTTTGAACCCTACGCTATTGTAATACTCCAACAACTTCCTCCAATTGGCAGGGTCGATCCTATCGGGGACCATGTCAATCCAATCCATGTAGTTTGGATTAACTGGATCCAATGACTTTTTGCCCATGCACTTCTTGCGAATGTCGTTCACCGTGTTCCTGTAGTACTCAGTGAACCGCAAATGAAACTTATCCGTGAAGTTGGGCTCGTTCCATGAAAATCGCAACTATTATAATAAAAATATTCGTTAGCAATTGTAAATTTATAAAAAAAAGTAAGATAAAATAATATACATGTGAAATTAGAAAACCTACCGAAAATGCGGTAGCCCATCTGCCAGCTCATCTGCTGACTGTTGGAAGTAAGAGTGGGGGGAATCCAGCGAAGCGAGATGCACAAATTTCAGCAATCGCTTTCGACACCCCAGACAATGCTAGCCTCAAACTGTGCAAAATAGATTAGTTACTATAGAAACATATAATTAAAATAAAAGTCAAAAGTTAATGATGAAAAAGACTTACTGTCCAAAATGCGGAAATGGTTTGTCGTCCGGTCCCATCTCCGACGGCGGAAGTAGAGGTGGCGACGGTCGGTGGTACCACTCGTTTACGGCTGGAGGGGGGAGGTCCGTCTTCCGACTGCTCCTAATGTACGGAGCCGAAAGAAACCGGAGACTGCTACACAGTATGTCATCGGTTGGATGTAGATCCACCATTACCACGTCCACCGCGGGACAATGACCACCCCCGTGAACCTGAGCCGGAATCATCCCGACCCATACCACCTTCTGATCCTGATGGTGTGGACGCCATGTCTCGAAAGATTAAGAAGTGACATTTTAGGACAAAATAGGACAAACGTTTTTTAAAAAGTAAAAACTTTAAATCTAGGAAAACTTTTTTAAAAAACTTGCAATTTAGGACAAAATTATTGAGTAAAATACATTTTTAGTCCGTTTTCTTTAACACGTGTCCTACTTTAACCCACTTTAAGAATTCGTCCTATTCTGATGCTAAAATTATACTACCTTCATCTTTGAATAATTGCCTCGTTTGACTTTGTTATTTCAAGGTTCACTATTTGACTCAAATTTTAACAAAGAATCAGTTTTAAAAAATTCAAAAAAAAATATTTGGAAAGTTTAGATTACAAATATGAGAAACTCATGAAATATTTCATTTTCGATGTCCAAACACTCATAAAAAAATCATATATTAAATACTTTGAAACTGTCAAAACAAATGAGACAATTATTAGGTGATGAAGGGAGTAGTTTTTTTTCCTATTTTGGTTCTTCCGTTAGTTTGACCGTTAAAATAATCGTTAATTAAATGAAGTGACAAAAATACCTTTCTTTATTTACCAATCATTCTCTAATTTTATATCTATCAATTTCACCCTAATACTTCTTCTTTAGTCTAAGCTTTTTTTTCCCTCACCTCACCTCACCTCACCTTGGTGAAGCTTTCTCCTGCACTATCCTCAACCTCCGCGTCGTCAACCTTGAGGTTGGAAGACGCATCCGGCAAACCGGTTTTTGAAGGAGTGGTTCGAATCGGGTATGGGTATGTTGAGTCCAGAGCTTCGATTGTGCTCCCACACTGCCGATGTTGCAGTCGCGGTGGCACAGGCAGATGCCGTGGTGGTTAGATTAACGAGCCACGACAAGGATACCATGTTCATTGGTGGACATGAAATGAAATTGGTATCTTATGCTTCATTATTGTTTGATATGAGTATCTGATTGGGGATTTTATTGGCAAGAAAAGCACTTAGAGAACTAAAAGGGCTAGTGAAATTGCAAGCCACGTGAAAATTAACTGCTCTGTTTCTCACTGAGACATTTTGTCGAACATTTGGCACCCTTGAAAATGAAAATGTCGAACATTTGACAATTCTTCCAAGGACAGCTGTGCACACTTTTGCTAGGGTAGTTCTAAGGATAAAGCACACTTGAATATGAAAGCGCTTTACTTGGAAGAATTGCAGACAACCTCGTTGACTTCAAGTCCATTTTACAGAGAAATTGCCATGAAACTTTTGAAGTGACCTGCAAACGTTGAGTGACTTGATACATGACATAAGCCTACTCAAATATGAACAAAGCTACCAATTTCAAATCAATGACTAGTTGGCATTTTCTATCCATAGCATTCGAGGAGCACGCCGACAACGATGATGAACACATTCGCGAACGTCTGTGGACAAATAGTCGAGTTTGGATCTGCGGCGTTTATGGGCTCGGCGTCAGCTCCATCGATGCCACATCATTGGTGCTTAGACCCGCCGCCTGCTGGTTCGTATTCCTCCGCCGTTGGATATTCTCAACGTCGATAAATCAACCAAGCAGGAAGTTTAGGGACTTATATTTGTATGTACGTTTGTTAAAATATTAATGACCAATTTCTATTAAACGTGCAATTAGACTATAATTATAGGGGTATTTGCGTAAAGATATAAAAGAAAACGGAAAACTTAACGATCAAACTAACATAATAACCAAGTTATGACAAAAAACTATAACTTTAGTATCCAAATACGACGAACTAGCTTAAATATCTGATGGCACGGGTTAAAGAAAATTAAAATTAAAAATGGTCGATTTTAACATGTACATTAACTTAGCCATGTTTACACTAATGAGGTTCAATATCATACTAAAGCAAAAAAAATGGTATTGTTTCCATGTCCTGTTTTCAATTTAATCTTATTATTAGATCAAATAAAGAACAAAGTATCAAACGATAATTGTGAAAGAATTTTAAATCAACCTGGCCACGTACATAACTAATGTGTAATCAAGTGTATACAACTTAACAACCATTAAAACAAATACATAGTCCGCATCAAATTAAGGTGGACAATTAGATAATCGATCATACAGCTCTATCAACAAAAGAAGACATGCATTCTATAAAGCTAAAACTTCATTAACACCATCTCTTTGGTCATTCCACATATATGTTTTCTCTCATGCAGCTTCTTCACAATCTTATACTTACACATATTCTGCAAAAAAGAGATAAAGTTCCATATAAAGTATGTTGATTGAAGAACCATGTGAGGTTTAAGGGAGAAAATGAAAAAGAAACTGCTCGCAAATGCTAATATAAAATTTCAAAATCACCTCACTTGGAATGCACCAGCAAATCCATCTACCTTCTCAAACAAGATCATCACGCAAGAATCACAAGCAATTTATGAATAGCTGAAACATTGAACATGAACATTCTTAATATTCTGCATCATACAAAAACACTGGCAGAGACACAATCTCCCATACCATGCAGTAGAGTCTAAAGCTGATCCACCTCTTTGTCAGGGCAATCAACTGCATTCAAGAAAGGAGTTTGACCAGATCTGTCAGTAACATCTATATCGACACCCTCTTTGTATACAGAGGGCGTAGTGCATATCACACTGCTCGAAATTGTATATGCAAAAAAATTATACTGATAACATGAGCAAGCTCATGTCGTGCAGCTATAAGTTTATCTAGAAATTAAAAATTTGCATGCGGGGTCGAGTTTCCTTTCAAGAATATTACTCTATTTTCCTGACATTGAAACAGGGTAAAGAATTATGAGTAACATAGGGATGAAAAGGCACATAAACTGGTCATCCAGCCAACCAAATAGTGTGGGAATGGGGAAAAGATATAATAAATCCTTATGGGATGAAAAGGCATGTAAACTGGTCATCAAGTCAGTCAAATCAACAAAAGAAAAAAAGGTGGATTCAAGAAAGATATTTTACACAAAACCTTTTACACAAGTTACACTACTTAATTAGCTATAATGGAGAAGTGCAATAGAGAAATTCAAATGACACATTAATCTTTGAACCACATCAATGTGTCATGAGAATAAACCTGTTAGAGAGGAGAATAATTCTCTTTGTAATATGTTGACCATGAATATCTTAACAAATGCCATAATTTAATACCATACCTAATATATCATTGTATAAAGGGCTTCAACCATTTCCGCATCTGTTGTGTTGTGTGCAACTAAAAAAAGAAACACATGAATGGAAATAAAATGCTTACCTCAGTAGTCATGTGGAAAGGTGTCCCTCTTGGCTCCACTTCTCCGGTGTCAACTTGTCATTCTTTATTGATCATTTTGATACTTGTCCCATGATGCAACCAAAAATAAGGAACAACACATTGCTGATAACATATTTAAACACTAGAATTTGGAAAAATCACAACAAATCCAGAGGAAAAAATAGAACAACCTAATAATATAGGTGACTCTCTCACCCTCTCACAACATTGATGCAAATTTAATAACATGCTTACTCTATTCATTTTATAAAGGGCTTCGACCATTTCTACATATTTGTTGTGTAAAGTAGCAACACCTTTTTTCATATGAAACAAACTAAATATTGTTAGGCTCGATAAAAACTTCAGTCATCAAGTCAGAATGGAAGATATACCAAAGATGTCAATGAATTCTTCACTAATAATTTAACTCCACCAAAGACGCTAATATACAAAATAAAATTGTGTTCAATATGAAGAAAAACAAAGTTTTTTTTCAACGATGATAAAATAAAATGAAAATGAATGCCATTGGTTGAAATCTATGAGTTCAATACCATGTAATCATCTTTGCTAGAGTAGCTTGCATTGTGAACTAAATTGTGTTCATCGATAGGGGAGCTGCGAACTTGTCTAAGTGATCTAAAAGCAGTGTTTTGATATGTCTGTGCAAGATAGGGAGATAATAAGCAATAAAATAAAAGAATTAGATGCGATGCAATTATGTGTTTAATTTGTTTTGATATACTAAAGACAGACTTACCAGGTCAAGAATGTATTAAAAGTATAGCATACAAGTATGAGAGTAAATGTTTTGAAGATATCAGCACAGAAACAGAGCTCCTAGCATGCGATGTTAGTGTTGCAACCTTGCCAATGGTGAAAGGTCAATTGGCATAAGTTTTTGATGTTCTCACATTCCTGAGACTGGGATTCGCAAGGTCAATATTAAAGGGGGCAAATTCTCTGATGTAAAGATGATTCATCCATATTACTAATACCTTTCAAGCGCAGACCTCCACCTCCCTCTAGAAATTTGTTATAACCACATTCTTCATAGAACCTGTTACCTGACTCACTATGACGAAGCAACGACAACCCAAAATCTAAATTGCCTTTGGTACCATAAGGAATATCTAAATGATGCTCCAAATGAAAATTATTTGTCAACCCTAAAATGCCCACAACCGGGGGACAAACTCGTCATCTACCTCTCCACCTCGAACAGCACTGTCTCTTCAGTGCTCGTCAAGGAAGAAGGCCCACAACAATGACCCGTCTACTACACAAGTCACACATTGCAGGGGGCTGAGGTGAACTACCCCCCCATCAAAAAATGATCTACGCTTTGATCGTCGCTGCCAGAAAATTGCGGGCGTATTTCCAAGCCCACACAATCGTCGTCAGAACGGATCTACAAATCAGGGAGATCCTAAATAGACCAGAACACAGTGATCGTTTAGCCCGTTGGTGCATCGAGCTCTGGAAATACGACATCAAATTCGAGCCTCGACAAGCCATAAAGGCACAAGCTCTGGCAGATTTCATGGCCGAGCTTTCCATCTACCCCTTCGAACATGGCCCTTCGAGGAATCCACCAGCGGAGTTAGAACCTCCCGAATGGGACATGTTCGTGGATGGGTCGTCAAGTGCCGATCGCCCAGGAGGGGGCATCCATATAAAAGGCCCGCACGGCATGGAAACCAATTTATGAGTGGCTTTCCAGTTCCCTGTCACAAACAACGTGGCAGAATACGAGGCCCTCGTATCGGGACTGAAAACTGCCCTGAAAGCTGGCTTACGATGTCTGACCGTGCACAGTGACTCACAGCTCGTGGTAAGCCAGGTCACGGGGACAAACGAATGCAAGGACCCCACTCTGTCGAGGTACTTACGGCTCGTCAAAAACCTAGAAGGACAATTTGAACAGCTAAATATCAACAAGATCCCGAGAGATCAAAACACTAAGGCTGACAAGTTGTCTAAGGGAAGGATGGACGCAATCCTCGAAACCTTAGCACAACCCTCGATAAGTACAATTCATGCAATCGATGCCAACACAGCAACTGACTGGAGACACCAAATCCTTCAGTATCTCCAAACTGGCGCAATCGATGGCCCGCCGGCGTTCCAAAAGAAAATAAGAACGCAGTCCTCACGCCATATCGTCATAGACGGGGCGTTATGGCGTAAAGGATATTCTGATCCTTTACAACGGTGTATCAGCCCCGATGACTCCAATCTCATCCTGAACGAAGTTCACTCCGGAGTTTGCGGAGCACACATTGGCTCTGATGCGCTTGCGCACAAATGCTTGCGCCTCGGTTATTATTGGCCAACGTTGAGGAAAGATGCGCATGATTTGGTGCGCACGTTCCACAAATGCCAGCTCAACTCCCGCATCCAATGGCAGCCCGTAAACGAAGCGGTTACGGAGACATATCTCATACCTTTCGCGTTGTGGGGCCTCGATCTCATAGGGCCAATGCCTAAGGCCCCGGTGCAGTTCAAATTCTGCATAGTGGCGGTCGACTACTTTACTAAGTGGGTCGAGGTCCGGCCACTCAAGACAATAACCACTTCCAAAGTAATACACTTCCTCTGGCACGACCTCATGTCACGATACGGCGCACCAAAGGCCATAATCACGGACAATGAGACTCAATTCTCGAGCACAAAGCTTAAGGATTGGGCCAACAAGAGGAACATACAAATGCTCTACGCTCCTGTAGCCCACCCACAGTCGAATGGCCAGGTAGAGGTCACAAATCGCACAATCAAAGAAGGCCTGAAAAAGCGCCTCGATGATGCGAAAGGGAAATGGGTCGAGGAGCTACCCAGCGTCCTCTGGGACTACAGAACAACTACACGAGGACCAACAGGGGAAACGCATTTCTCCCTGGTCTGCGGCGTCGAAGCTTTGCTCCCAATCGAAGTCTCTGTACCAACAATCAGGACACTGTATTACGACGTTCCTCATAACGAGAGCGGGCTGCGGGCACGTCTAGACCTCCTGGAAGAACTCCGCGAGGGTGCCAGACTTAGGCTTATGGCCTTACGACAAAGACCAAACCTCGACCACAACGCTAAAGTTCGGGCAAAACAGATCTACGTGGGTGGTATAGTCTTGCTGAAGGCAGAGTTGTCAGGCCGTAATCCTGGGCATGGAGCCCTTCGTTCCAGATGGGCAGGACCATACATCGTGCACAACAAAGAAAGAGGCGGCGTTTACAAACTAAAAGACCACCAAGGTAAAATGCTCAAAAACGACTATCACGTCGACGATCTGAGGCCTTATTACGTCTAAAGTTGTACGCTTTGCCTTAAAGAAATTCAACATCTTCGCATTATGCAAGCAATATGAATATGTCGAATAAAAGGCAATAAAGTCTACAAAGGCTGTTCGCTACTTTATAAAGTAAAGACAAAAAATAGATACAAATTAAAACCCCAAAGAATTACTTTGGGGCATCGTCGTTTCGGGGTACAACATGGTCCTCTACATGACCTGGCAGAACCTCATAAGGATATTCTGCCCCTAGCTTTTTCCCAACCCTACCCCACTAGAACAGTTCCTCCTCGGAGGGCTCCTCCACCTTCGTCGCATCGAGGAGATCCAGCTACGCCGTTTCAAACATGGCTAAGCCTTCTTCAGGCCATCCACTTCCTCGGAGTCTTCGGCCTTCGCCTCGAGGCTCTTCACTTGGGCCAGGAGATCCTCGATTTTCTCCATCAGGCCACGTGCCAATACAACCTCCTGCAGGTCAAAAAACGTAAAGTGTGTAAACAGAAATACACGAACAAGGACAATAATAATAAAGGTGTCGAGGATTCAGACTTACTCGAGTGGCGCTCTGACAAATATCCTTAGCGATATCCAGGACCCCCGAGGTCGTGTATTTCATGAAATGTCGGTCTCGGGGAAAGGGGAGGTCCTCAGCAACACGAAGTCTCACCTCCTCGTCCCCGAGAAGTACGGACTCGTCACAGGTCAACCCCATTATGGGGTCCCAGGACTCTCTCAAGGCCAGACCCTTGGGCTTGAAGGCTTTGGCCCGCAACTCCTGCCGGCAGTCCTCGAGCAGTTGAGGCTCAAAAATGGGGTCTAACCCCTCGAGGGTCTTCAAAATTATAGAGGGCCTTTTGGCGGCCGCCCGAGGAGCCACAACAGCCCTCCGAGCGTCTGCCAAGAGCCCCACAGGCTCCCCAACGCCTCTGACGGGGCTGGAGGGCTCCTCTGCAAGGGCCAGCCCCTTGCCCTTGTCCATCCTGGGGGTGGGACAGCTGTCCGAGGACACATCCACACCCTCGCCCACTACAAGACAAAAACAAGGAATGAGATTATACAATTAGAAGTAATCTCCGAAACTACAAACGAACACCCAGAGAAAAAAGGGGTCGTACCTTCAATTCGGGGGCGCTTCCTACGAAGGCTAGACTCGTCGGAATCCCCAGAGCTCTCCTCGATGATCAGGGGAGCAACCGCGCTAACTGGTTGCGCCTTCGTCACCAAGGCCTCCTGGCCTCGAGCCTCCCCGCCCTTCGAGGGCTCAGCAGAGGGCCCCTCGTAAACCCCTCGAACGGGCTCTGAGGGAAGTTGATCCTCCATTTTCTTCTTGAGGGCTTCCCTCAGATCTTTCTTCTTTGCAAACAGGGCACTGAGGTGCGTCATCTTAACTGCAACGAAGCAAAAACCGGATTACAATAATATCCAAAACACACAATCACAGAAAGGCAAAAGTGAGAGGAAGTGCAAAACAGACGTCGAGGGTTCTTGAAAGCGCTTTCGAAGCGCTCAATTAGTTCCCCGTCCAGGCCCTCGACCCGATTAACCAGGGTATCCACATGGCCCACAAGCCGATGGGCCCTGCTGATCTGCACCCTCCTCAGCACCACTTCGTCCATGCTCGAAAGAGTGAAGGGAAATGCGCCATCGCAATCCTCGATCCTCACCGCTGCGCAGATCTTGCAACCGCTACAAAAAGAATGGGCCACAACTTGGGCCTTTTTCCCCTAAATAAAACACAAAATCAGAGCACAGGGGCCCAGCCCATCCTCCGCTGTGGGGGGAGGACATACTGATATATATGGGCCCAGCTCGTATGGCTGTATTGCCAAACGCAAACGCCATATGGGCCAGGCCCACCAGAACTAGCCTCGTATTTACGGCGAGCTCCTCGTATTTCCGGAGAGCCCCTTGTATATAACCCATAAGGGCGCCCCGTATAATCCCGTTAGCAGCAAACGCTTGCTAACTCCTTCAAATTGGCCCCTTGCGGTCCGAAAATTCTACAAATTAGCCTCGCGCAGTTTACAAACTCTACCCTTCGATACTCAACTTCATAAAGCTCACTGCAGCTCAAATCCTTTATGTACTAACAGATGAATCAGGATACATCTTTCGCATATTGATGCCTTCTGTCAAAGGTGCAACGACAAAGACTCAAGCAAAATACGAGGACCTAAAAACCTCAAACCTAGACAAAACACACTATGTAAATGGAGCACAAGAACCCGTCAGCCCATGCTCCACTCTCCGGAGGGGGACATATTGGTACATACGGGTCTAACCTAACCAATTGACCCGCTAAGGCCATACACGGGCAAGGCCCGACTCCACCCTATCAAGTCAACCATTAGCCTAATTATGACATCAAGCCAAAGGAAAGGGAGTAACTCCACTATAACTCCACCATTATTACACCACTAATACACCACCTTTCCTAATTATGGACACATTTATGGTGATTTTCCAGCATTCAAGGCCCCCCATAACGGGCCATGGCACCACCCTATATATTGGGTGGTGCCTGCCTCGAAGAAGGTACCTACTACACACCCCACATTCCTTCTCTTTCTGCACCTGAGAATTTCCTTTGTCTTCCCCCTTTCAGGTTCAGGAGCTGCCTTATCACGGTCACCGGAGTGCCCATACCACCGGAGATAGCCAAAGGAATGCTCAAGTCATCACAATGTTTAGTTCATATACATCATAGAGAAAAGAAAAAGATTAAAGAAGGAACGGTTACCTTCCTACTCCCTAGTCATGTTGCATTTTATGGTAGTGCAAATGAAATCTTATACAATCAATGACAAATATATTCACACTCCCATTATCTGACACTAAAATCTAAAAACTGAAACTTCTTTTAAGAACAACATTTCTTGAGAAAACCATGAGCAAACAACAAAGTGTAAATACATCACCTTCAAAGAAAATTCATAAAACAAATAACAAATAAAAAAGAAACGAAATCCTAAAGGCATAGCGAATGGGAAATAAAAAATTAGAGAAGGCCAAAATAGAAAGAGATCAAATCAAAGAGGAAGGGGAAGAGAAAGAAGGCTAAAAATGTTGTGCAATGAAGACAAAAAAACATGGCTATGAAACTTTTACCAGAATGCAGAATTGACATCTACAGGCTCGTGGTCCGGTCATCTAGCCACCAAGCCTTGATATTTTTCAAATCTGCCAAGTATTTATGGTTCTAACTCAACTCTTTTCAACAGTAGCCATATTACATCACAGTGCATTCCCATTGACAGGAACCATCTCATACAGTAGCCAGAACCATTTACATAAACAATAATAGCAGAAACCTAGAAGTACAACCACATATTAGACGCTGCAACGATGAGAAAGGAAAAAAAGAAGAGAACTAACTGGGGATATGAAAATCATACCTTAAATCATGAACAAAAAGATGCCTATTTAGTGAAAAAAGAACCTGCAATGACCAGAGAATATAATAAAAAAATCAGATGTCTCTAGGAAAAATCAGGTGTCTCCAATATACCTATATCAGTTTGCAATTGAACAAAAAATTGCTCTAAACAAAACACATGAGAAAACCAGCTACTACTGCAGGAAGGCTCATCGAGTAGGGATAATGGGGCCCATGGGAAGCCGCATCCCGACTTTGAGGGTGGCGGCCATTGATGAACTCGTGAGGCCAGAGAGACGGCGCATCGGGTAGGGAATGAGGTTCGCATGGGAAAGGGCATTAGATAGGGGGTTGAGGCGGATCCGATTTCACAAGTCGCCGACGAGTCTATCACTCACCAAGTGCAAACCGTTTTGGTGAAGAGAGAAGAGAGACACATTGTAGGGAAAAGAGAAGAAAAGTAATAGAAATAATTTTTTTTAAAAAAAAAATAAACAAAAAGGAGAAAAGAAAATATTGAAAAAGGGAAGCTTTTTGGGAGTTCATAAACGCAAGATGGATAGAATAAGGGAAATGGAGTGATTGAGATTGGGAGAGAATAAATGAAATTAATTGCAATTCATTGAAATTAATAACTTTCTAATTAATCGATTGAAGTGAAAGGAAAGGAAAAAAATAGCTTAAAAAAATAAATAATAGTTGAGAGAAAGATTGATTAAGCCCATTGATAATTTAGGTCCCGTGGATACTCGGACAACATCCCCTATTCATAAATCTGCACCTGCTTTATACAATTAGATACAAAATTATCTATTTGGATTAAACTTATTAGTTACTGATTCAAACTTACCTTCTCAAAACTTACCATTAATACCTTAAGCAGGTCATGTCATTAAAAAATTTGATGTGGTCCTACATGGGGTTAAGGTGGCTTTACAAGAATTGGGTATTCAATTTTTTTTCTAACCTTGGCACCTAGATTATCCCGTAATAAGATATAATAGCATATTCTTAAATTGAGACTAAAATAAGACACATGTTAAAGAAAATGGACTGCAAATGTATTTTAATACAATATTATTTTAAAAGTGCAATTTTACCCGAGAATTGTAAAAACTTTCAATTTAGGATTTTTTTTAAAAAAAAACTTACAGTTTAGGACAAAATTCTTTTAAAAGTGCAATTCTACCCAAAAGTTTTAAAAACTTACAATTTAGGACAAAGTTCTTTAAGACATTTCAAAATTACCCAAAAGTGGGAATTTTACAAAATTCTTTAAAAAAGTACAATTTAACCCAAAACTTGTAAAAACTTTCAATTTTGGATAAATTTTTTAAAAAACTTACAATCTAGGACAAAATTCTTTTAAAAAGTGCAATGTTACCCAAACGTTTTAATACCTTTCCCAAGTCTCTTTTTTATAGGAGTTGGAGGAGGGTTGTTGCCTCCTTGGTGTCGTTGATCTGGACACGTTTATGGAAGGTTGAGGACGCTCCCTGAGATCGTGGCTGATCTGGGATCGTGTGTGGAGTCCTTTGGAGAGGCTCATGTTGCTAAGTGTTGAGGTCTTGCGCAGGGGACGAGGGGTCGCAGGGAAGGGTCCTCTTTGTGGATTAAGACAATCGTGTTTTAATCTGATCATAATGAGGTGGAATCTGGATGAAAAGGAGGGGGAGGACCCCCTCGCGGTTGGTTGTGGCGAGGGGTGGCATCGCGGGCGACCCCTTTGTGGTTGAGCGTGCCTTGGTGAAATCTTCGAGCGATCCCAATATTCGGCCAGCGTGTCGGGCCTCAACCTGCGGTGCCCAGTTGGCGAATTGGACCCTATATACCAACACTATTTATTACTTTGTTGTCTAAACCTATGAAACATGCATTATGTGAGCCTAAATGACATTGACTAGCCCAAACAGCGAGCCAAATGTATTCTGCGGAACACTGTCGGTACCCTTAAATGAGCTAATGGCACATATTGGTGTGTAATCCAAAATACTCCCCCGTCCACAAAAGATTAATCCATTTGGCTTTAGTGTTTCAAGGTTCAATGTTTGACTCAAATTTTAACAAAGATAAATAGTTTAAAGAAATATTTAATTTTCAGTATCTAAACATTCGTGAAAAATCATAGATTAAATACTATGAAACTGACAAAACAAATGGATGATTTTTTTTTTGCGGACAGAGGGAGTACATATTAGGCTCCTAAACTGCACCACTGTCGCATTTTAGGGTACCCACGATATCTCCTGTAAAAATTGTTGGACCACTTTTAGAATAACCTGACATAAGGCAAACTCACACATATCTGCTCAAACTAACACACTCTACACACACACACACACCTGACATAACACTTCTACCGTGATAAAAAAAACTTACACATATATGGACGGAAGTTAACTCCATCCAAACAAAAACATGTGGTAAATGTAATTTACTATTTGGGTAAACCACCAATAAGGGTAACTCCCGATTTTCCCTAGTGAGTTTTGGTGCTATTAACACTAAAACATTGAGAGATTTGCCCTGCTTGACTTAGTAGTCATATTCCTGATGACACTTGTAGAAGTCAGCCTCCGGTACCCTAAACTCCTACCTCCTTTGTATCAACCAAAAAAAAAAGAATTTGAGACTTGTCATTCGTTTACTTCTCCAAACTAGAGATGTAAATGAGCCGAGCCGTTATCGAACTAACTTGAGTTCGAACTCGGCTCGTGTGTTATTGGACAATGTATTATCGAGCTTCGAGTTCGAGCCGAGTTCAGGGCTCGATAACCTTATCGAGCCGAGTTCAAGCCGAGCTGAGTTCGGTTCGATTGCTTATCGAGCTATCGAGCAATACATACTAAAAAGAACCTATGATAATTCATATGTAAATAATTAAAATAGTAGGACCTAATTTACTACAATTATGTTGTATAATGAGTAATTTGAAAGTAGTACGACCTAGTTGACTAAAATTATAAAGCACCAAGACTAAAATTACAAAATATCATATTTCGAGCAGCTATCGAGCCGAACTCGGGTGTAATTTGAATAATTATTGACACGTTAACGTTTGCAAACAAAACATGTGGTAAATGTAATTTAGCCAACTCGAGCAATCAATCGAGTCGAGTTCGTATCATGAAGGCTCGTCAGTTATCGAACTCGAGCCTCGATCAAAACTATCGGAGCTCAACCGAAAGAATTTGCTCGGCTCGGCTCGTTTACCGCCCTACTCCAAAGTCAACGTATTGAAATAGGAGTGCAGCTCATCCTACTCACGGCTCACCTCAAGCCGTGGCCAACGCAACACTGATTCGGTGATTCCAAATGCGCCTTGCATTTCCATCAGCAACGACCTTCAGCTGCTGCAACCACGTGAACCGCCGTGTCGCCGCCGCACTCTCATCGGTCTCCAATCAAAGAAAGTTCACCTGCTCGTCCGCCGCCATGACCAGCAGTAGCAGTGGCAGAAATGGAGGAGAGTACACCACCGTAAAAGAAACAACAACCGTGGATAAAGAAATCAAGAAGAGCAAATTCATCGCTATCGCCGGCCACATCTCCGACGAACGGTCGGCGCATTCGTTCCTTGCCCAGGTTAAGGACCCAAAAGCCACCCACAATTGCTGGGCTTACAAGGTGAGATCAATTCCGTAGATGTATCGAATTCGTTGAATCAGATTATTTGCTTTCTAGGGGTTGAAATTGATTTGTTGGTTAAATTCTTAGGTGGGTGATCAATACCGGTCTAATGATGATGGTGAGCCCTCTGGGACGGCTGGAAAGCCTATTCAGTCGGCAATTGGTTCTTCAGGTTTGGATAGGATTATCGTCGTCGTCATTAGGTAAATTTCATAATAAATTTTTTATTACTTTAGGAGTGATTAGAGAGGAAGTTTGCTACTTTTCTACATTTTTCTGTTAAATGATGGGATTATGTGACTGACAGGTACTTTGGAGGGATCAAATTGGGCACTGGGGGACTTGTCAGGGCTTATGGTGGGGTTGCCTCCGAATGCTTGAGAAATGCTCCAACTTGCTTAATAAAGTCTAAGGTAAGATTTGGATTGTTGCATCTCAGCCTGTTCCGGTGTTCAATTCGTTTTTTTAAATGAATGGAGATGGTCTAAGATGTTCTATTTGTTTGATTTAGGTTCCAATGGGGTTGGACGTTTCCTTTGATGTTTTGGGAGTTCTGTATCATCAGGTGAGCTTTTCTTTGATGTAGTATCAGAACTTCCATCACTTTGATGATTCTCTGAACTTAATTTGTTGAAAATTGTAGATTGCTTGTTTTGTTTTTCTAGAGTTTCATGGTTTATATTGCTTTTGATGCATTCAGTTAAACCGAGCATGTAAGGTCTGGCAGAATAATAGGAAACTTGTGAGATGTCTGTAAAAAAATTGAATCAAGCTCATAATCTTAAAATTAGTACTCATAAATCACAATTACCCTACCCTTCTTATTTCTACATGCAAGAGAGAGTTCTAGAGGTGCTGATGAATAAGTTGCTCTTGTTGACACACAACTTTCTGACAGTCTGCTCAACTTTGCCTTCACTTAGTGTGTTCTCCTACTTTTTTCACATGCTTGTGGAGATTAAGATGGATAAGTACCTTGCATAAGCATCAGTTCTGTGGCAAAGCAGTTTCCTTAAGGATCTGTTTTTCAGATTAAAGAAAAAAAGGGATTCAGTAGACTAGCTCCTGACTGTTTTGGTTCTGTTAGCAGTGTAACAATTGGTTCAAGCAGATGTGTTGCTTGCCCTTAAAATAACACAATAAAAGAGTAAAAAAATCAAGCTGATATGTTTATGTTCCAAGTAGAGTAATTTTTATTTGTATGTTGTTTTAAGAGAAAATTTTTCATAAAATTCTCCTACCATTTTTTTTATAATAACCAATTTATAGATATAGCTATTATAAAATCACAGTTCCAGTCAGTTGTTCACCGTTAAAAAGGAATGCACACCTCTAGTCCTGAAATTTAATCAGTGTTTTTAAAAGCGCAAAGCTCACTGAAGCGCTAAGGGTCTCAAGCGCCAAGAGTAGAGCGAAGCGTGGGCTTTAACGAAATAAAGCTTGGTATATATTATAATTAGATAGAAGTATAGAGTAGCTAAAAAAACCTCAAAATCTAAGAAAGTATAGAGTAGCCCAGAGATTGCATAAGAAAACAATGTCAAAGAATTTACTTGCTTGCTTGCTGCTGCTTCTTCTGTTCCTTTTCTTCAGAAAACAAAATAATGGAAATCTTTTTTTTTTTTTACTTCTTGCGTTTGATAAAGTAGTGTGTTTTTTCCCCCCCTTGTTTTGTGTATCGTTTATAATATTAATTAAGCCTAGAAACTGACAGAGTTTTAACTTGGGGGTTGGGTTTTACGGGCTGGCCCATTTCTTCTTCTTTTTTAATAGACAGCTGGCCCATTAAATACTCATATTTTATAGGGATTTGTTCCATTATGCTTAGCGTGCGCTTTCACCGCTTAGCCACTGCTTATGCAAAGCCGCATCGCTTCACTAGTAAAAAGCCCTACGGACCCAAAGCTCACCGCTTTTAAGAACACTGAATTTAATCCTATTTTTCTGTTGAGTCTTGAGTCTTAATTCACTGTTTTGAATCAGTACTAGTAATACTTTGCTGAGGTTGCTTAAAAATGGTTACCAAACTTAAAAACGATTTACATAGAGGAAAAACTGATCATTTAAATGGTCTATTAACTGTGAAAAGTCATTTCACTTGCTGAATTAATTTACCTGAAAGTTGTTTGCTGAAATCTTTAGAACAGTTGATTTCAGAAAAGTGAAAATCATGCACTTTTAAAGTTTCAAGAATTAATGTTAGGACCAGTTTGCTAACCTTTTTTATCCCATGATCTGGCTTCCCTCCCATTCCTCCCTAGAGCAAAGAAGCGCGATCCTAGCATGTTTGGTATCTTAAATCTGTAGTGTTAGTGTGTAACCATATTCGAGCATTTTCTTTTGGTGGTTGCAGCTACAAGCTTTCCAGGCTGAGGACATTAAACAAGATTATGACACTGGCAAAGATGGCATTACCATGGTTTCCTTCAAAGTTGAATTTGATAAAGCTGACAAGCTGGAGGAGGCTATAAAGGCTAATTGTGGTCGGGGTATTGTTTTCTACAGATAGTGAAGATGGGATTTTTCAAGTCCAAACCCTCATGAGTCAAGACCACAGCCTTCGCCCATGCTCCTTATCTTTCTGGTTAGTAGAACAGATTTTGCAATATACAAATGCTGGAACCTTCTCTGTGCGAGCTGTTGATTAGGGAAAAATGCACAAATGTTAAAGTCAAATAAGCTAAAGGCTTAAGTTCACATCTGTACTTCTTTAATGGTTTAAGTTGATACTGTCTGTAAAGGTTTAGTTTCACTTAAATCTCAACTACCATTAGTGACATGAAGTATACGAGTATATATTAACAAACATTAGAGTTAGTGACACTATATGCTCATGTAAAAAGCTTAGTAGCAGAAGTTTAGAGCCAGATGCGCTTTTTGACGCGTGAGTATTTTTTATACTTGTGAGAGACTGATAAAAACAGATTTAATAATAATAATAAAAAACATTCTTTAGGTAAAGGGAAAAGTCACAAGCTTGGTGCATCAGATTAGAACACAGTAAGGCAATAGGCTACAATCAAAACAGATTGTTTACATGATGTTAGGCCTAATAAGGTAAGACTTATTGCTTCTATATACTCTATAAAATGTCAACCTGTGTCTCCTCTTTGTTGTTTTATGCAGCTTCAACACATTGGACTTTCATTTATCCTATCAACAACTCTGTTTAATGCCATTCTCAGCATCTTCATTCCTTCATCATCGAACGTGCCTTTCACCTCGAGCACGAACTTACTCCGCCCGCCAATCATCAGCATCTCAACCCTCATAATCCTTGCCCCGACTGACCTCAATCCTTCTGTCAGCTCTTTTATTAGTTCCTTCCGATCATCACACCTGATTATTATCTTGACAAAGCTTCTCTCATTTTCACTCTGTTCCAGTTTCAATCTGTCATCTAACCCGTTACTGAAGCATATGAAGCAGGCATCCTTGGGAAGACCCACCCATGTCTTTGACTGCACGTTTGAGCTCTCTTATCTGCTTGATCGTCTCTCCTAGCACCGATGCCTTGTCCTTCTGTTGAATGCATTGTTGCTTAAACATGCTGCAAACATAAAGGTTGTTTATCTGTATTCATCTATCACTTACTTACCTTGATCAAGCCTGGCAGGACACAACGGAGACGATTATAGCAGTTATTTATCCGATGCCTCCTGTTCCTCTCAGAATTCTTGTGCTTTTCTGCAGCCTCCCTCAAGGTCTCTTCGCTGGACTTTCTCCGCCTGGCCTGGCTCTTGAACTGACAGAGATTAGCTGGGAGTATGCTTCTGGGAAGGCCATTGCTTTGCTTCCAACGTGCCACGGAATTCGCATACAAAGTTGGAGCAGTTTGGAGGTATCGCTCAACCTGTGGAGATTGCACACAGTCAAATTGGATAAATTAAGAAAGATGAAGTATGCATGAAGGTGAGCTTGCCTACACACACACACACATAGAAGATTTACCTGTCGCAGCAAAACCATGGCAGCAAAAGAACTGTTTCTCGGGGGAAAATGAAGAGAATGGTTGTTGGTTGGTTGGTTGAGGGAGTGGAAGTTGATATCGCCAGAGGGATCTTCAAGTTCTTAAATGTGAATATATGAATTTAATGAATAAGATACAGAAACACGCCTAGTTAGCAGTAAAACAATGAATTTATGAAATGATCATGGGATATCTTCCTTCATAAATTCAGGATCTTCAAGAGCTTCTCTACACCTTGTTAGCAGTAAAACAATGATTTACCCGTCTTTTATGCAAATTTACAGCATAACGAACCATTTCAGTATCAATACTAACGTGTATACCTGCTACAGGTAAGAGATCATTTTCTAACTTGGTGTTAAAACATGAACTTGATAAGCATTGTAGTAGCTGCTGATCTGATTAGTGGAGGAAACGAACAGGCCTCACATTAACCTCCATACCAAATGTGGAAGTTGATGTGACTGGCTGAATAAATGTTCATTTGGTAAATTTATCATTTTTTTTGTTGGTTAGTGGATAAAATGGCATCCCAGGTTTTATTATTTTCTGGAATATTCAATCATGACTTCATGAGTTTTTCCCTTTCAGCTCTTGGTTGAAAGTTGAAATCCACAAAATGGCATCCAACTATTTTTTTTTAAGACGTGATAGTAACGATGTTATACGTTTATGACTGGATTGTTATAAGTAATTTTACCTTAACAGATCGTTTTGATTGATATAATCAGAGCTGTTTTCGTGAGGTATGTTTTCGGTATTTTCACTTATCACTACATCGTAATTTTTTGGTAACCATGCATAAATGTGCAAGGACCAAAAATGTAAATTAGTGGTTGAATATCTTATTTGATCCCGACTTCTTCTTGAAAGATTAGTGCATTTCATTTGTAGCATTTAGCATATGATTATTTTCAACATTTTTGTATATAAAATAAAAAAATATATGTACAAATGATCAATCAATGTACAGAGTTTTCTAAAGAGTAGTAGTATAATTTTATACTCTTGGCTAATATTCTCATTTCAGTCTGCTACTGCTACTCCACCTGCAAGGCTGCACCTACACCTCCATAAACATGATTTACAAGGAGGAAAACTGATTCTTAAACAATAAAAATGTCTATCCCCTATGTTAACAGTCTTTATTCTCATGATACTGCATCCCTCCCAAATCCCAATCTTCCTAAAGCAAAGATGGATGATAATAACATACTACCTCCATCACAGAAAAGAAGATACATATAAAGCAGAAAAGATAGCCTTGCCAAGTTTTCCATATAAAGCTAACAAGTTGGAGGAGGCTAAAAAAGCTAATTGTTTTGTATGGCAGCAGGTGAAGATGTGATCTTCTAAATCCAACCTTAATGAGTCAAGATCACAGCACTTGCACATTTCCCTCTGGTTATAGGGCGCTATCAATTATGGACAACTCAAACTTACAGCATAAGGAACCTTTTCAGGGACATGTATACTTGCAATAAGACAACACCAGCAATTCACATTCGACTTCTATACAAAGAAGATTTACCTGTTGCAGCAAAACCATGGCAGCAAGGAATTGTTTCTTGGAGGAAAAGGAAGAGAATGGTGGTTTGGTGCTTGAGGGAATGGAAATTACCCAGACAGGATTCTTCAAGTGCTTAAATGTGAATAATAATACGCAAACTCGCCTAGTAAGTAACATTTATATGAAGTGATCATGGGATATCTTACTTTATAAATTCAGGATCTTCAAGAGCTTCTATTTACTAACATAACAAATCTTTTCAGTATCATTACAAACATGTATACTTGCAACAAGCCACGGATCATTTTCTAACTTGGTGTCAAACATCATCTCAAACAAGAAAACAGGAACTTGATGATCATTCTAGTGGCTAATCTTTCTGTCTACTGAGGTAACATCCACCATACAGTTTATAAAGCAATCATCTCATGAACCACAGTTACCTGGTGTCCTGATGCACAGGGATATGCAATGACCCACTATTTCTTGAGGCCCCAATGCAAACGTTTCATCTCATTACTTAAAGAGGAACTCGAAGAACGTTTGCACTTCTCCTTCTTCTCCTCCTTCTCCTTCTCCTTCTCTGTGCAGCCAAGGATTGGAACCAAACTCTCCACGAACACAATGATTTTCCAATCGATAGCAACCTCAAAGACCCCAAGGTTCTTCATCTCTCCGCTCTCAACATTCATCAACAACAGTTCACTGTGGTCACTTACCAGTAACATTTGTCCGGATTTCCATAAACCCAAAGGATGGTGGATCCCTTGGAAAGGACCAATGCGCCATTCCCTGGTCCACACCTCTTTCTTTACCCACAAATCAAAAAAAATCTCTTGTTGATTAGCGGGATAAGCAATCAAAGCAATGTCTGCACCAGGATCTTCTACAAAAACCAATTTGGGGCAACCCTCAAACTCTGGTAACGGAATTGAAGAGAAGGACTCGCTTCTCATATTGAATGGGAGAATCATCTGATACTGGTTTTCGCCGAATCCCAGCCATAGTACTCTGTCATTTTTCTGGTCATAGAATGTTGAAAATTCATCAAATTTCATGACAGGGACATGGATTTCTCTCCAGGAATTGGAGCTGAGTGAATAGAGCTGCACTCGATCGGTCCAACCCCCTTCGCCACCGTAGTAATTAATAAGCAACGCAATCACTTTGTATTCTCCCGATCTATAATCTCCAAAACAATCGAACGGACGATTATTTACGGAATCATCAACAAAATTATAAATCAGGATCATCCATAGGATAGCGCACACACCTGGAATCGAATCCCAAACTGACTGCGGCGATGTCCACCTCCCACCGGGGAGGAGTAGTAGGTGGTGGAATATACTTAAACTCTCTGGTCGCGGGATTCCAGATGGCTATGTGTTGTTTGCCGTTGCGGAGGCAGATTAATCCGTTGCAAGGACCAGAGACATCAGAGCAACGCATCCTCATGTTCTCTGTCCGACGAAGCTCGCCAGAGATAGCGGTTAAGTAAGGTTTCTCGCCATAGTCCACATGCCTGGGGAAAACCTTCACAAGGATTTGGGGATTGGAGTTTTCTCTCCGGAGGGAGTGGTGGCGCTCAACGAATCTGGCTGATCGGATGGCGGCGGAAGTTGACTTGGAGAGGCATCGGAAACGGATTAAGGATTTGACCGGAAGCTTCAACAAGATGGCTATGGCGAGGTCGTCCGGCACCCCCTCCGCCGCCGCAGATGCTGAGTTCATGCTCACTTCAAATAAGCTAGCGCTCTATTTGCCGAGTACTACACTATGGCACTATTCATTTCTATCATCGGTCTTTACACAGAAGGAGGGAAAGTGAAGATCGGATAGAGACATCGAGGGGGAGAGATCGATAGAGATTGGAGGAGGCGAATTCGCGACAGGTCGGAGGCGACAGTAGCCGACTAAACTGAAAATAAAAAATACTCCCTCCGTCCCACAAAGGTTGTAGGATTTGTTTGGGCACATATATTAAGGAAAGTGGGAGAATAATAGTGTGTTGACAAAATTACCCTCATGAAAAAGAAAGGAGAAAATTTTGTGGATCCCAGTTTTAAGTTGAGTGGGAGGAAAGAGAAAAACTTGTGGGTCCATGATGTGAGATAAAAGGATAAAATGGTAAAAATGATGATAGAAAGTTTCTATTTTAAGAAAGTTGACAACCTTTGTGGGACGGTCCAATATGGTAATGTTGACAACCTTTGTGGGACGGAGGGAGTAAAAAATAAGTCGCGTTTTGTTTTCTAAACTTTTGATAAAATATGGGCAAAAAGCATGAACAAACCCTGAATTATTTTAATCGTCACAACTCCTTAAATGATACCGATATCGTCCTTCATCTATTCTTTGTTGATGTGTTTGACGGATTTGTACACATGGACATGAAGTGACTAGAATTAGAGAGGGTAAGGGTTATAATGGCGGGAACTAAAGCTGTTTTAAACTCATTCATATTATTTTGAGTCATACTTAGTCAAATTCCTCACTTAACCCCATTCTCTTCATCCTCAAGCCCAACTCAAATCCTTCAACAATAACGAGGTCCAAATCTCTCATTTAAATGGTCAATTTTGACCATTAATGTTAGGCAAGAAGATACTTAAATTTTACAAAATTACGTCTACGTCACTAAGCACTTAAATAACTATTTCTCTCAAATTACACATAGTTTGGTTCTAAAATTTGTCATGTTATTTCATAACATGAAATAACATAATTTTCAAGGCATGCTTGAACATAATTCCAAACTCGATATAATTTTTCAACTTTAACATGAGCATCCTAATACTCGGCTCCACTCGTTTTCATCCCTATTCATACATTACAACTATAAATAATAGGAACCATAAAAGAGGGTGTAATAGTAAAACGTTTCATATATATGTGGAGGTAAGGGAGGTAAGAATCATAGAAAATTAGTCGTTTCAATGAAAATACTATACATCAAATGAAAAAAAAAGTTAGTAATATAAATATGAATTAAACGATAGTAATTCACCTTTCATCCATAAAAATTGATTGTTTTTTCACAAAACAAGACTACATCAAATGACAAAACGTCGATGTATAAAAAAGAAAGTTTTTTAAGATAGTGGCAAAAGGGATTTTTTTGGCAAACTTGGGTGGTAGAAAGTGACATTTTCCCCTATTTTAATATAAAATTCACATAATTTACCCCAATTTCATTAATTAAATGAAGAAATGGTACTTTTGCCACTAAACTTTCAAAAATCCCTCGTTTTGCAACACTTTGTTAAAGAGTATGTTTACCACTAGGCGTTAAGTTGTTCAGGTTGCGGTGAGAATCGTTTAGATGGCGCTATGTGACTTACGATTGGACAATTACGTGGATATTGATTGTGTATTTCTTAGTGTTAATGTTTTAATTTCACCTCAAAGTTTGTAAAACTAACAATTTATCTCTAAAACTTTAGAATCTTAAATTCATTCCCCCCTAAATTGGCTGACATTTCCCCATTCGTTGTCTTCTTTCTCATTATGTTCTCTCAGTTTTCCATCGGCGATCTGCTGCAATTAGTGTTCAGATGTTGGATGAGGGAGGAGAAGACTGATGTCAGGTTGGTGGAGGTCGGGTAGGCGTTCGGATCGACTCCAATGACTAGAGGCCGGAATGGAGGCGGTGGGTTGGAGGTTGGAAAGAGAGGCGGAAGATGAAGGTTGAGGACGAAAGGTTGGGGTTAGGATAAATAAGGACCGGATTGCAATTTTCACTTTCTCAAAATTAAAATTTTGGGGCTAATGTCTCCTAATTACATAAGTTAGGTGTTATCGATAATTTTTCATTTCAAGTTAATGATTCCTTCATGCCACGTTACACCGTTTACTCAAAAGATGACAATTTTAGCCCTAAAATGAAACATTGATGACATTTTGACACCAAAAACGTTAATGGTAAAATGAAAGAATTTTAAAAGGTTAGTCGTATAATTACCCTTTCATCCTTAATTTAATGAGCCTAAATTGTAAAACACTATCCAACTTGCTTTTTTCCCTATGAGTGGCTATATAGTGCGCACATGCGCACTATATGTTCATAAGATGTAATAATTACATTTTATGCCACCGCACTTCCATCCCACCGATAACTACCTCCGTGACATCTAGCGAAGCTTCCAGTCCGTCTCTCCAGCTCTGAAACATGTCACTGTCCATCGGATTCGAAGACGCCTCCGTCGTTTCTGTCGTAACTTCATATCTGCTTCCAAAATACAAATTTTCCCAACTCAGCGATATAAACACTACCGGAATTTGCCCCCGATGAAACTACAGAACCATTAAACATGCAAACGATGAAAATTTGAAAATTTTGACTTAAGAAATTTGGTGAAAACGATGATGATTAGAGTATGTAGTCATGTTTATCTGATTTTGATACTGATCAAGTGTAAGAACATGTTGTTCACCATGCAGATCAATATTGATCAGGTTTAAAGAGATGTTGATCACCTTGCTGATCAAAATTTAATGTTGATCAAGCACAACAATGATGCTGATAAGGTGTAAGGTGATGTTGAGTGCCGAACAATGTTGATCAAGTGTAAGGAGATACTGATCACCATACAAATCAACATTTATTCTGGCGATGTTGATCAAGACAAGTCATCATGCTAATCAACATTTAATGTTGATCAAGCACGACAATGATGTTGATCAGGTGTAAGGAGATGCTGATTACTATGTAGGTCAATGTTGATTGCGTGTAAGGATATGCTGATCACTATGCAGATCAACATTTATTCTAGCGATGTTGATCAAGACAAGTCATCATGTTGATCATTAATTAATGTTGATCAAACATGACAATAATGCTGACCAAGTGAAAGGAGATGTTGATCGTCATACATATCAACATTTATTGGAGATGTTGATCAAAATAAGTTATGATCTTTGATCAATAATTAATGCTGATCAACAAGCACAGTAATGATGTTGATTAGGTGTAAAGAGATGTTGATCACCATGTAAATCAATGTTGATCACGTGTAAGGATATGCTAACCACCATGCAGATCAACATTTATTCTGACGATATTGATAAAGACAAGTAATCATACCGATCATTAATTAATGTTGATCAAACACGATTGTAGCGACGTAATTTTTTATAGGAGTCGCCACCAATCTTTTTACCTAGGTCGATTGGGAACTTGAAAATGGTCTACGAGAAAATCTGGAATCGTTTGTCAGTTACGCTCAAAAAAATCATAAATTTCCGAGCGCCCAAAATTAGTACTACGGGTGTTTTTATAAATTTGTTTGATTTTAAGAAATAAAGAAAAACACAAATAAAAACACTAAAAAATAAAAGAAAAGGATTCTTAGTAATTTACATAGCTAATAAAACTCAAAATATCTTGAAAATAAAATTAAAATAATTTAGATTGACGTAATAACAGAAATATTAACTAAAACACAAAAAGGTTTAGACCTAGTGCCTAAAATGTTAAGTTTTAAAGTTGTTGGAAGGTCGAACTAAAACTTATAAGAACTTGATGGCTTAAGTAGAACAAGGAAACAAGAAAAAGAATTAAAAAGGAGTTTACCCAAAAATATTAAAACAAAGACTTCTTCTTCCTCACGGGCTGCTACGCGCACAGACGGCGGAGTGGGGCCGGAACTTCCAGGCGCGGCGGAGGTGCGTTTTAGACGACGGAGTAGGCGGTTGAAGGTGTGGCAATGGCTGGTGGAGCTGTTGGTGGTGGTCTCGTAGCAAACCGAGCTTCGGTTGGAGAGAAAAGAAGTCCGTACTGACAATTGTTTTTTAACAAGTTCTCCACTCTCAGGCCATCTCCAGCGACATGAGAGGATAGGTTGACTTCGTATTGTCATGGCGGAGCTAATGGTGATGGATGGTAGTGGGAAAGGCAGCAAATCGGAGGGGATGGAGGAGGAGGCCGGCGGGAGCCTTTTTAATCGTTTTGTTAAAAATAATGAAAATGACAAAAGTACACAAAAAATAACGAAAATGACAAAAGTACACAAAATAAAATAAAGAAAATGACAAGAGCACATGAATTAATAAAAATAACAAAAAGGCACATGAAATAATAAAAATGACAAAAGTACATAAAACAATGACAAAAATCAAGTAAAATAAAAGGTACAAAAAATACAGAAAATCTACAATTAAGATTTGAGAGAATAAATTGATAATTTTATTTGAAAAATTTACTAAATAAGAAAACGTAAATGTTGCAAACATTTAGAAATGTCCCAAGCTAGGGGTGTAAGTCGGGTCGGGTTGGTCCATGACCCGAACTCGGAATACCCTTATCAATTAATCCGAAACCGACCCTAATAACACTTCGGATCAGGTCAACCCGAACCTAAATATTTCTGGTTAGGACTGGGTTTGAAAGGTTGACCCGAAATTCCTAAATATGCAATATTTTAGATTGGAAAAAAAATTAGAAAGACAAAGAAGGAAGTCTGAATCATATAAAAAACAAATAACACCACAATCTTAGCAATTACTACGGTGCTCTTTCAGATGACAAAATATTCAAAAAAAGAAAATACAGAGGAAGCTAAAACGCCAGATGCTCATGAAACCCTCGCCATGGGCGTCAACAGATGCAGAGGCAGATCTTAGGTGTAGAACACGAGCAACAAATGGAGCGTTGGATCTGTCACAAATTAAACGAGTAGTAGATGGCACGACGGATTTGTGGCTGCAGTGGTGGTGCAGAATGCGAGTGACAAGGGCGGTGTTACTACACCTAAGACTAGACTTAAACCCTAAGTATTTAAACCCTAACAATTTTACCTTTAAATTTAATCACAAGACTTAAACCCTAAGTATTTAAACCCTAACAATTTTACCATTAATATATATATATATATATATTACATTTGACCCACCCCCTGCACATGCCTAATACCTCCACCGCTCAAAACCTTCATTCCTGTCGCCCAACGTCTCAATCTTTGGCCTCTACCGTTTATCTATTCCGAGAAAGTGTGAGGGTATAGTATAACAAAAAGAAAAAAAATAATCTGAAATTGTTTTGAAGGGAAGAACAATGTCAATGATTCATCCTCTCTTGAAGAAGCGAGAGGTTGACGATAACACATATGTCACACCACTCGGCGGCAGCAATGTCGATGTCGAAAATGAGGCTGAGGGACAACTCCGTCCAAGCATCTGACTGGGTGAATGATGTGTAGAATACACATATCACATTTCCAAGTGTTTTAAATCATTTCCATCATGCATTTGAGCGAATTTGATCATATTTGCGGGTGTTATTTAGTAAGTTGGTTTATTTGTAGGTGTACATTCAGATGGTAGATATGAAGCTTGAAGAGAGCAAAAGGGAATCTCGCACATTGACAAGTGGAAGAAGGATATAACCACCAAATCTTGCTAGAAATGACGGCTCGAACTTGAAAGCTATGCCGGCAACCTCTCGCGCTTGAAATAGGAAGTTCTTGGTGCAACAAGCTCGCGGCACCATAGCGAAGCCAAGATGGCACCGCGTGAGCTCTCAGCCTCAAAGTGACACACTCGTGGCACCAATGTGGTGCCACCACCTGCAACTTAAATGTTTTGGGGCCACTGCGATGTTTCTGGACTATTTTACCCCCATTTAGCACTCTTAAAGTACCCAACATGTTACAACCGCCACGCGCGGGGCGACTTCCGAGGTAATTTCTGTACACTTTTTGATTTTTATGAATATTTGGACTTCAATTTAAACATGTTAAATATGTTTTTTGTGTGTTATGTAGTCCCGAAGTTAGTGTTAGAATTTCAATTCCGTAGGTGTTCCCGTTTGGAAAATATGCAAGTTACGGTTGGACTAAATTACAACTTTACAAAGTTTTGGGCTAAATTGTAAAAAAAGGAAAATCGAAAGCCAATAATTAAAAGGGAGAGAGAAAGGGACGAAAATGTGGCCAATTTATGGAAAAAATAAGAAAAAAAAAGAATGGAAAAGAAAGAAGATAAAAGAGATGAAAGTTACATTTTGTCACTTATCTCCTTCTTCTTCTCCATCATCTTCTTCATACGTTTCTCTCATTTTCATGTGAAGCTCAAGTGATCTCCACAAATATTGGCTCGAGCTTCGAGGTAATTATATTAAATTGATCATCGGGAGAAGTTAGGGACATTCTACGGATCAAATTTTTCAAAAACGGCTCCGTTTAAAAGCTGTAAATTCTGGAATTTTTTTGAAAATTTTGGTGCCACATGTGAGGTTATTTTCTTGGTTTCTAACATTATTTACATGTTTCTTGATCAGTTCTGAAAAGGAGTTTGAGCTGAAAGCGATTTGAATCTTGCCGAAATCAATTTCGATTTTACGCACGAGTCAAAGTTGATTTGTGAAGAGGTAATCATATATGTCATTGACGGTGAAGAGTTATATACTTTCCACGGATCAGATTTTGTTAATGAGCTTCTGCATGAAAAAATCGTTAACGTCTGTATTTCTGGTGTGTGGTGGAGCCACATAGATATGTGATTTTATGGTTTCTGAACATGTATTTTGTGATCTTTTGATGATTTGTCAACAGGGAGTTTCTGGGAATCTGCGCAGAAGCCCGGTATGGGAATCTTCGGTGTGTAAGGTAAAGGTTCAGTGTCTCTTGATATTGCGTTTTGGAGTATTTTATGAAATGCATATTGGAGTATATTGAGGCTAAGTTTGGCTGGAGGGGTGTGCATGGGGGCCTTCGCCTGATCTGAGGAAGGGGATTCGCCTGGAGGATTCGCATGGGCGGCTTCGCCTGGAGGATTCGTGTTACCCCTTCGGCGAGCGCACGTGATGCGGGCATGGCGGCCTGAGCGGGAACCGGAATCGGGGTAATAGTAAACAAAGTTCCCTCGGTGTGGTGGCCCAGAACCAACCCGATTAAAAATTTTCATTTACTCTACTCATGCTATTAACTTGTAGTGCAAGTAACGAGGATCGTCTGAACACAACACACATATGCACATACATACATATATGACAACACAAGTTTTGCCCCGCAGGCTTCAAAATGCAGCAGAATACTGAAATTCTCATACAGATACATATGTGATGCAATATAACTTTACATGCATGCGTTTACATATATAGAGCCAGAACCTAATATCCAGAATACCTACGTGTGTGGAGGGATCTGGTGCACCAAGATCCTTAGAAAGCAACTCCACGTAGGTCACCGCTGCTGCTAAACAAAAAACAGAAGACAACCGTCAGTAACCTCAGCATGTGCTCAGATAAGAATCGGATCTTGCAAAATAGCAGAAAATCTCAAACGAGACTATCCTTTTTTCCAGACTCAGAGGACATGCTTGGATTTAACAGTACCTGAAAATCAAACACCAGAAAAGCACCGAGAGACTCCACTCCTCGAACTTCTTATCTAACGAGCACGAAAAGTGTAAATATATAAGTGTGAGTCCTCGTTGAGAACTCAGCAAGGATCAAACATAGGATAGGGTTTTAGAGGTCCGGGGTATGCCGAACCAATATACATGCACAGAAAAACACAGATACAACCGAACAACAGATATACAGATAACCATAGTAAAGATGTCAGAAATGTTAGTAGTTAGACAGAATCGGCAGATCTCTGAGGCTTTTAGCCTTACAGAAAAGGTTTTCAGAAATAACAGAGGCATGGTACCGGCTGGGTCCAGAATCCCACGCCAATAGAACAGATCCAGATAGCAGAATACAGAAGGATACTTGCCGAACAAGTTATCCTGAGTGATGACTGGAGGTAACTTGCCAGACAAGTTATCCTGCACAGAACAGATCCAGATGCCGGAATGCAGAAGGAAACTTGCCGGACAAGTTACCCTGAATGATAACAGGAGGTAACTTGTCGGACAAGTTGTCTAGGAGCGTCCACCCGCTTACCCGAGCCTATGCCATAAACTGAGTTCGGTATCACCGGGCCCCACCCTCAACTCGAACCCAGCCCCAGTTACACCGAAAATTCCCGAACCGAACTCCCGTGCAGATTCCCATAAACTAATTTCGGCAGAGTTTCGGCAGAGTTTCAGCTTAGTTTCTGCCTAACTCCCTATTGACAATTCATCAAAAGATCACAAAATAAACATTCGGGAACCATAAAATCAGAAATTCGAGGCGTTAATGGTTTTCCACACAGAAGCTCATTTACAAAAACTGATCCGTAGAGAATGCATAACTCTTCACCATGAACAACATATATCATTATCTCTTCAGGAATATGAACTTTGATTACCGTGCAGAAAATCAGAAATCGATTTCTAGCACTCGTAATCCTTTCATCTCAAACTTCTTTTCAGAACTGATCCAGAAACACGTAAACAACGTTTAGTAACCAAGAAACACCCCCATATGTGGCGCCACAAAAATCTCAGAAAATCCAGAATTTACGACTTTCAAACGAAGCCGTTTCTGAAAAATCTGATCCGTAGGATGTTCCTAACTTCTTCCCCGAGGATTAGTTTCATATAATTATCTCAAAGCTCGGGCCAATATTTGGGAAGATCACATGAAGCTTTACACTTGAGCTTTCATGGTGGAAACGTGGGAGTGAGAGAGGAAGAAGATGAAAATGAAGAAGAAGAACAAATGAGAAAAGGACAAAAACATGTCATTTTCAACTTTTGATTTTCCTTTTTCTTTCCATTTTCTATTTTTATTTTTTATTTTTATTATCTTCCTTCATTTCTTCCATGTAGCCGCCTCCTTGTCCCTTTCCTACCATTTATGTTCAATTTTTCCTCTTTTACATTTAAGCACCCAACTTTGCAAAGTTGCAATTTAGTCCAACCGCAAATTGCATATTTTCCAAACGGGAATACCTACGGAATTGAAATTCTGATACCAACTCCGGGACTTCAAAACACACAGAAAACATGTTTAACATGTTTAATTTGAAGTCCCGATATTCACAGAATTTAGAAACGGATCGTAAATTGCACAGAATTTACTTCGGAAGTCGCCCGGTGCGTGCCTGTTGTAACAATTCGCATTGGCTGCTTCGCGATTCGCATGGGCGGCTTCGCCCTGGGGGGTTTCGCCTTCACCTGAGGGGTTTCGCCTGGCTGTTTCTTCACCCTTCCTCCCACTTTTTTCAGAATTTACGATTCGGTCCTCAGCTCCCTCTAGCCCCGGTGATATCGAACTTAGCTTATGACATAGGCTCGGGTATGCGGGTGGATTCTGCTATCTGCTTCAAGATAACTTATCCGACAAGTTTCCTTCTGTATTCTGCTGTCTGGATCTGTTTTATTGGCAACGGGGATTCCGGACCCTGGGCTGGTACCATGCCTCTGATTTTTCTGAATAACCTCTTCTGTAAGGCTAAAAGCCTCAGAGGTCTGCCGATTCTGTCTGACTACTAAAATTTCCGATATTGTTATTATTATTATTATTATTATTATTATTATTATCTATATATCCGTTGTCCGTTTGTATTTGTGTTTTCTGTAGGAATGATGGTTAGGCATACCCCGGATCTCAGAAACCCTATCATATGTCTGACCCATACTGAGTTCTCGTCGAGGACTCACCCTTATATATGTTCACTTTTTCAGGCTCATCTGATAAGAAGCCCGAGGAGTAGAGTCTCTCGGTGCTTTCTGGTATTTGATTTCAGCAGCAGCAGTGACCTACGTGGAGTTGCTTTCTGAGGATCTTGGTGCACCAGTTCCCTCCACACACGTCGGTATTCTGGATATTAGATTCTGGCTCTGTATATGTGAACGCATCCATGTAAAGTTATGTTGCATCACATATGTATATGTATGAGGATTTCAGTATCCTGCTGCATTTTGAAGCCTGTGGGGAAAAACTTGTATTGTCATATTCATTTTTGTGTGCATATGTGTATTTGAGTTCAGACGATCCTCGTTACTTGCATTACAAGTTAATGGCATGAGTAGAGTAAAGGAAAATTTTTAAACGGGTTGGTTCTGGGGCCACCACACCGAGGGAACTCGCTTTCTTGTTGCCCGATTCTGGTTCCCGCTTACGCCACCGGGCGTTCCGTATTATGTAAGCTTCCGCGAAAGGGGATAACACAACATGTCTAGGGGCCCTTTAGACATTATATCTACCTATATATAGACTTTTAGAGTAAGTTCTAGAGATCATCTCATTAAGTGACAAATTTGAGAGTTTTTATTCTCTTAGCAACCATCAATTCTCTTCTACCTAAGGTTTTGAGCTCTCTACACTATTTAAATTGAAGCCTTCATGATCTTGGATTGAAGATTCATTTGCAATAGAGTTTTATTCTCTTCTATTCTCCTTTTTTACTTTTATCTTTTGATCATTACATGTTGATGTGTTTATGTGATATGAGAATGAGTGAGTAGTCACTTGTGTCTTAGGGTTTGCTTGTCTAGGGTGATTCTCTATGTGTTTATCTTCTCTATTTTCTTTGGATATTGATTCTTGTGCTTAGATGTTTCTATTATGAGTGGGTATGGTCATATGTATTCATATGCATCAAGGTGTTCATTGAAATGCCTAAGTGGGATTTGTATGAACTAGACTAGTGGGAATCAATAGCTCTACTTGCTTCTAGCTAGAGATAGCTTTTAGGAGTGGATTGGTGGTTAAGTTAGGATCTATCCATGCCTTGAGAGTCAATGCTAGGTCAATAGAAGGACTAGGTTGATTTGTTGAGAGATTAACATGTTTGCTTGAGAAAGAAGCATGTCAGATGGAGTAACTCATCTCCAAATCACGTGATGAACTCATAGAGAATCCCTTGAACCCAAGCAAATCCCGGGAGCTTTTTATATTTGAAACCCCCCAAGTCTTGCTATTTATGTATTTCGTGTTTGTTAAGTCATTGTTGCATGTCTTGTTAAGTTATAGTCTGTGTTGTAAAGCTACCTTCATTCCAACATTAGATTAATCCACACCTATACTTTATCTCAACCCCACTCACATTTTATGTTTTCTGTCATCTTCTCGTTTCACGTTCACACAGACACAAAAGTCTTCCAAACTCTCACCAAAGTCTCGTCTCTCTCCTCCCATAGTCTCGGCTCCACCACGCTTCATGCTCCATTTCTTTTCACTCATTCACTTCACGTTGAGCACAAGATGGGCAAGGTAACTCCTAATCTCCTCTCATTTTTGAATTCCTCCACGAATTTTGGATTTTTAAAACCAAAACCTAGGACCTGTTTAGTTATGAAAATTTTGTAAAATTTCACTTCAATTTTCCTTTGTAAATATTTGGATGTATAACTAGTGATTAGGTGATAGAAAACATTGTTTTCATAACTTTGCAAAACTCATTTGTTAAAATAGAAAACCTTCTTTTGAAGTTATGTATGAATGGAAATGTGTCTTTAGCCTCTTCTTGTTGATGATTCCATGATAGTTTTGAATGCACATCTAGTCTAGATGCACATTTGAGTTGGTTAGTACTTGATGAAATGAATTTGCATCTAAACCAAGTATACCTTTTTTCAGTGCTTAATTGTTGTAGCATTGCCATGAACTTGTAATTGATTCTACGCCTATTGCCATATTTTGAGAGTCTCCAACTATTTTTAGGTAGGAAGTAATAAACCAACACAAGAAAAGAGCTCAAAGGTCTCTAAATTACCTGCTACCAAAACAAACAAGGACAAGGGCAAGGGCAAACATGTGGATTCAAGAGCACGGAGTACATGCACGAATGTCGAAGCGCTTGAGTGGTTCATTGATGAAGAGGCAGAAAAACATTGTTTGCTTATCAAGCCACCCTCCGAAGCAAATTTGCTTATTGTGAGAGGAGGAGAGGCACAGAAAAGTTGAGAATGCTACTATGACCCGATTGGAGGAGATTGAGAGGGATAGCAACGCCATGCATTAGGAGACACGGTCCCTCACTAGGCAGCTTTTACGTGCACTTACGCAGCCGTCTGAGTGTCCTCCACTGGTGAACACTTATCAAAAGCAACGACACCCATCACCCTCACCTCAGACTAGCTCTGGGGCCGGTACTGAGGCCGGTCCCACCATCACGCATGATCCGGGGGTCTAACTTGTCCCCCCAGGTATGACCTCACATTCCTTTTCTTTTTCATCTCCCCTCTGCGCATGAGGACATTGCTTATTTCGAGTTTGGGTATGTTGTGCTTATGTTGATGATGGGAAATGAGGTTGTACTTTTATGTATGACGAATTTGATTGAAACATCATGCAAGCTGCTAGTTTTGCCTCATACTTTAGCATGATTCTTTTGCCCCAATAAGTTTGATTATTGTCTAGAACCTTTGTGATTGAAACATCATGCTTGTAATCATTGAAGTGGTAGAATTTTGTCCTCAATGTTTTAAATAGAGAATTCTACCTTGTGAGTTTTTGTGCCAAATTTTTCGATGATATGATTTGTGTGTGACATAATATTTGTTGAGAGTATCTTATCGTACGTTTGAGCTAGAACTTGCTTGCTTGAAACCGTTTCAAGTCCACATTTTTTGTGTGTTGAACTGGGAAGACGTTGGCTATTTAGGATGAGCCAGTCGACTAAATAGCCAACCTGTCTGTTAACTCATTAGATAAACCCCTTTGAACCTAAAGCTAGATTGTTTGATTAACCACATCTTAAGTCATATCCCATCTCTTGTATTACATCTTCGTCCATGAAACTTGTTGAGTATGTTATTTTGGGCATTAAGTATAAAAAAATAGAGAAAATTATGATGTGTTAAAAATGTGAGTTTGGGGGGGATCATCAATTGTTGTGCTGTGAGGTGAGAGTAAGTGATGTAATCACAATTCCTGTAAAATGTGTGCCTAAGTTCAAACAAAGAGGAAATAGAAAGAATGAAAATGAAGAAAAGAAAAAAAAGGAAAGACACCTGAATTTATTGTGCATGTGAGGATTGTGTGTTGTGTTGAAAGAGTTCAAAAATTGTGAAAATGGGTGTGATGCTTGAAAAATGTGCAAGTGTGGGTTTTGATGTTGTAACTTTTGTTATATCTTTAGATGCCCGTATTCTTGTAAGCTCAAGTTGTTTCTTATAAGCTCCACCTATAGAAAGCCTTCAACCGATCACCACTTTCACCAAGTCTGGCCTCATTACAACCCGAACAAAAGATCATCCTACCGGCAAGATATGCAACGTCCTGTAGGACTTCAGTGGAGGATTTTTGGTTCGCTTGCAAGCTTATGGATTGACAGCACATGGTAAGATCACAATGCACATGTACACTTCCCGATCTCGGAGTGAAACACTTAAGGAGTGACCCTCTGTTTCTTATGTTGAGGTGTGATGTGTAGCATACACATATCACATTTCTAAATGTTTCAAATCATTTCGATCATGCATTTGAGCGAATTTGATCATATTTCCACGTGTTATTTAGTAAGTTGGTTTATTTGTAAGTGTACATTTAGATTGTAGAAATGAAGCTTGAGGAGAGCAAAAGGGGGAATCTCGCACATTGAGGAGTGAAAGATGGATCTAACCACCAAATCTTGGTGGAAATGAAGGCTCGGACTTGAAGGCTATGCAACCTCTCGCGCTTGGAATAGGAAGTTATTGGTGCAACAAGCTCGCGGCACCATTGCAGAGCCAAACTGGCACTGCGTGAGCTCTCAGCCTCAAAGTGACACACTCGTGGCGGCACCACCTACAACTTAAATGTTTCGTGGCCACTGCGATGTTTCTTGATTCCAACACTTTTGCACCGACTTTTCTGGACTATTTTACCCCCATTTAGCACTCTAAAGGTACCCAACATGTCTAAGGGCCCTTTAGATATTATATCTACCTATATATAGACTTTTAGAGTAAGTTCTAGAGATAATCTCATTAAGTGACGAAATTGAGAGTTTTTATTCTCTTGGAAACCATCAATTCTCTTCTACCCAGGGTTTTGAGCTCTCCACATAATTGGGATTGAAGCCTTCATGATCTTAGGTTGAAGATTCATTTGTAATAGAGTTTTATTCTCATTTTACTTTTATCTTTTGATCATTACATGTTGATGTGTTTATGAGTGAGTAGTCACTTGTGTCTTGGGGTTTTCTTGTCTAGGGTGATTCTCTATATGTTTATCTTCTCTATTTTGATTTGGATATTGATTCTTGTGCTTAGATGTTTCTATTTATGAGTGGGTATGGTCATATCTATTCATATGCATCAAGGTGTCCGTTGAAATGCCTAAGTGAGATTTAAATGAACTAGACTAGTGAGAATTGCTTCTAGCTAGAGATAGCTTTTAGGAGTGGATTGGTGGTTAAGTTAGGATCTATCCATGCCTAGAGTCAATGCTAGGTCAAGAGAAGGACTAGGTTGATTTGTTGAGAGATTAACATGTTTGCTTGTGAAAGAAGCATGTTAGATGTAGTAACTCACCTTCAAATCACGTGATGAACTCGTAGAGAATCCCTTGAATCCAAGTAAATCCCAGGAGCTTTTTATATTTGAAAACCCCAAGTCTTGCAATTTTCATGTTTCTTGTTTGTTAAGTCATTGTTGCATGTCTTGTTAAGTTATAGTCCGTGTTGTTGAGCTACCTTCATTCCAACGTAGATCAATCCACACTATCTCATGTCTCATTACTCTACATCTCAGCTTAAATTGCACTTTTAATCCTTTTAGTTGATCAACGCTCTAGTTCCTTTGGGTTAGACACGCTTTGTTCTTATTTGTTGTATTACTTGTGATCCTTACACTTGAGGGCTTAAAAAGGGTAGTTATAAATATAAAACTTGTGCTAGAAACTGATACCCTTTGCACGCTGTCCAAGGAGTTATTGATAATTGCACAAAAGTTTAGTCAGAGATAAGATAAAGGCTTTAAGTTCACTTCTGCACTTCCCGACTTGTTCTTTAAAAGGTTCAAGTTGATCTTTGTGTATAAAGGTTTAGTTTCAGTACTATGATCATATGGTCCTAAAGCTTTCCTTTCATTTGACAAAAAAATCATCACAATCATCATTATAGCTTTATCTTCTTGCTTCACTTAAATCTCAACTATGACTTGTATATTAACAAACATTAAAGTTAGTGACACTAAATGCTCATGTATATCAACAAACATTCATTTGGTACAAGAAAAATTCACAAACATGATGCATTAGATTAGAACATAGTAAGGCATTAGGCTACTCCAAGATCTAGACTACAATCAGAAAAGATTGTTAAATCATGTTAGGAGTAACGATTTAAGACTTACATTTATGCAATGTTATGCAGCTTTAAGGCAATCCCCCAGGTTAGATAGAGACATTGGACTTTCATTTACGCTATCAACTCTGTCTATATGCTATTCTCAGCATCTTCATTCCTTCATCATTGAAGGTGCTTTTCACCCTGAGCATGAATTTACTCCGCCCGCAAATCATCACCATGTCACATTCGAGCTCTCTCACCCGCTTGATCGTCTCTCCAAGCACCGATGCCTTGTTTTTCTGTCGGAACCACAATACCTTGTTTGTCTGTTGAAAGCACGATGCCTTGTTTATCAAGTCCGGAAGGACACATTGGAGACGATCATAGCTGTCATATTTATCCGATGCCTCTGGTTCCTCTCTCGCACTATTGTGTCCTCAAGGCCTCTTCTTTGGACTCTCTCCGCCTGGCCTGGCTTTTAAACTGACAGAGATTAGCTGGGAGTATGCTTTTGGAAAGGCCATTGCTTTGCTTCCAACGTGCCATAGAATTCACATACAAAGTTGGAGCAGTGTGGAGGTATCACTCAACCTATGGAGATCGCACATGGAAAATTGGAAAAGTAAGAAAAATGAAGCTATACATGAAGGTGAGTTCTCATGCACACAGATACAAAGAAGATTTACCTGTTGCAACAAAACCATGGCAGCAAGAAGCTGTTTCTTGGGGAAAAAGGAAGAGAATGGTTGTTGATACGGAGTATTTCACAGATAGGGATCTTTAAGTGCTTAAATATGAATTTGAATTAAAGGATTAATGATACACAGACATGTCTAGTAAGTTACATTTATATGAAATGATCATGATATATCTTACTTCATAAATTCAGGATCTACAAGAGCTTCTCTAAACTTTGTTAGCG